>JAIXHY010000002.1:6522257-6755583 GCA_020449905.1 Globodera pallida | reverse complement strand
AAAACAGAATTCTGGTCGCCTTTTTAAAAACCAGAAATCAGAAAACAGAATTCTGGTCGCCTTTTTAAAAACCAGAAATCAGAATTCTGGTTGCATAAAAAAAAATCTGAAATCAGAAAACAGAAAACAGAATTCTGGTCGCCTTTTTAAAAACCAGAAATCAGAAAACTGAATTCTGGTGCCCAAAAGGACCAGATTCTGGTAAATCAGAAAATCAGAACAGAACAGAGCACATCCCTGATGGCCATAACCTTGGGATTTTTTTAGATTGGTTTTCATTCAAGAGAAGAAAACATTCAAACTGCCCCGTCACATTGATCAGACTCTGTGAGAGGAGGATTCTGATCAGTTGCTTTGGGGTCAATTTGTCCAAAGTGATCAGACTTTGTGAGGGGCGGATTCTGCCAGTTGAATTGTGCTCATTTGTCCAAGCTGGGTGTTCTGCCGGTCAATTTGGGGATTGGCATTTGGTCCAAAGTTTGTTGCTGCCCGCCTTTCCAAATCTTCGACTTCACTCTTGTCACACCACCCGTCTCTGAATTAATGTTTTGAGTGGCGCGTCATCCAATTCTACAGATTCGCCTTTTTCGCGTTAATTGTTGCAAAGAATAAGACCAAAACTAATTGACTTCTAATTCATTTAATAATTAAACGGAACCGCGGATTTATAATGATTTCAATTAATAATAATTTAAGCGGATTTTTAAAAATGCACCCATAAATTGACTTTTCCAAATGGATAAAAAATACACTCCTAAAAAGGCGTTTTTTCGAGAATAAATCTGCACCAACGGGTCTTTTATTTCCAGTTTAAATGCTTTGAATTTTTTGCAAAGGCCATAACCTTTGGATTTTTTAAAATTACGGAACAAAATAGGCCTGTCAGAGTGATCAGGTTCTTTACGGGTAGTTTATGATCAGTTGTTAGGTTCAATTTGTCCAGAGTGATCAGGCGCTGTGAGAGAAGGAGGAGGGTGATCAGTTGAATTGTGCTCAATTTGTTCAAGCTGGGTGTTCTGCCGGTGCTGGGCCTTTTGTCCAAAACCGGGTGGCAGGCTTTTCATAACATGTTTTGAGTGGTGTTTCCTCCAGCAATTCTACAGATTCGCTTTTTTGAGTTCATTTGTTGCAAAGAATGAGACCAAAATTTATTGAATTCGTTTATTTAATAATTGAACGGCAAGTCGGATTTATATTGCTTTCCAATTAAGAATAATTTAACTTTTCGGTCTAACAATTCCAAAATTATCGATTCATTTTTGCTTAAAATCCAAGTCCTTTTTGCACTAAATAAGCCCAATCGAATAATTTCAAAATTTATTGCTTTCAATTTGCACATTTTAAATTCCGTCCCTCCCCCAGACATTTTTCTCACTATTCGACTCATCCCCTCCCCGGCCCCGCGTATATGTAAATGAAAAATGGCCGATTGCAGCCACGGCTGGCGGATGGCCAAAATCAATTGCAACATTGCAATTGATTTTTGTCCATCCACCAGCCGACGGCAGGCAATCGGCCATTTTTCATTTACATTTATGTTCTTTTCCTTTTCCCAAAAAGAAACTTTTTGATTTCTGCAAACATTTTTCCACCCCCTCTGTAAATTATCTGCATTTATAAACGCCTCCGCTTTTTTGCAATTATTTAATTCTAAAAATTGTCTAAAAACATCTTGTCATTATTGGAGTGATTTGCGCAGACTTAAAGTTGTTTTTTGCACATATCAACTATAGTGGCCTTTAAAAGTTGCCAATTTGGACTTTTACGAGCCCGAAGTGCCTAATTGGAATGCCAACAAACACACCCCCCACCCACCCCCCTTTTTAATCAATTGGACTTTTGGAAATTAAGGTAATGACCTATATTTTGGTGGAAACGACATTAAAAGATTGAGAATTTTAACAATATTTGCTCATTCTTATCGCAAATTTCTAAAATTTTAACACAAATTTACTTCAACATTTTCTTAAACATTTTATCAACATTTTTTTGGATAATAACTCCACTTTTTATTCATATTTTATTCCAATTTTTTAGAAATTTGTCTCTTTTTGCATTTATTTTCCTTGAAAGCTTATTAAAAATCAGCCACTTACCTTCAACATTTTTCACTACATTGGCTTCATTTCTTTGCAATTTTTGTTAAATTTTTATGAATTTTTCCCTTTTTTTTATTCCAATGTTTCAAAAAATTCCAGTTATTTTCATGCATTCCTTTTCTTTAACATTTTTTCACACAATCTACTTCATTATTAAGCCAATAATAAGTAACAATGCATTCAAATCATAAAAAAAAATCACTTTCGCGATTTGCAGGGGACACCACAAATGAATGTTTTTTTTTGAATATTCCCGTAAGAAAGGGCTTCCTATAGGCCCCTAATTTGTGGTAAATCGAAAAAATAATTGAAGGGAATGTGGTTGGATAATTAAATTTAATTCCAACTGAGCTTTATTGTCCTACGCCTATTTTATAGACACAAAACTTTTTTGCAATACCAAATTAAAAGGCTGAAATCTTTTGAATACCGGACTGTGGACTCCGTAATTTTTAAATACCGTAATTCAAATTCGGCCCCTTTTCTGTTTCTATGGTGGTCTGATTTGCATGATATGTTTCTCAATTTTAAGAAATAATTTCAACATTTTCATTTGGATGTAAGTATTTATTTTTGCTGTTTTTTTATCATTCTTTCCCACCGGCGAAATTGCTTTAATTGCCAATAATTCCAGTTGCATTTTTAAGCAACCGCCGTCGCCGAAATGGAGGCACTGAAACTGACAAATTCTAACAAATTCGCTGAACTTGAAACAAATAATGACAACCTGAAGAAACATCAGAAAGAACAGCGGCTGAACATCGTCGACTTGCAGAAGACAGTTGCCACGTTGAGTGCAATGGTAATTTGATCTTTGTTCAGAGTTTGAGGAAATTTTATTTTGTAAGATTTTTTATTCTTTGTAGTAATTTTAAATTCAATTCAAATTCTTTGTAAATATTTTTCAGAATTTTTGTCCTTTCTTTGAGATTTCTGAAATTTTTTGAAGCAGTTTTGTTTAAATTTGGACTAACAAAGTCCAAATTGTTTACTTTCATATTAATGCATTTAAAAGGCCAAAACGGTTTTCTCCGATCCCGTCTTAATTGAAGCGCAGAATTTTTTCCCCGAGCTATGCCAGAATAGACACAAAACAAATTTTAATTTTCGAATTTCAATTAAATTGATTTTGTAAACCATTTCATAATCAAAAATGTTTTTCTTTAGCAGAAAGTCGGGAAAGTCCGTCAATCAAATTGAATGGGAATCTTTACAGCTTTTTAAAAATTTTTATCAATTTATTTTATTTTTTTCCCAATTAAAAGGATTAAAACTTTTTTGAGAGTTGCGATGCCTCCCAATATTGGGCCCCGAACATTCGTATTCTATCCCATAATTTATTTAAAATTGATTTTTTAATTACATTTTCCAAAACATAGCGAAGCAGTTCAACCAGTCCATGGCTGATCAGGAGGAGGAACAAACAAAGCTCGATCACTTTCCAGTGAGTTCTGCTTTTTGGTCAAGTAAATATCGTACTGCCTTTCTCTCGGGTCACATTTTATTACCTATATTTTAAATTCAATTTATTTTGCAAAGATTTTTTATTCTTTGTAAATTTTAAATTCAATTCAAATTCTTTTGTAAATATTTTCAGAAATTAAACATTTCAATCAAATTTAATTCTTTTAAATGGCAATAAATTTTATTTTTAATTTTTTAACCGCTTGTCGCCGCCGAATTGGAGCAGCAGATTGTCCATCAAAACGTCGCAATTGATCCGAACAATGCCAAAGAATCCACGGCTGATCATCAGCAGGAAGAAACAAACAATGCTTGTCAATTTGAAGTGAGTTCTGTTTTTTGATAAAGCAAATAGCGAAAAAGTAACTAAAAAATTATTTGCTTGATGCCCAACTTACTCTAACCATCTGTCTCTCTCTTTTTAGCACACTATTTCTTCAAAAAATAAAATGTTCAAAAAAGTCACTAAACAATTGGTTGATAGGGTGTGTTGATAACCAAATATATCACACCGTCTGACTCTCTCTTTTTAGCACACTAATTCACTTTTCGAAATTCAAAGTTTCCGAAAATCAATTTTAGTTTTTTTGTTGAATTGCATTTTTAAATCAATTTAAATCGGGGCCTGAACAGGTTCAATTATGCCCTTTCCGGCCAATGCTTATTTTCCCCTATCTTTATCAAAACTTTTTTATTCAAATTTTTCAAAATTTACACTTATTTTCATGCCCGGGTCCAAAAGAGTACCAATTATTTTATAAATCTTTTTCAGAATTTAAAGTATTTATTTAATTTGCGGGAAAAGTTTTAATGGTCATATTTTATTTTGCTTTTTTTAAGCGGTCACCGAATTGGAGGAGCAGAAACTGTCAAATGCAAACAAATTCGCTGAAATGGAACCAAAAGAATGACAAATGGTGAAGCACCAGAAAGAACAGCAGCTGAACATCGTCGACTTGGAGAAGACAGTTGCCACGTTGAGAAACATGGTAATTTCGGCCTCAAATTTTGTTGGGAGCTCGAGGAATTCACTGGCCTTTTGCGCATCAGTTTTGGCTTTCTTAAATGCCAAGTGCCAATCCCGTCTTTTTTTTTAAACATTTTTTTGAATAAATTACTCCACCTTTTCTTCATTTTTTATTCCAATTTTTCACACAATTTACCTCTTATTTGCATTTATTTTCCTTGAAATCTTATTAAAAATTCTTCAACACTAAAACAATTGTTTGATAGGTGCGTTTATTCCCAAATTACTCTAACCGTCTGTCTCTCTAATTTTAGCATCCTATTTCTTCGCAAAATAAAATTGATCAAAAGAGTCACTAAAACAATTGTTTGATAGGGTGTGTTGATGATCAAATTACTCACACCGTCTGACTCTCTCTTTTTAGCACACTAATTCACTTTTCAAAGTTTCCGAAAATCAATTTTAGTTTTTTTGTTGCATTGCATTTTTAAATCATTTAAATCGGGGTTTGAACAGATTCAATTATGCACCTTCCGGCCAATGCTTATTTTCCCCTATCTTTGCCAAAAAAAATTTTTTGAAATTAAAGAAGCTATTTTTGTCGGTTTAAATTTGATTGTTTCTTTTTTCAAATTATTTTTTTCTGTTACTTTTAGTAACAATGTTTTTTTTAACCGAGTTTCAAATTTTAGAGCAATCTTAGCCGTCTGATACTTTTGCATTTTTAATTCTTTATCAGGCCCCAAATATAATCTTTAATTCAACATTTTTTATAAATATTTTTCACAATTTAACTTTTTTAAATTTTAACGTTTGCGGGAAAAGTCCAAACAATTGAAGTCGAAGAAGGGAAATTTTTTGACATGGGTAAAAAATGTAAAGAATTCCCAAATAATTTTTAACATATTAAATTATGCTTTTTGTCGTTTTCACCGTTGCGCTTTAAATTCAATTCAAATTCTTTTGTTCATTTCTTAGCATTTCAAAACGGTTTTCTCCGATCCCGTCTTAATTGAAGCGCAGAATTTTTTCCCCGAGCTATGCTAAAATAGACACAAAACAAATTTTAATTTTCGAATTTCAATTAAATTGATTTTGTAAACCATTTCATAATCAAAAATGTTTTTCTTTAGCAGAAAGTCGGGAAAGTCCGTCAATCAAATTGAATGGGAATCTTTACAGCTTTTTAAAAATTTTTATCAATTTATTTTATTTTTTTCCCAATTAAAAGGATTAAAACTTTTTTGAGAGTTGCGATGCCTCCCAATATTGGGCCCCGAACATTCGTATTCTATCCCATAATTTATTTAAAATTGATTTTTTAATTACATTTTCCAAAACATAGCGAAGCAGTTCAACCAGTCCATGGCTGATCAGGAGGAGGAACAAACAAAGCTCGATCACTTTCCAGTGAGTTCTGCTTTTTGGTCAAGTAAATATCGTACTGCCTTTCTCTCGGGTCACATTTTATTACCTATATTTTAAATTCAATTTATTTTGCAAAGATTTTTTATTCTTTGTAAATTTTAAATTCAATTCAAATTCTTTTGTAAATATTTTCAGAAATTAAACATTTCAATCAAATTTAATTCTTTTAAATGGCAATAAATTTTATTTTTAATTTTTTAACCGCTTGTCGCTGCCGAATTGGAGCAGCAGATTGTCCATCAAAACGTCGCAATTGATCCGAACAATGCCAAAGAATCCACGGCTGATCATCAGCAGGAAGAAACAAACAATGCTTGTCAATTTGAAGTGAGTTCTGTTTTTTGATAAAGCAAATAGCGATTTTTACTGACTCTCTCTCGGGTTTATTTCAATTCTTTTGTCAATTTTATCCCCGAATTATGCTAAAATAAGCATAAAATTAATTTTGAATTTCCGATCAATTCCGTACTTATTAATTCCAACTTCTAATTTAAAACAATTTTTCGATAGGGTGCGTTGATGCTCAATTACTCTAACCGTGTGTCTCTCTCTTTTTAGCACCTTATTTCTTCAAAAAATAAAATGTTCAAAAAAAGTAACTAAAAAATTATTAGATGGGGCGTTGATGACCACTCTAACCGTCTGACTCTCTCTTTTTAGCACACTATTTCTTCAAAAAATAAAATGTTCAAAAAAAGTAACTAAAAAATTATTTGATTGATGCCTAAATTACTCTAACCGTCTGTCTCTCTCTTTTTTAGCACACTATTTCTTCGAAAAATAAAATATTCAAAAAAGTAACTAAAAAAATTATTTGATTGATGCCCAACTTTTTGTTTAGTCCACCGGCTAAGGCTAAATAAAAAATTCCCTATTCCTTATTTTTCCCGATATTCAAATTATTGCTTTCAAAGCGGAAATTGTTGACAGCTGAAAAATCGATTTTTTCCCAGTCGTTCCTTAGCCTCCCCTATTATAGAATACGGAGTTCGTTGTTTTTTTTTTGCTTTATTTATTTCTGGTCCAACACAATGTTTTTTTGCTTCTTTAAAAAATCCCGGGCCTTTATTTTTACCTACTTTTCTGAACATTTAGTGTGCTATTCAACTTTTGGCAAATCTTCCCCAAACATTTTTCTGGCAACTTTCCCAACCTTTAGGTTCATACTTTTTTGCATTTTGATTCAACTTTTCTAAACATTTTCCTTCACCTTCCGAACATTTGTTTTTATCAACTTTTCCGAACATTTACTGTCCGGCATTATTTTTTGGTTAATTTTAATCGATTTAATTAAAAATCATTAATCATCATTAAATTCAGCTGCTGCTTTCCAAACTTTGCCAATTTGGCGCCCTCTGAAGAATTGCTTCTTTTGTGCGCCCGTTGCCCAATTGCAATGCCAACAAAAAACGATCAATTTGCCAACTTCAAGCGGTCAAAAACCTTTAATTTTTTTTGAAAATTTCATGATCACGAAAAGATTTTTGTAATTTTTGAAACTTTATATAAAAAGAGTAAGAATTTAAAGCCTTTTTTAATTGATTGAAAACCAAGGGCGAGTTGAAGAGCATGAAGAAGGTAGAGAAGGACATGAAGCAGTCCAAGGACGATTTGAAGGCATGAAGAAGGTAGAGAATCCAGGGAGGAGGTGAAGGACAAGAAGCAGTCAGGGAGGAGTTGGAGGACATGAAGCTGTCCAGGGAGGAGGTGAAGGACATGAAGCAGTCCAGGGAGGAGGTGAAGGGCATGAAGCAGTACAGGGAGGAGTTGGAGGACATGAAGCAGTCCAGGGAGGAGTTGGAGGACATGAAGCAGTCCAGGGAGGAGGTGAAGGACATGACGCAGTCCAGGGAGGAGGTGAAGGACATGAAGCAGTCCAGGGAGGAGGTGAAGGGCATGAAGCAGTACAGGGAGGAGTTGGAGGACATGAAGCAGTCCAGGGAGGAGTTGGAGGACATGAAGCAGTCCAGGGAGGAGTTGGAGGACATGAAGCAGTCCAGGGAGGAGGTGAAGGACATGACGCAGTCCAGGGAGGAGGTGAAGGACATGAAGCAGTCCAGGGAGGAGGTGAAGGGCATGAAGCAGTACAGGGAGGAGTTGGAGGACATGAAGCAGTCCAGGGAGGAGTTGGAGGACATGAAGCAGTCCAGGGAAGAGGTGAAGGACATGAAGCAGTCCAAGGAGGAGGTGAAGGACATGAAGCAGTCCAGGGAGCAGTTGGAGGACATGAAGCAGTCCAGGGAGGAGGTGAAGGACATGAAGCAGTCCAAGGAGGAGGTGAAGGACATGAAGCAGTCCAGGGAGCAGTTGGAGGACATGAAGCAGTCCAGGGAGGAGGTGAAGGACATGACGCAGTCCAGGGAGGAGTTGGAGGACATGAAGCAGTCCAGGGAAGAGGTGAAGGACATGAAGCAGTCCAAGGAGGAGGTGAAGGACATGAAGCAGTCCAGGGAGGAGGTGAAGGACATGACGCAGTCCAGGGAGGAGGTGAAGGACATGAAGCAGTCCAGGGAGGAGGTGAAGGGCATGAAGCAGTACAGGGAGGAGTTGGAGGACATGAAGCAGTCCAGGGAGGAGTTGGAGGACATGAAGCAGTCCAGGGAAGAGGTGAAGGACATGAAGCAGTCCAGGGAGCAGTTGGAGGACATGAAGCAGTCCAGGGAGGAGGTGAAGGACATGAAGCAGTCCAAGGAGGAGGTGAAGGACATGAAGCAGTCCAGGGAGCAGTTGGAGGACATGAAGCAGTCCAGGGAGGAGGTGAAGGACATGAAGCAGTCCAAGGAGGAGGTGAAGGACATGAAGCAGTCCAAGGAGGAGTTGAAGGACATGAAGCAGTGAGGTGGATTTTTTTAGATTTTTTGTATTTGTCCTTTGTCTTTTGTCTTTGCTATTGTTTTTTCTTTTGTTTTGCACACTTTATCCCCTTTTAATGAATAAATGTATTTTATATTAAATAAATTTAATTGTTTATCTTTTATTCACTAACCAGATGCCGGATTTTATATTAACAATTTTTTGCATTTTTCCTTTGTTGCACTACTCTGCGCCCGGAGTACACTGTACTAATGTGGCATGAGTAGACAGCACCAATTTCCCAAAATTTCCCCGTCGCTTTTTGATCCTTCGGTCGCATGCGTCTACAATGAGTCCAACGCGCGCCGGTTGCTGCTGGTCGCTGTCCTGAATCTGCAGCCATGTTTTTGCACATACATTTGCACTTAACACTCAACAGTTGTCTTCCTGCTTTTTCATTGTTTTTTTATTTGTCTTTGTCTTTCATATGAATTTTTATGTGCTTATTTGTGCTTTTTGCTTTTACTAATTCCACATCCCCATCACTTTTTGCTCTGCTCCTGGCTGCGTTTCAAACCTGGAGTGCTGTGCGCTCTCGGGTCGGCCGAGACTGCACAGTACTTCAGGGTGTGCTGCACCCATACCCCATCCGCCTTGCGAACCAAATTGGGGTTCATCAGCGCCGGCCCAGTCACACCCAGTGGTCGTTCTCGAGATGAACTGGTTTGGAGGCATTGCCGATGGGGAAGAATATGGGTGCATCACGGGCCCGGTAACCTGTTCCGCCTGCGGTGGTGCCCCCCATCGCGGAAGAAACCAACGACCAGGCTGCTTAAAATGGCCGCAGCTCTGGACGACGGTTTTCCTCCATCATGGCTCTTCCGCGCTCTTTGCGCACTCCCCCCGCGTTCCAAAGGTTAATTAATTCGACCTGCGGACATCCAACCCCCAAACCCCGTCCCCTTCTGTAGAGCAGATAAAATATAAAAGGGTTTTTAAAAATTTAAACTTTTTGTTTTGTATTTTTAAAGTGCCAGGAAATTTTAGGACATAAAAGAAAGTGTTATAGAATAAAAACATGTGTCGAAATTGCAAACCTTAATATTCGGGACAAAATCCGACCAGAAAAAGAGGCACCTATTTTGTTTTTTTTAACTGAGGGGCCAGAATTTTCTTTTCTGATTTATAATAAGGGGCCAGAATTTTCTTTTCTGATTTTTAAAAACACAGTCAGAATTCGGGTTTCTGATTTTTAATAGGGGACCAGAATTTTCTTTTCTGATTTTTAAATAAGGGGCCAGAATTTTCTTTTCTGATTTTTAAAAAGACAGTCAGAATTCTGGTTTCTGATTTTTAAACAAGGGAGTCAAAATTCTGATTTCTGCTTTTTAAATAGGGGGCCAGAATTTTCATTTTTTATTTTTAAATAAGGGGCCAGAATTCGGGTTTCTTTAAACAAGAGAGTCAGGTTTCTGACTTTTTAAACAAGGTAGTCCAAATTCTGGTTTCAGATTTTTAATAGGAGACCAGAATTTTCTTAACTGATTTGTAAATAAGGGGCCAGAATTTTCATTTCTGATTTTTTCTGATTTTTAAAAAGACAGTCAGAATTCTGTTTTCTGATTTTTAAAAGAGACCATAATGATTTCTGATTTTTAAAGTGACGAGAATGATTCCTGCGTTTTAAATCTTAGACCAGAATTCTGTTTCTGATTTTTAAATCAGCAACCAGAATTTTCTGTTCTTAATTTTTAAAAGAGACCAGAATGATTTCTGATTCTTAAAATTGACCAGAATGACTTCTGATTTTAACATTTTGTCCTGAATTTTTATTTTTTGGAAAATTAACCAAGATCCTGATTGTTCAAAAAGTGACAAGAAACGGCAACCAAATTTACTTTCCAATTTATAAAGCCAAACAGAAGTCTGTAATTTTGATTTTATAATGGCAACCAGATTCTGGTTACTGATTTTAAAAGGCGGATTTAGAATTAATTTTTTAACAGCCTGACAAATCTTTTCAACCTGTAATTTTCTGCACCTTAAAAAAATCCTCAAAACTGAAGACTTAAAAGCTGAATCAAATCCTGTTTTTAAAAAAAAAAGTCCCTGTAGCAAATCAGGCTGTGCAAGAAGTTTCTTGCACGTGCCTACCTACCTATTTTAAAGTTCAGACTGTTCAAGACAATATCTGCTCTACAGATTGTACAAACCCAAATAAAAGTGTTACCCGCAATACGCTCGCAATAAAAATGAATGCAAAGGTTTGCCTTTGTGCCTTTTCTCGCGCGCGCTAAAACTTAAATGTTAGTTAATAAGGGGAAGTTATCCAATTGGTAAGATTGGATTTTAATCTCTAAATTTGCTTATTATTAATGGCAGTGTTGAAAGCAATTTACATAGCAAACTAAAGTTAACAGGGAATTACTGAGTAGCCTTTTTGTTCTTTTATTTTTTGCCAAAAAATTGGACAAAAAAAGCAGACCATTTTATGAATAACGCTGGTACCATAGTTATATTTTAAAAACAAGATAGCTTTATATGGACTTTTTGCTTCTAAATATAAAAAACCACTTTTATTGTTACAAATCAACTTGGCCCATCTAACGATGAGAGCTGGGATTTTTTGCCGCAATATTGTGTTTTGCTATAACATTTGTAGCACACTTTTTCGCGTTAGGCTAATCTGGAAAAGTATTATTTTTTATAATTAGAATATAACTTTGGTATCAATCTTACTTTTGCAAAAATCTGTCACTAAGATGTAACCTTTATATTTTGCTTTCAATACTGTCACCCGTTAAAAAAAAGTTTTTTTTAAGCTTTTTAATTTTGTAACAAACAAACAAATTTCAGCCCTGCAGACGGCTACCACCCACAGCACAATGCGCAGCTCAGCTGGAGTGCAACACCTCCTTAAAACTTTTTAGTTTGCTTGCTTCTTTACATATGTATTTATGATCATATGTATAGTCGTAAGCAACTAAATTTGTTTTTAACAACACATTCTTATTTTATTCCGCAACGACAAACATTATTCTTATTTAATATATTAATATTCCAAAATTACATTTTTCCCTCCTTCAAATAAACAGATTAAAAATTATTCTTATTTAATATATTATTCCAAAATTACATTTTTCCCTCCATCAAATAAACAGATTAAAAATTCTACAAAATACTATCAACACTTTAATTTTCCAATTTACCTCATTATCAACATTTTGTCAAAAAATATTTTCCTATTTTCTATAAATTACAAAAATAAAAAGACCTCCTATTTACCTCCTATTTACCTCTTATTTTTAGTTTTTCCACTTACTTTCGGTTTTCTATTTACAGATCTAAAATGGAAAGCAAATCGATTAAAAAATATTTCCTGGAAAAAAAAATGATTGACAAATATTGCCAACCTTTTTTTATTGACGTTCCTCCTAAGCTATACTGGGCTTTCAAAATTCCTAAGGTTAGACAATCAACGTTAAAATTATTTATTCCTTATTCCTTATATAAAATGATAGAATTTTTAATTGGTCATTAAATAAAATTTACCTATTAAAGATCCACATATTTAGAAAACTTCAAAAGGAAAGGCTTTGCTGGAAGCAGTAGCCATTGAAAAAGCCCCAAAAAGCCAACCAGTAGTTGCTTTAGGCTATTTCCAAAGTTAATTTGCCTTTTAAGAAAATGAACGTAAACTTGGAACCACTGGAGACAATCCACCAGGAGCCAACAACTTCTCAAACTGTAAATTTTGTCGGCAGTTGACCCACAAAAAGTATTACATTTAGGGGAACAGGTTTACCGCAAGTAAAAAACGGAGACTTCGTGCCAAAAGTAATCAAACCAAAAATAGAAGTTTTATCTTTTTGTTTTCAGGAACGAAAAAGGAAAATTCAATACAAATCAGCAAAAATGGTAAAAAACTCTTTTGTCCCCCTTTGCGTAAATAAGTGTGGTTGCATTATAAAATAAAATTGTTACCTCGTTGTTAATTTTTCTGGTGGTTTTCTGTTGAAGTGAAATACCTTCTAAAATCTTTTTAGTTTGATTACTTCTACAACTTGTGTTTATACGGTCACAAGTTTAGTAGTACTCATCTAAATTTGGTTTTTTTTGAAGCACCACTTATCAACAATACTATTAATTAATACTTCTCAATATTGCATGTTTTATTTTTTAAACAACATTTAAATTTAAAACAACTTTGCCCATAAATGATGCCACACTTATTTATATTGTCAATGCTCGAATAAAAAAGTTCCATAAACTTTTTAGCTTGTTTGCTTCTTTACATATGTTTTTATGGTCATATGTATAGTCGCAAGCAGCTAAATTTGTTTTTAAACGACAACCTATTATTATTTAATTCTGCAAAGCGAGTATTATTATTATTGCCTATATTAATATCCTACCATTAATTGTCTTAATCACTATTAAAAATTAAATTAAAAAAATTTTTACTTCTGTAATATCAATATTCCACTAACAAATTCATTTTTCCCATAAAATAAATAAAAAATGAATTATTATACTTTCTTTTATTTAAAGCTAAATCCATGTCTCAAAACCCTGATAATTCTATTTTTGACTCTATTTTGGGGTTGATGAATTCCAACATAAAGGCGCCATCGGTTTGAAAACAGAAACAATTTTTTATACATTAATTATTTTAAGAAGCCAACCCCCCCTGTCCAACCGCCAGCTGAGGAGGCTATTGAGCCTCAGCCGTCTACTTCTGGCACCCAAAATGTAACAAAACCCCAGAATTTATAAAAACAACTAAAATAATTTGCCGGGAAAAAACTTTATGATAAAAAAAATTTATATAATTAAAACATCTATTTAAAATCAATGGTTAAGGCTGCTCCACTGCCAATACGGCATATTATTCTAGACCAAGATGAGCCGTTGTCAAAAGGGGCAAGTAGATATCAACGCCGCAAAAGTAAATTAGTAAAACAAAAACATTTAATTTTTTTTTTGTTTAGAATTAAAACAACTAAACACCATTCAAATATCAAAAGATGGGAAAAAAATATTTGTTCATCCTTACAAAAAATAATTTTTTGTTCTTCGAATGATTGAATAAATTGTTAAAATATTCGATGAAAATTTTTATTTGGTTTTTGTCATTAATGCAAAAGTTATCTTTTTTGTTCTAAATATCTTATTATTTAACTATGTTTCATACAACATTTAATCTGTCCAATGATCCTGAGCCTTTTGGCAACGGGGAGGACTGCCCCGCTAAAGAGACTACCTTCACGCGGTGCGGGGCGTAAGTACTTCTATGAAATCAATTTATAGAAGGAAACCAAAAGTCTCAACCCAAAACCAAAAAATTTTTCTACCTCCAAAATTTTAATATTTTCGATATACTTGTAAAATTCTAAACAATACCAGCAACATTTTGCAACCATAATTTATTACTGATAGTAAACATTGTAAGATATTGAATGTAAAACTGTTTTTAGAGAGTTTTTGTATTAAAGCGCCTTTTTTTTAAGCTACCTTTAACGATTCAATGCAAATACATAAACAACTAATTTTCGTTTTAAAAAAACCTATTTTTTTAAATTACAAAACCGAGTCTATTATTTTAGGCAGTTTTAATATCCCCCCCCCCCACCTCTTTAATTACGTTCTTTCCCGATAAAATTAAATGAAAATAATTTTCACTTCCTATTATGCTATAATTTCATTCTTTATTAACTAAAATTTTATTAAAAAAATTCATCTCAAATTTATAGTTATAATGCATTTATTTGTATAATTTATTTTGTAGATTAAATGTTTTTCGTTTTACAGATAACTTTAAAATCTACTATTCTTACTCCCAAATTTCAATGCCTCGACTTATTTTTGTTTCACCTGAACGACAACCTGCGCCAGCCACCCACATCCCTGCGCTGGCGCAGAATCTTGATTTGGCAATCTTTGACAAACCCATCAAAGTAGGCATTAATAGTAATTAATGCAATAATCAAATAACCTTTACCAAATAGTTTCCATGTTAAATATAAGAATAAATGGCATCTTTATCTTTACCTTTAAAGGGGCGCAATTGGCGGCATGATTGCTCACGCAGAGATCTGCTGTTGTCAATGATTGCACGCTGTGGAAACAAGGCCGGCCATCTTTCGCTGATGCGCAACTTTGTGCGTGAGCTGTTGCCTTTCAAGTTAGAAGAGCAGAAAGAAGCAGCCCAGCAGCGTGGTGAAGGCATTGGTCTCAAAACGCCAATGGACTGGCCTATAAGCGACAATGGTGGCTGGGCTGATGCCACAAAATTGTTTGGTTGTGACAAGCCATACAATCTGGCGCCCCGACCTGCCCAACGGGAAATTTGTGGCTTGGTTAATTACTTTTTTTATTCATTTTCGTTCATTCTTTATTAGGCTCCGAAAGCTGCAACAGTGGCAACTAATGTTCGCCCAAAGCAAGTTTGCCAGCCAGCAAAGTCCAATTCGGTTTTGTCAACTGGTATATGGTATACCATTCAACAAGGAAAGGTGTTGCCTGTCTTTTTATTTCACTTAAGCTTTTTATCGTTAAGCCTGTGGAGAAAGTAATGGTTAAATCTGAGCCAGGCAAAAACCGCACGAGCGCTTTGGTGCCAAAAGTGGTTAGTGGTTATATATATATAAAAGCACTAAAATTCTAAATCTTATAAATGGTAAAAGTATGATTGTTATTAGCTAATGCGCTGCAAAAAAAGGGCATCTAATTTTTAGTTATTAATTCCTGTTTTTTCTTTTAGTCGCCAGTATTGCCCGCAATGCCACGAGTTTTTGAAAACGGCAAAAAATTTGTTGATGAAAAAAATTGGCGTCTTTTTGTTAAACCATGCCCAACGCCTTCGGTTTGTTTTTTGGTTAAATAGTTTTCACCACATTTCAATTTTTATTTCCTCGCGTTCAGGCTAAAACCTTCGCACAAGCTGTAGCTTTTTTGCCTTCTGTAAGCCAATCTCATGCCCCTAAATCTCTATGGAATCCAGTCCCTAAGTAAGAATAAATTTTTATAGATTATTCATATTTTTATTAGCTACCCTGCATGGTTCAACACCCCCGGGTGGCTTAAACCGGCGCTTAAACCCGTTAGCCTTGCTCTTGAGGCACTGCAAAGGGCTGCTATTTTGTTGCCCGACACAATCACGCTAAAGGTATAGTCAGCAGGAAAACAATATGATATTTAAATGCATCCTATATAATACCATTTAGCAGGAAACAGGCAACAAAACGCCAAGCACTGAATTATTGCCTTCGAAAGAGCGAAAGGTGCAAACAATTAAGGCACCTGATGAATGGTTCCAAACCTACGCGGTTAGCAAAAAGGTTGCTTCGTTATTAAACTTAATTGAAAATTTATTTCTTTTTCAGCGTTGTTTGGCCCAATCGCTCGGTTCTCGCAAGCTTTTTCCTCTCAAAAGACAGAAAAAACTTCGTTGCAAATCTTTTTCTTCCTTTTCCCGCTGCAAACTTACAAAACAAGTCATGCCTAAGTCTGCGGGTTCGAAGAATAAGTTTCACGCTGTTGTTCAACCAGGTATGACGAGTGTATTTATAATAACCAACGACAAAAATTATTCAGTTGTTGAACAACTTACGGAGTTACGCAACTCTTTTGCCCCTCTTTTGGCTTTCATTGAAGTTCCAATTCGATTTCGCGGGGGAGGTGAAGGGTCTCCTCCTGACGACATCGTGTATGGAATTGGTTAGTTTTTTACCCTTCACATTGTTTTAAAAATCAAAACAAATATTATAAATTTCATTTGTTCTCAATTTTTAAAAACTTAAATTGCTAAATATTTAACTCTCATTGAAGCCCCAATGCGTCCACGAGGTGGCGGGGAAGGATCTAACGACGACAATGATTCTCCAAAACAGCAGCATCAGTTCCTTTTGGAGAGATACAATGCCAATTTAAATGACCAGGAATCGTCCTTTGCGGCGTTACGGCTAAAGTTTGGACCTGCAGCCGTCGCCAGGCAGACATACGAAAATTGGTGGAAAAACTTTATTAAAGGCCAGTATACCTTCAGACAACGAGGAAGTAAGCAATTGGGAGGGTGAATTCCGCAGCATCGCAAACACATTTATTCATAGGGCCATGTTCATCTGCTTCATCCAGCGTTTCAAGTGTTTGCACAACGCCAACTTCATCACGAGTGCCTACTCCTTCTATTCTAAAACGGGCACGAGATACGCGCGAACGCTCCGCGGACCGCAGTCAGCCTGCGCTGCTTGCTGATTTAAATTCTCCGGAGAAAAAACTCTTTGAATGTATCATTTTTATATATTACAAACCCATTTGAAAGCAATTAAGTTGACTCTGCCAATATGGAAGTGGATGAAGGCGGCCAGATCCCTTTGGAGGAGGCCTTAGAAGCAATTGTTCCTCAAGAGCTGGAGCCTGATGCGGATGTTACAGCGCAGAATGATTTTATTGGCTCTACCCATCAAGGATTAAATAATGATTTGGGCGTCGAAACAACCCGTAATATTTTGTTTGATAATTAAATAATCTAATTCATTTACAGAATCCAGTAATCAAACACCAAGAAAAGATAAGGGCACAGGTCGTTTTGTCAAAGGCTTCAAATGTGTGCAATGCAAAAAAGCCATCTGCCCTTTGGATGGCTTTCGTAGAAGAATGGTGGGACAAAGGTGAAGCCGCAGATTTGAAAACGCCGGCGCCAACAAACTTTGAACAAAATGTCCATCACCAAATCGACCGGCAGAACACCCAAATTGGACAAATTGAACTCAATTCAACTGATCAGAATCCTCCTCTCACAGAGTCTGATCACTCTGAGAATGCCAAAAATGGCGCAGAACAAAACGAAATAATCAAAGAAATGACTTCCAACAAAACTATTTCTGAAGATGAGCGAAAACGTAAAATAATCGACAAATTCCACGCACTGAAAGACGAATTTAAGCAAAAAGGAAAATATTCAAAAAAAGAAAGAACTAAAATTGAGAATAAAATTGCTAAACATTTAAAAGTCAATCGCACAAAAATATATGAATGGAAAAAAGAATTTGGCCTAAGTCAAAAAGTGTTTTATGAAAAAAATGAGCGAAAAAATTTGGTAGAGAAATTTTATCAGAGAAAAGCCGAGTTAAAGCAGGCCGGACTCAAAAATACTCATCAAAATGAAATAAATGAAACTGTTGCGAAAGAGTTGGGCCTCAGTTTTAGAACAATTTACAATTGGAAACAAAAACTTGGCCAAATCAGTGAGTCTTTCGAGCCCCAAATTTATTAATTTATTTATATTAATTAAAATTCTTTTACAGCACAAAAACATAAACACTCCCACAGCAAACAAAAAGAATTGATGAAACGTTATTACGAAATTAAGTACAAAAAACCTAAAATTAGTGACAAGGACATAGCCAAAATATTGGAAATTGGAAAAGTCACTTTGTTTAGATGGAAAAAGCAATTTGAACAACAGAAATTTCATTCAACTTCTGTCGATAGACATTCTGTGGAAAAAAATGCCGCTAAGAACTTGAATCCGGGGATTTGAATGAATGCCAATGATTTTAAAACAATAAATTAATCAATTTAGTACAAAATGTCAAAATAAGGAAAAGTTAAGGGATAAATGTTCCGGCACAATTGCAGATTGTCCGTATCGGCACCCATCGACTCAACGAAGATTTATGGGGTTTAATTTGTCTTTGTCAACTAACTTTTTGGGTTTTCTTGTATCTTCGGTGTATTCAAATTTAGCGAAGTTTTCGGACGAATGGAAAATTGTTCACGAAATATACGCTAAAGGCTTGGCTGTTCATGTAACCCGAATGGGCAATAAAGAAGCTGAAAATTTAGGCCGTCTATTCAGTTGTACAGGTAATTCCCTTGGCAGAGGCCTAGGGGCTGACAATTTGGTCGGCACGGGCTCGTTAGGTCTGGGGGACCTCCGTCGCCACTGTTTGGGCAATTCTTAAAATTGAAAAAAATGGAGAAAAATTATGAGCATTTTAACGCCAACTAGTTAGTTGTCTTCACAATTTTGGAACATTTTTTTAAATCAAATGTTTGCCAAATATGCAAAAAGGATGGGAACACTTTTGTTGAGTTAATTTCATCAAAAAATTATTTTTCCAAATCATTGACCAATCATTCAAGTACTCCCCCGTTTTCAATTTTCTCAACCTTTGAACCGGTATTCTCTTCTACAGAATATGGATGAAATTGCTGTCGTTTAAATTGCCTTTTCCATCTAACCAAAGTATCAGTTCCAATTTTCAACATTTTGGCAATTTTCTCGTCACTAATAGGATTTTGGTCCTTAGTTTCATAATAATGTTTAATCAATTCCTTTTGTTTGCTGTGGGAGTATCCATTTGGTTCTGTAAAAGAATTTAATTAATATAAATAAAATTAATAAATTTGGGCTCGAAATACTCACTGGATTGGCCAAGTTTTTGTTTCCACTTGTAAATTGTTCTAGCAGTTATGCCCAACTCTTTTGAGATTGTTTTATCAATTTCTTTCTTATAAGAGTTTTTGAATCCGGCTCGCTTTAACTCGGCTTTTCTTTGATCAAATTTCTCTACCAAATGTTTACGTTCTTCTTTTTCATTGAACATTTTTACACTTATGCCTAATTCTTTTTTCCATTTATATATTTTTGAGCGACTGACTTTTAAATGTTTAGCAATTTTCTGCTCAATTTGTGTTTTTTCTTTTTTTGAAGGTTTTCCTTTTTGCTTAAATTCGTCTTTCATTACGTGGAATTTGTTAATAATTTTACGTTTTCGCTCATCTTCCGCAATTTTTTCGTGTGAAGTAATTTCTTTCTGTTCTTCCCCATTTTTGACATTATCAGAGAGATCAGACTTTGTGAGAGGAGGATTCTGATCAGTTGAATTGGGTTCAATTTGTCCAATTTGGGTGTTCTGCCGATCGATTTGGTGAAGAAAATTTTGTTCAAGCGTTAATTTATGCCATTCTTCTGCTTTATCATTGTCCCACCATCCTTCTCCGAATATTTCATCTAATGGATTGAGTGGCGTTTTCTCCAATTTTACGGATTCAACTTTGCCCAGTAAATTTGTTGCAAAAAATAACATCAAAAGTAAAATCCAAAACTTTTCCATTTTTTTCGCAAATTAGACACTGAATTAGCGAGATTTATTTAAAATTCTATATTTTATAATTTAAACTTCACATAGGCAAATCATTATCTTTAATAATATTTCACCCGAGTTCCTTTTTAAACCGGGACCAAATCAATTTTCCTGACGTAAATATTTTCCTGCTATTAATTGGCTTTTTATGCAAATGGCAATCAATTGTTATAGGCAAATGATAGGATTTTTGTTAAGGCAATTTCGCAAAAAAATTAAGCATTTTGCTTAGGAATGTTGGAAAATTTTTACAAAAATTGGCAAAACATAAGACATGACGAAAAGATAAACCACTAAGCCATCGATCAAATTTCTTAACAAAAAATTGTAAATTTCTGAACACTTCGCAACTAACTCTTAATTTATTAAGTCAAAACCCATCGGCACCGCTGACCCCCCACCTAAAAGCAAGCAGAAAATCGAACTTTTTTTTGGAAAAAATTGGTTAACAAAATTTTGGCAAAATGGTACTTTTAGACTTGTAGGAAAAATGAACAGCAGCGCAACGAAATACCTAATAGGATAAGACAATAACTTTTGTGGGACTCAAATTTATAGCCTGTCTTCACAATGTGAAAGCATTTTTATGCCCTTTTTGGGGGTTTCGTCATTCATTAGCGTAATAATTCTTTTCCAAACTCCCTTCAATAGAGACCCGAATCCCCAAAATACATTGAAAATGGGGGAATTTTTTCGGGAAAATAGTCTAACCTAAACTAGAGTCCGGTAAATAAAAATTGTGGGAGTGGGAAGGGGAATTTCAAAAAGTGCTGGGGGCGGGACCCCTCACGGGATTCCCGCGTTTTTCCCGCGGGAATCCCGTTCCCGCCGATCTTTAACCTAAGCACATGAGCACCACAAAATGGCGATCACAGCACATATTCCAAATCATAAGTTCGGAAACAATTATTACAGTTCATAAATAGTACCATTAAAAAGGCCACTAAAAACGCAGTTTGTACCAGGGATCTCTTCCGTTCCGTATTCCGAGCAATTCCGTATTTTTGGTATTCCGTAATTCCGTTTCCGTGTTCCGTATGTCGCTAAACGCGACGACGATCACTTTCCCCCTCCCCCCGTTCCATTCACATTTCCTTTCTCTCCCAAATTCGATCGTCTCTTTCCCTTCCTCTGTCTACGGCTTCCCCTCTTTTTCACATATTCACGTGCCCTCCCCATTCATCTCATTGCATAATTGTATCCCCCGGTGCATCCACCATTCTTCAAAAGGGGCGGGTCCAAAATTTACCCCTCCAACCTTTTCCTCCACTCGGGTGTTAAAATCACTTCTTCAACTTCTGCTAAGTTTGCCTTTTTACTGAACACTGAAATCCCATCAATATTTGTGTTCCTCTCACCCCAATAAATAATATTTATTCTGGTGACTCTGGTGAACTTCTACAATCAGCAAAAGTCGAACGGGACTCAGAAACGATCTGAGTGCCCATCCCGGAATTCGAACCTACATCCCGAATTCCCCCGATTTTGTAGCACCCCCGAACCCGTTGCAATCTCCAGGGGTTTCGCCACACCATATTTTGCAAAAAATACGGCTAAATACGGAATTTTGTCTTTTTTAATTCAGATTTTTTGTTACGATCTTTCATTGCATTTCCAAATCCATTGGCCATTCGTGCAAATACTCCCCGAATTCGAGTTCCCAATTTCCTGAACATTTGAACCGGCATTTTCTTCCAATGAATGCCCATCGATTCGAGCCCCTTTCGCGATAATCATTTTAGATTTTTATTTATATTTTAATTACTCTTTTTTAGTATTCTTATAACTTTTAAAAATTTCAGGCACAAAAAATAAAATCCTAAACATAAAGTGCTTGCACTCAAGCGGGTTAGAACCCAACACAAAACATTAGATTAACGAAAAGACAAACAACTCTGTCATCGATCTACTGGGCACTTGTAAAAAAGAGTGAAATTTTGTCAAAACATAACCGCTTTATCCATGACAAAAGTTCAATTATTTTAATGGGGGCTGCGCATGTGACTAGAAGCAAAACGGTAATAAAAAACAAAGGAGATTTTATAGAAAATCAAAAAATTCTTCGTTGGCCATTCATTCAAACGTTCACGAATTCGAGTTTCCAAGTTACTGAACATTTGCCGCGGCATTCTCTTCCACAGAATTGACAGAATTTGGATGTAATTGCTGTCGTTTAAATTGCTTTTTCCAGTTAACCAAAGTGGTTCTTCCAATTTTCAACATTTTGGCAATGTTCTTATCATTAAATTTATGGGTTTTGTCCTTAATTTCATAATAAAGTTTCATCAATTCTTTTTGTTCGCTGTGCGAATGTTTATGGTTTGGTGCTGTAAAAGAATTTTTAATATATTAATATAAATAAATAATAAAATTGGGCTGAAAAACTCACTGGTTTGGCCAAATTTACTTTTCCATTTGTATATTGTTTTTAAACTGAGGCCCAACTCTTTTGCGACAATTTCATTTATTTGATTGGGATAAGAGTTTTTGAATCCGTCCCGCTTTAACTCGGCTTTCATTTGATCAAATTTCACTATCAAATGTTTTCGCTCATTTTTTGAATTTCTTCGGCATAAGTCTAATTCTTTTTTCCATTTGTATATTTTTTTGCGATTGACTTTTAAATGTTTAGCAATTTTATCCTCAATTTGATTTCTTTCCTTGTAAGTAAATTTTCCTTTTTGCTTAAATTCGTCTTTCATTTCGTGGAATTTGTTAATAATTTTACGTTTTTCGTTTGGTGTAATTTCTTGCAATATTCCGTTCTGTTCTTCATCAATTTTGGCATTATCAGAGTGATCAGACTCAGTGAGAGGAGGATTCTGATCAGTTGAATTGGGTACAATTTGTCCAAAGTGATCAGATAATTGGATTTAATTTGTCTAATTTGGGTGTTCTGCCCATCGATTTGGTGAAGAAAATTGTGTTCAAGCGTTAATTTATGCCATTCTTTGGCTTTGTCATTGTCCCACCAGCCTTCTCCGAATATTTCGTCAATTATTTTGAGTGGCAGTTTCCTCCAATTGTACGGATTCGGCTTCGTCGAGTGAATTTGTTGCGACGAATGTCACCAAAATTAAAATCCAAAATTCTTCCATTTAACGGTAAATTCGATATGGAAAATGTCAATATATTTGTGTTAAGATTTACTTTCAAAAATAATCTTAAATTAAAAAAAGAATAAAATATTTAAATTTTCAATATTAATAAATAATACCCATTCTTTATATTTCTTAAATATTCGTATCTCCGATATGATCTTATGATATAATTATGATATTGATTGCGAAATTCCTGCTTTAATTAAATCGTATGAAACTCATGTGCCGCCCATGATATGTCATGTCGCGGCGTCAATGTAACTCTTTTCCTCCGGGCGAATGTTAAATTATTTTAAATAATTTTTTCATTTTAGCTATTGTCATAATATTGATTCGAGTGATCTTGCTCTCACAGAATTTCCGCCCATCCTTGATGCGCCTACAGTATATGGATGATTTTGCCCATTTTTTAATCAGTGGACAACTGAGTCCCCAGTCAAAAGACACTTCAGTCCCGGGTCTGTAACTCTTCAGGGAATGGTTGCCGTAAAATTTTTTTTTTCGGATTTTTACATTGCAGACCGAGAGGAGTCCGAATGATAAATAATTTGTTCCGTTTTGCCTCTGGGCCATATGATCAATATTTACCCTCTTTTCTTTTAGCACATTATTTCTTCCAAAAATAAAAAAGTGAAATAATTTTTTATTGCACCTATTTGATTGATTTTATGGGGTAATTGCGCGTATTTTCTTTTGTTTAAAGCTTTTTCTTATTATTTTTTAGATGCATTTCAATCGACTATCTTTCTTTTATTTTTTCCATGTTTACGATGTGTTTGGAACGGGTCTATGGGCATTTTTTACTGCATTTTCTGTACATTTTTTGTTTTATAAGATTTTTGCGAGCATTGGCATTGGCAACCTGCATTATCTGCGTTTTTTGGACCTGAACGTGAACAGTCGTTTTCCGACAACAACTGGTGGCTGTCAATCGTTGGCCATTCTTTCGCTTTGTCACAGCCATCTCAGCGAGTCGAGTCAAAAATTTAAAATTTTCTCGGCGGCGTCTATTGGCACCGCCGACCCCCTCCCCAAAAGTAAAGCAGAATTTGCAAAAATTTAGCCTTTTTGAAAATTTCTTAACAAAAAAAAATGCAAAAAAAAACCCCAAAATACACTCCTAAATTAAATTTGTTTTGAAAAATTCTTGGGATGGATAATGTTTTAGTGTAAAACTATTTAGTTAAAATTTTTGGAGCTTAAAATACTAAATTTTTAGCGTTTTAAAAAATTTTTCAAAAACTCGATCTCGGGTCTTGAACCGAGAAATTTCTCGGCTTTTTTTGGGTATCGATCTCGGTCTCGAATCTCGGGGTCATTTCTCGGTCTCGAGTCTCGGTAAATTTCAATTCTCGAGCAGCTTTTAAAGGATTTTAATGATTTGTCACTTTCAAGCTAAGAATCCCTTAATGAATTCTCAGCAAAAAGCCAATCTTTAACAGTGCAAAAAAGTCTCGTTTTCCGAGACTAAAAACCCGAGAGTTATGACTCGAGACCGAGACTCTCAAGCAGCCTTAATCATTACAAAAAAAATTCCCCCATTGTCAATCACGGTTAATCCCAATCCCGGGTTTTCACAAAAATCCCGGGCTTGGCCCTAGTTATTCTTGGATAAATAAGAGCTTCAATTGATACAAATTGAACTATTCGGTATCTTTTTTTGGCGAAATTGTCAACAGAAGCGGAAATGTTTTCCTAATTTTAATTATTTTAAAATATGTCATTTATAAAATCATGATTATTTAGGAAAAATATTAATTAAATGTCAGGAATATTTCCCGGTTCAAAAGGCTTAGGCAATATTTTATAGGATGTCAGGCATATTGATTGTCCCGGTTCAAAAGGGAATATTGATTCGGTTGAGATAATATTAAAAAATTATGATTACTATATAATAAATGCCCATTTCAATTGTGGGCTGTCATTTATTACTTTCAATAATTTTTTTATCAAAGCTAAATAATATATATTAATATTGTAAAAATATTATTGTTCTTTAAATTTAAGAAAATTTTGAGAGAAATTCGGTAGCACAAAAATAATTGGCTGATTTCGTTTGAATTGCGATTAAAAGGCTTATAATGTCCCTAATAGATGTTATTTTGCTCAAATAAAATGGAAACGTTTTGTTTTTTAATTTTGGTGACATTATATGCAATACATTCACTGGACAAAGCCGAATCCGTAAAATTGGAGCTCAAAACATTTGATGAAATATTTGGAGAAGGCTGGTGGGACAAAGATGAAGCCGAAGATTTGAAAACGCCGCCAACAAACTTTGGACAAAATGTCCATCACCAAATCGACCGGCAGAACACCCAAATTGGACAAATTGAATCCAATTCAACTGATCAGAATCCTCCTCTCACAGCGTCTGATCAATCTGGACAAATTGAACCCAATTTAACTGATCAGAATCCTCCTCTCACAGAGTCTGATCACTCTGGACAAATTGAACCCAATTCAACTGATCAGAATCCTCCTCTCACTGAGGCTGATAAACGTAAAATTATCGACAAATTCCACGCAATGAAAGACGAATTTAAGCAAAAAGCAATATATTCAAAAAAAAAGAATGGACTCAATTTGAGCAAAAAATTGCTAAACATTTAAGAATAAGCCGCTCAAAAATATATAAATGGAAAAAAGAATTTGGCTTATCTCAAAGAAATCCAAAAAAAGAGCGGAAAAATTTGGTAGAGAAATTTGATCAAAAGAAAGCCGAGTTAACGCGGGCCGGATTCAAAAACTCTTATAATCACGAAATTGATAAAACTGTCGCAAAAGATTTGGGCCTCAATTTTACAACAATTTACAAATGGAAACGTGAACTTGGCCAAACCAGTGATTTTTATTCATAATATTTGCTAAAATAAGGGAAATATCGTGGAATACTTGTACCTTTGAAATTTTACTCTTGTTTAAACTAGAGTAGGACGAACGAAATATTCGTCAAGATTTTTTTGAGATTCTAGATCGCAATCTCAATCGACGATAATTTATCGAGATTTTAAAGATTTTCGGTCTAAATCTTGATCAAAAAGTTCGAGATTTCCATAGAGAATAAGAAAGTTGAAAGTGAACCGTTTCCCGCTCCGCTTCAAAAATTACGTCTAATTTTAAAATTTTGGTTGCAAATTTCTCAACAAATTGATCAACCCCTCCCCATAGAAGTGAAGCAAAATTTTCAAAATAAATTGATGAATCAATTGAAGTTGAAGACAATGAGGAAGATATTTTTGAATAATAAATTCTTTTTTTTTTTGATTTCACCACCGAGGTACAAATATTCCACAACTTAGCTAAAATAAATAACTTAGGTTTGTTGGAAGTAATAAAAGGGTATAAAATTCACAATTATTCTCAACTCTCCCAATTCAAATCAAACACTTTTAATAATTTACATTTTGAATTCTTTGCTTTTTTTGGGATACCTAATACTTAAATTTAAATAAATTTTTTTTTTTGTAGAACCAACTAAATATCCCCACAGCGCACAAAAGGATTTGATGAAACGATATTATGAAATTAAGGCTCAAACCCCTAAAATTAGTGATTCTGTCGTTGGGCATTCTGTGGAAGAGAACGTTGCGGCAAATGTTCAGGAAATTGAAAACTCGAATTTGGGGAGTATTTGAATGGTCAACGATTTGGAAAAACACCTAACTCTGTTTACGATTTCTTTCTATTTCTTCGTCTATGTTTGCAGTAAAACGCTGCTCATTTTCATAAACTTTTGAACATTTTAAATTTTCTTTTAAATTTTCGACGTTATCAATTTTTGTATTCCCCGGCGGCGCCTTTCGGCACAGCCTGACATCCTCCACTCTTACCCTCCGCCTATTCGTCAAGTGTGTCTACTCCCCATCGGGTCAGAAATATTATTGATTATTGTAATACAGGGTTCGTATTCGTACTTGAATGGCAAGTACAGTGCTTGAAAATGGACCCTCGTACTTAAAAATTAAAAATGTGCTTATTTTCAAGAATGTACTTGAAAAATGAGAAATTGGCGTTAGTGTTAAAAATTTAGGGGTTTTAATGATATATTCGTGTTTGGCATTGTGTATATTCAAAATTTTCAATATTTTGTTCAATTTCCTTAGTGATTAATAGGGATGGGATTTATATGCTCCAAAAATGGCCAATATATATGCTCCAAAAAAGGCCAAAATATGCACCAAAATATGCAAAAAATGCCGAAATATGCACTGAATATGCACCGAAAAATGGCATTTTTAGCCCATTAATTTGCTCAATTTAATTTTTTCTTCTTATAACGTCTAATTAAGTAGATTTAAAGACTTTTCGCATATTATTTTAGTATTTTTGGAAGGTTGAAAAAATTCAAAAAAAATCCAGTAATTTTAACTGTCAGGCCACTTCATCGCCATACTGGCTATCTCCGCGCCAGCCACTGGAGCGCAGCGCCATTTCAGCGCCGAGATTTTCCCCCATATTTTTATGCAAATGTTCAATTTCTTCAAGCCTTTTTTTCGAAAATGACTAAAAGTCCATGGTTAAAGATGAATTATTTTTCAAAAACAGCAAAAAAGCTCAAACCAACGCGAAAAGGCTATTTTTGGGCCGTATTCTTCAGAACATATAAGTACTAAAAACATAAAAAACATAAAAATCCCATCCCTAGTGATTAATTCTAAACATTTTCTCCCCTCTCCCATTCCTTAAAAATACGTTTAAAAATTACCATTTTTTAGAAAATTTGATTGCAACTTAACAAATTAAGTCTAAAATAGCAAAATTTTCTCGGCGGCGCCTATCGGCTCCGCCGACCCCCACCTCCTAGTAAAGCAGAATCCGCAACAAAAAAAAATTGATTTTTTTCGAATCGGCAAAATTTTAGCGCAGTTAAGTCCAATCAAAAATGCTACATAATTACCGGCAAAATCATTGAATGAATTTTTCCTATTGGCCTTCTGTCTGCCATGAATAATGCCGCTTGATAATTTGTGAATTTGTGCCGGCAAAACTCATGCCGAGGTCAACCTTTAGAAGGGACTCCGGATTTGATTACTTTCAATTGTAGGGTGCTCGACGCATTTTTGGTGAAAAATCATTAAAGAATTATGGGCTTGAAAGATTTGAAAAATTCACAATGACAAATTTATAAATCCTTAATTTGATATCTTTTGCATAATGTCCGCACCCGCTCACTGCCCATATGGGTCAGTGGTTAAATTCTGGCTCTAATTTATTTATCGGAGTTTCTACTCCCCGAGTAAAAATCGCTTCGCTGGCGACGGTTGGGCAAACCATCCGGTGCTACCAGTAAAGAATTAACGCCCGAAAAATGTTGCGAACGACGATAAGAATGATTGAGAAAACAAAAAGAAGAAATAAAATAGGGATATAGTGTCCAATTGGTGAAATGTTTACATAATCAAATATGGAAAAATTCCGGCACCAAAAAAATGTTCAGAAACTGGAATTCAGACCCAAAAATGTCCAGAAATTTGCAATCCGAAACCGCCGCCCCCCCCCCCCCCCTAACTGATCCAATATGAAAAATCACCATTTCTGTAAATTTCCGGATTTGATTCCGTGTTTTGCCAAAAAGTCCGGAAACTAAAAGTCCGGACCCAAAAATGTCCAGAAATCCGGGATTGCTACGAAAATCGGTTCACCCCACCCGTCATGTCTCATTACAATAAGGCAAAAAGCAAGTAAACACAAACAGGAGAAAACGGGTGAAATTTTACCTAAAAGCATATAGGACATGCGTCAAATATGCAAAAAGGGAACAACGCAAAAACCGTTGTTGAGTTAGTTCTAGGGTTGGACAAACCCGGGTTATCCGGAACCGTTATCCGGGTGTTTTCGCAAATTTTTTGGGTAAAGTTATCCGGGTCTTGGACCAACCCCAGCCAAATTACCCGGTATCCGATATCCGGGTGTTTTTGAGCTAGCCGGTATCCGGGGGACCCGGATAATATCCGGTTTTGTCCAACCCTAGTTAATTCCATCATAAATATTTCCCAGATCTGAGCAATTCGTTCAAATACTCCCCGAATTTGAGTTCTCAATTTCCTCGACATTTGAGCTGACGGCATTTTCTTCCACAGAATGTCCATCGACAGAAGTTTGATGCAATTGCTGTCGTTTAAATTGCTTTTTTCCATCTAATCAAAGTAACTCTTCCAATTTTCAACCTTTTGGCAATTTTTTCGTCAGTAATTTTAGGTTTTTGTCTTTATGTTTTGCAATTTTCTGCTCAATTGTATTCTTTGCTTTTGCAGAATATTTTCCTTTTTGCTTAAATTCGTCTTTCATTGCGTGGAACTTGTCGACAATTTTACGTTTATCAGACTCTGTGAGAGGAGGATTCTGATCAGTTGAATTGGGTTCAATTTGTTCAGAGTGATCAGACTCTGTGAGAGGAGGATTCTGATCAGTTGAATTGGGTTCAATTTGTCCAATTTGGGTGTTCTGCCGGTCGATTTGGTGATGAAAATTTTGTCTAAACTTTGTTGGCGGCCTTTTCAAATCTTCGACTTCACCTTTGTCCTTCCAGCCTTCTCCGAATATTTCTTCAAATGTTTTGTGTGGCAATTCCTCCAATTTTACTTTTACGGATTCGGCTTTTTCCAGTGAATTTATTGCAATTAATATCACCATAATTAAAATCCAAAACTTTGCCATTTTATTTTTACAAACAACCTCTGAATTTAAACATTATATGTAGGGCCGAGATTTATATTGACTAAAAAACGCGAAATATTGACTTAAAATATTGACCAAAAACCCCCAAAATATTGACCAATAACCAGCAAAAATTGCCAAAATATTGATTAAAAATGTGCAAAAACTGACCAAAATAAGTCAAATTTTGTGGGAAAACCTTTAAATTCATCACTCTGTATTAATTTTCCTCTTTTAATAGGAAATATAATATTTTCACATGTTTTGGAACATTTTATAAAAAATGTCAAATAAAAAATTTAGGGAAAATTTCTATCTTTGGGGGTGGATTTTTGGTCCAAGAAAAAGTCATTTTTAGGGGTGCATTTTTGGGTTGAATTTTTAAAAAAATTTTAGGTGCTAATTTTGTCGTTTTTATTGCATTTTTCTTAAAATTTTTGGGAAAAAGTGCCTGAAAATTTGAATTTCTTCAAGAATTTTTGGAAAAATGCCTAAAAATTGATTTATATGGACTAAAAAATCGCCCCAATTCTAAAATTTTGCAAAATGAGTGCTATTTCCGGTCCTCTCGCGTCAAGCCTTATTTGCAAAAAAAAACATGTAGAAACTTGAAAATCTCGGCCCTAATTATATGCTCCTAATTTAGTTTAACAATTTAAACGGAAAATTCGATTTGGAAAAATTTGTCAATTGTTTTTGTGTTAATGAATATTCTCAAAATTTCGAATTATTTTTACAATTTTAATAAATATTATTTATCAAAAAATGATTGAAAGTAATAAATGACAGCATACAATTGAAAATGAAAATTTATGTATATAAATAATATTCTTTAGTAATTATTTATCCCACTCATAATCAATAATATTTCTGATTTTGTAAATATGTTTTCGATAATAATCATCATTTTATAAAAAAATTGTGAATAACACATAAAAAAAGATTAAAAAGGTATAATAATGGGCCTCGAGGAAAACGATTTTCAGAGCCCCTATACCAAATAAAAGTTTGCATACCAATTGTGCTTTTTAAGTTAAAATTTTAAAGCTAAAAGTTACAATTTCAAAGTTAAGGGTGACTGCTTATCAATTGTTACATTTAATTCAGGTTATTTTAAAAAACATTTACCATTAACTTTTAATAAATTTCTTGATCCTAATTACTCTACAAATTAGTGTCATAAAAAGCCAATTTTCTTAACAAATATCGTTAAAATCTTTAAAAAATTTCTCAAGCGGCGCCTGTTGACACCGCTGTACCGCTCGATCCTCTAGTGAAAAAAAGTTTTTGTTTCGTTTTGTCGGAAAAAAAAATTTTGAGTTTCGATCATTTCTGCTCGGAATCAGGGCTGGACGTCATGACGTTGACGTTGACGCCGATTACGCCAATTACGGCCTTTTTGAGCGCCGTCATGACGTATGACGTTGACGCCGTCACTGGCATTTCAAAAAAATTACGTGTGACGGATGACGGGGACTTAGGGCCCGGTGACGTCCAGCCCTGCTCGGAATGGCATTCTGTGTACGCGTCCCTAAACAAAAGTACTACAGGCACTCACGATTTTAATTTTATCAAACAAAAAACGTTGTATTCCCACCCGTTCAAACGGCTTTTTTTGTTTTTTGACCTCTAAATTCATTCATTGCAATGCACCTTGTTACTATCTGCCCGCAAATCTGAAATTTTTGAAGATTAAAATGTTTTCTTCAAGTAGATAAAAAGGTCTTTTAGGGGTATCGGGGCGTAGAATCCGAATTTGACCCCAATTTTGCTTAATTCCGAACACGAACACGAATTCAACATTTTTTCGAGATTCAAAATTTCCAAAAATCAATTTTGTGCCGGCAAAAACGAATGGAAAGTGGAAGAATGGATGGCCAACCGATAAAAAGAATATCAACATATGAGTGGCGAGAAAAAGTGAGAGAGACGAGGGGTGGAAGCAGCTCGCGGAGATGAACCAGAAATGAAACCGGAGAGGGAAGCCGATACTCTTGAGAACGCCGGAAGAAACTTTGTTATGTCTGCAAAAAGCGACAAAAAAACATTGAATTTGCGCCGGGTAAACGGTAGGGCACCGACCGACACCAAAGCCATCGTCGCGGGATTGGAAGAAATCTGATGTCATATTCGTGATTAGCCAGCGACCTCGACAACCCCCGAGTACTTTTTAGGCTTTTCGACAGTACACACCAAAATTTTACCTATTAAGGATAATTGAAAAAAAAAATTTCAAATATGTATGTCAATATTGGAATGATAGTTTTCTCAATTCTAATCTTGATGATTGGAAAGAAATTATGCAATTTTTATTCACGTGGCATTTTGAATACTTTCATTAGGTTACATTTTGTCCGAGTGACCTTTTGAATGTTTTCCAGTAGGTGACATTTTGAACTTTTCGATTAGGTGACATGAAAATTTGTATTACATTTATATTGATAATACTCTAATACTGAAAAAAAGTGTCGAAAGGTCCGCTTACTGTCGAAAAGTCCGAGAGCCCCGAGAAGGCACGTGTCGATTTACAAAGCCAGGTTCGTTATGCCCTGGACCCGGTTCAGGGGCCGGGACTTGGAGAAAGTGCCTGCCTGGGTTCTGGGTACAGGAAAAATCCAACCTGTACCCAGGTCCAGGTCGGGCTTTAGAAACAACTAATCTTCTTGGTCTGACGATCCAAGGATTTATTGGCGGCTGCACCAGGGATGGCGGAATTCCAAAGTTCCCCGACTTTTTTGGGCTCGAAATTTCGATTTTCAAAAAACTTAACTAAATAAAAACTCCGAGTTCCAACTTCCGAAATTAAAGAAAAAATCGGAACTTTTTCGGAGCTTTTATATTAAAGTATGGCATATATGTTGATAATTCGTTACAGAATTCTTAGCTTAAACAATTGGAAAATACATAATGCCAAGTCAAATTTAAAAATCTTTTAAATGTTTGCCAAATATCAGAAAGAATGGGAACAACGCAAACGCCGTGGTTGAATAATTTCATCAAAACTTATTTTTTCAATCTTTGGCAATTTATTCAAATACTCTATGAATTCGAGTTCCCAATTTCCTGAACATTTGCCGCGGCATTTTCTCCCACAGAATGCCCATCAACAGAATTTGGATGAAATTGCGATCGTTTAAATTGCGTTTTCCATCTACACAAAGTGCGTGATCCAATTTTCAAACTTTTGGTAATGTTCTCGTCACTAATATTAGGATTTTTGTCTTTAATTTCATAATAACGTTTTATCAATTCCTTTTGTTCGTTATGGGAGTGTTTATGTTTTGGTTCTGTAAAAGATTTTTTAATTAATAAAATTGGGCTCGAAGACTCACTGCTTTGGCCAAGTTCACTTTTCCAATTGTATTGTTTTAAAATTGAGGCCCAACTCTTTTTCGACAGTTTTATCTAATTCATTTTGGTATGAATTTTTAAATCCGCTCCGCTTTAACTCGGCTTTCATCTGATCAAATTTCTCTACCAAATGTTTTCGCTCTTCTTTTTTATTGAACACTTTTCGACTTATGCCAAATTCTTTTTTCCATTTATATATTTTTTTGCGATTGACTTTTAAATGTTTTGCAATTTTTTCCTCAATTTGATTCCATTCTTTTGCCGAATATTTTCCTTTTTGCTTAAATTCGTCTTTTATTGCTTGGAATTTGTCGATAATTTTACGTTTTCGCTCATCTTCAGCAATATTTTCGTTTGAAGTAATTTCTTTCTGTTCTTCACGATTTTTGGCTTTATCAGAATGATCAGACTCTGTGAGAGGAGGATTCTGATCAGTTGAATTGGGTTCAATTTGTCCAAGCTGGGTGTTCTGCCGGTCGATTTGGTGATGGAAAGTTTGTTCAAGCGTTAATTTATGCCATTCTTTGGCTTTGTCATTGTCCCGCCAGCCTTCTCCGAATATTTCATCAATTATTTTGAGTGGCGTTTCCTCCAATTTTATTTTTACGGATTCGGCTTTGTCCAGTGAATTTGTTGCATAAAATAAGACCAAAATTAAAATCCAAAACTCTTCCATTTTATTTGGGCAAAACAACCTCTGAATTTAGTGGCATTTCTATTAAACAATTAATTTTAATTTAATCGGAAAATTCGATACGGCATTGTATTTTTGTGTTAAAGAATTGCTCTTAAAAATTTTCTTAGATTTTAAAGAATAATAATATTCATAATAAATGACAGCGCACAAAGAAATGGGCCTTTATATAAGCCATACTCTTTAATAATTAGCTCCCCCGAATCAATAATATTCCTGACATCCCATAATATTAATATGCCAGAAAAGAATTTCCAAATTTTTGCGACCATCGCGCAACCTTTTTAAACTAAAAAACTAAAAAACAGAATAACAAATAAAAATATGGCTGGAAGCAAATAAACAACACTATTACTTTTTACAATTTTGTTGTAAAAATCAAATAAAGCATGTTCGTGCAGACTGAATTTGCAAATTGAAGAATATTTTTTGGCAAAATGTCGCATACAATATTCAATTTTTAAACAAACTCCCATAAAAATCCCTCATTAGGGGTGTATTTTTCAAACCGATAAATCGGTACCCCCGGTTTTCGGTTAGGCCCCCCCCCCGGTTTTCGGTTTCGGTTTTTGGGCCAAAAAAGCCGGTTTTCGGTTTCGGTTCGGTTAACCGACACCCACTCTAATTAGAAGGGAAAATTTATGAAATGTCATGAATATTGATTGATTTGGGTGAGATAATTATTAAAGAATATAATATATATGAATGCCCATTTTAATTGTGGGCTGTTATTACTTTTAATATTTTTTTATTAAATAAAATTTGTGAATATTTTATTCTTCTTTAAAAAATAAGAAAATTTTTAATCCGTAAAATTGGAGGAAAGGCTCAAAATAATTGATTAAATATTCGGAGAAGGCTGGTGGGACAATGACAAAGCCGAAGAATGGCATAAGTTGTCGATTGAATAAAATGTCCATCACCAAAACGACCGGCAAAACACCCAGCTTGGACAAATTGAATGATCAGAATCCGCCTCTCACAGAGTCTGATCACTCTGGACAAATTGAAAAAAAAAGCTCAATAGGGCCAACAAATACGCATCGCGCATTTGCAATTAAAAAGCGTTTTAGAACGGTCACCAAAAGTCCACCAAAAAAAAGTTCAATAGGGGCTGCAAATACGCATCGAGCATTTGCGGTCAAAAAGCGTCCGAAAACTGTGGCAAATGCACGGTCGTGCGCGCACGCTTGCATTGTGCAGGACCGCCTACAGGTGTGCGTTCAGGGACCCTCGCCCCCCTTATTTCCACTCGAGCGAAAGTCTACCAAAAAAAGTCAAGTATGGGAAGTAAAATATAAGGGGCATAATCTACTTTGGTTACCAAAATAAAGGAAACCATTTTTTTTGCGCTTTTATAAAAATTTTGAAATGATATTAAAATTAGAGTACGGACCAAACAAATAATTGTACAAAAAACCCAAATATTTGTACAAAAAATTGGACCCAAAAATTTTTGTTTTTGTTTGTTTGGTCAAATTGGGGCTCAACCCAAAAAAAACCAAAACCCAAAAAAACCAAAAAATATTGTACAAATATTTGTTTGGTCCAACGTAATTTTTGTACAAATTTTTTGGATGTTGCCCGGTTGAATTTACACCCCTAAAGATAGCATCATTGAGTGATCAAGAATCGTTCTAAGTAATAGATGGCTTAGTGGTTTGTCTTTTCGGTAACCTTACGTTATGTGTTGGGTTCGATCCTGCTTTAGTGCAAGCACTTATTTATCATTTTTCTTCTGCTCACATACCAGGGCCGTCGATATCGTCTCCTCAAAATACGATACACGATATACGATATTTACGATACACCAAAATACGAATACGATTTTTTTTACGATACCCGATACGGCCAAAATTACGATATTTACGATTACGATACGATACGATACGATATTTTTTCTAGGCCGTGTTCATTCCAAAAAAGGTACCGTATTTTTAAATTTTGGTTGAAAATCTCTCAACAAATTGAGTCAAAAATTCAAATTTTTTCTTGACCGCCTCCCCTAGTACAGCAGAATTCGCAAAAAAAAATTGGATTTCTGAAAATTCAAAAATCGGCAATTTATCGAAATCTTACACAATTTTCTTAACACTAAAAAAGTTTTGGCATTAAATTCATATATTTATTTACACACCTAAAAAATATTCCTGATTTTTGGGTTTGACAGGTGGCTACCCTGATATTAATATTTCATGAATTTGTGGTGGGTGACTGGTCAGAAAATGCGTTTGAATAAAATTTTATTAAAAAATTTAAAAAAAATCGGAAATTCTAGGCTTTTTGAATGTTTTACTAAATTTTTTTGTTTTTGTACAAATTTTTGGGTTTTGTCAACCCAAAAAAAACCAAAACCCAAAAAAACCAAAAAATTTTGTACAAATATTTGTTTGGTTAAATTGGAGCGCAACCCAAAAAAAACCAAAAAACAAAAAAACCCAAAAAATATTGTACAAATATTTGTTTGGTCTGAGATTCCGTTCTCTAATTAAAATATTCTTTTAATTTGTTAAAAAATTGTTGGCCCATTTATCCAAATTTTTTTAAGGAAGAAAAAATGTTAGATGGCCACCTTGTTCTTGGCCATTTCTATTTTTCAAAGAAAAATTGAACCAAAATATAAATTTTTGTGAAATTTCTAAGCAATTTTATTAAAGAAATCAGCAAGTTCAAGAATCAGGTTAAGAATAACGGAGTTGGCCAAGTGTGCAATGAGCCAAACAGCTCAGAGCCTCGCAGGTACAAGAATGAATTCGAAAAGAGATCATTCAATTTATTTTAAATTAAAATTATTAATGAAAAGAACAATATTAATTTAAGTTGATTTTGTCCAGATCGATCGGCGGCTGAGCCTCCCGAACGTAATTCTGTGGCACGTACCCGTTAGCCCTGAAATGGGCCTTGCTTTCAAGTTTGGTTGTGTGCGCCGCTCAGTAAAAGAAACAGCAAACTCAACGAGCTTTGAGTCATGTTTTCACTCGGACAGCTCTAGGTACTCGCTCCCCTGCTCGTCCGTGAACCGATAGGAAGTCGGTCGCCGACAACCACAGCAAGTGCTTTCGCCAAGCCCGGATAAACAAATGCAGAGAATGCAGACGTTTGAACTCCCGTACGGCTCGAACATTGCAGAACTCCTTCACCAAGCAAAAGGTAGCATCCAAATTTATGCCACAGTGAAGCCCGACGGTGAGGCTTCGCCTGGTCGTTGAATGTAGAAGCGGAAGTGAATATTCGCCTCTCGGAGCTGCTGCGGGGAGAAGAAGAAGCTCACATGGCCGAGGGGGTTCGAGCAGGTCGGCCAGCAATCGCCGAACAAACGCTGGCCAAGCGTGTTCACGGCCTCTTCCCATTCTCCCTCAACAAACATCCACAACTAAGCGAAAAAGCTGACCGGGAGTCCGGAACCCCAAATTAACTTTGGGACCCGGGCCAAAATTATATTTGAGGTGATAAACATGCTCCTCCTCGCGGTGCAATGCAAAGGCAGAGCAACCGGCGGGAGCACAAACGGTGAGGCAGAGAAAAGCATCGGCGGGAGCGATGGGTTGCGCTGCAGGCGGTGGTTTAAGTGCTTAAAAAACTTTTTTAATGGACATTCTCCACTCTTCGTCCTTTTTGGCATCGAAGAATTTTTTGAACCTAAAAAGGGTGAGCAAAGAATGTAAACTTTAACGCATCGGGGACGGGAGGACGAACCCTTTCAGAAAATCAAAATGCCCTGAAATTTGGCCTCATCAGATTCTGCACGGTGACGGGCTGAATTTGGGGGATTCCAAAAGAATTGAATTTAAAATTAAATTTAACTTTGTCAATTCAGATCAATACATTTTGGCTTCCTTTGACAAGACAGTCAACTTCGTAAACAGAGGTGCTAGATGGGAGATCGATGTTGCGCGTCAGCCACTTTACCCGATAAGGTTTTGGAATCTTCATCGGCAGGCGGCTAGCGCATTGGCGCGTACAAATAATGCATGAAATCTTTGCATTTGCATTTTTCGGTAATAATGTTTTGTTAAGTTTTTAAATGTATTTCTTTTTTCAGTATAGTGGCGAAAGCCAGCAGAAGCGAAAATGTCACTTTTCCTCCAATGCGAATTTTTAATTTTTTAAAAATATTTTTCATTTTGAATTCACTGATCGCCAATTTAAATGATGAATTAGACGGGCCGGACATTTGCGGACAACATTTTTCGCACCTATTTTTGCTAATGAACCCGGGGATTTTGTTGCATACGCAGACAACTTGGCAAGCATAAAGGGATTTTTGAATTGAAGAGCAAAATTTTTGGAAAGGGCCGAAATGAGCGTTTGAATCCGCAAAAGCAATTCCCTATTCCGTTACGCGCATAATCGTAGAGAGAGAGAGATAGTCATCAGTTAGAAAAAAACAGATTTGAAGCAAGCTGAACGCCTTTGATTACTGGTGTGCGCGTAAGTCTAACGAAAATACTGATGATTTGGCAGGATGACCCTGTGAAGAACGCATGTCCGGGTATATTAATAATTGGCCGAACTTCTTTTTGGGTGTTCATCAGCATAGCTTTGTGGGAAGTCCCAAATACTGATCCGGGATTTTTCAAAATCCGGTCTCTACAAATAATGATCGAATTCTGCTTATTAAAGATTTGAGAACCAAGATTTATTCTTTGAAAACATAAAATCATTAAATGCCAAATTTTTTTTCCCAAATCATTGCCATTTATTCAAATATTCCCCGAATTCGAGTTCCCAATTCCTGAACATTTGCCCCGGCATTCTCTTCCACAGAATATCCATCAACAGAATTTGGATGCAATTGCTGTCGTTCACATTGCTTTTTCCATCTAACCAAAGTGTTTTTTCCAATTCTCAGCTTTTTGGCAATGTCCTTGTCACTAATTTTAGGATTTTTGTCCTTAATTTCATAATAAAGTTTCATCAATTTCTTTTGTTCGCTGTGGGAATGTTTTTTTGGTGCTGTAAAAGAATTTAATTAATATAAAAAAATTAATAAGATCAAAATACTCACTGGTTTGGCCAAGTTCACGTTTCCAAGCGTAAATTGTTGTATAATTAAGGCCCAATTCTTTTGCAACAGTTTTATCATTTTCGTGATTATAAGAGTTTTTGAATCCGGCGCGCGTTAACTCGGCTTTCATTTGATCAAATTTCTCTATCAAATTTTTGCGCTCATTTTTTGGAGTTTTTCGTTTTAGGCCAAATTCTTTTTTCCATTCATATATTTTTGAGCGATTGACTCCCAAAGCAATATTTTCGTTTGAAGGCATTTCTTTTATTCTTTTATTTTGTTCTTCACCATTTTTGGCCTCATCAAAGTGATCAGACTCTGTGAGAGGAGGATTCTGATCAGTTGAATTGGGTTCAATTTGTCCAATTTGGGTGTTCTGCCGGTCGATTTGGTAATGGAAAGTTTGTTCAAGCGTCAATTTATGCCATTCTTCGGCTTTGTCATTGTCCCACCATCCTTCTCCGAATATTTCATCAATTAATTGTACGGATTCGGCTTTGTCGACTGAATTTGTTGCAAATAATGCCACCAAAATTAAAATCCAAAACTCATTCATTTTATGATAATTGTTGGGATTTATATGGATATTTTGTAAATAAAATAAAATAAAATGATTTTTTGCCCAATTAAATGCAAATATATATAAAAAATCATTTGAAGTCACTCGGAAAATCAATCAAAAACATATATGACTTTGAAATTAACAGACATCACGAATGAAAAAACAAATATTTCAGCTATTTTTTGGATAATTCTTAAGAAAAATGCAATAAAAACGATATTCTTAAAATTCAAAAATTTTCACCAAAAATGCACCCCCCCCCAAAAATGACTTTTTAACAAGACTTGGTCAGAGCAGGATTTCCCACTTTTTGGAGTTTTCCTAATAAATTCCTGCTTTTTGCTTGCTTTTTAAATTTTCTAGGGTTTAAATTCTAACTTAATTCCGACCATCCAAGTTGTATTTTTATTTTATGCATTTTAAAGAGCAATTTTTAAACAAACATTGGTCACAACTAGGGCGTATAATTATATGCACATAATTGAAATATGCGCATAAAATCACTCCCGGAAAATGCGACACCGAAAATGCGACACCAGAATATGCGACACCAGAATATGCGACACCAGAATATGCGACACCAGAATATGCGACACCAGAATATGCGACACCAGAATATGCGACACCAGAAAATGCGACACTAGAAAATGCGACACTAAGAAAATGTTTTAAAAATTGAAATACTTTTTAAATCTTATTTTTTTATTAATTTTTAATAAATAATATATGTAATTGGTAATCCTTATATTAAAACAATTGCAATAATGATCAGGGGAGATATAAATTGGGGCGCATTGCTAACGACACGCATCGGCACCCGCGCGTTCACGAATCGGCAAGTTTGCCGGAGGCTATTAATGGGCGCCAGTAAGTGACAGATGAAAACCCCACCACAACACGTCAAGCAGAAACGGAGGGCGGGGTCCACTATTTTTTGCCTAAGCCTAAGGTGGCTTAGGCCTAAGCGTAATTAACCCTTAAGTCTCTAACTTTCCCCGAGTTATTTTATCCGGCTTTGGTGGTACTTAAAAAATCGGGGTTTTCTTAATTTCAAAAATTTTAACCGATTCACTTTTTCAAATTAGTGTCGCATTTTCTGTCGGTGTCGTATTTTCTTAATGTCGCTTTTTCCGGGAGCTCATAAAATATGCACCAAAAATTGGAAAATATGCACATAAAATGAAAAAATATGCTCATAAATTTTAGCAAATTCATTATAAAATTGCCACAAAATTCTTCAAATTCATTTAAAATTGGTTAAAATTGCTGATGAGATACATTTACAAATTTCAAGTGAAAAACTCATTCGATTGTCTGCAAGGGTAGGGTAGATTTATTCCCGGATCCGGGTCCGGAATCCGGGATTTCCGGATGGTGATTTTTCCGGAAAATCCCTCCGGATAATTTTCAAAATTGAAAATCCGGTTCCGGATCCGGAAATTTGATTTCACCGGTCCCCAATTATTAGCTTCTTCAGAATCTTCACTGCAATTTGCTTTCTTCAGATAATTCATTTTGTGGATTTTTGTTTTTGGCCTTAATTCTGCGGGCACTTTCTTTAATTTTTTTTGACATTTTTGACTTTCATTACCAGCAAAATTATGAATTCTTAAAATTTTATAGAAAATGTTAATAATTTTAGTAATAAACTAGTTTTTGTCAATAAAATGTCAATGTTTATTAATCAATGCTTTATTGGTTTCCTTAAAAGATCAAATCGTTCGAAGCCAAATTCTTTTAGTTAAAAAATGTGAACAATTAGATCGCAATAAATATTCAAAAGCTAAGCGATTGGACAAACTGAAAAAAGAACTGCGTTCTTTGTTGTAGGATATTGCAATGAAAAGATTGATCTCATTAGAGTCAAAAAGTCGGTATTCGCTGAAATTTAATATTTTGGCGTTTTCCCGAAAATTTCTTTAGAAAAATGCAATAAAAACAAACCCTTCAAATTCAAAAAAATTTTCTTACCCAAAAATCCACCCCTAAAAAAAGACTTTTTCTTGGACCATATGCACCCCCCTAATGAACTTTTATTCGGCCTCTAGTCTTATGATAAATATTAAAAAAAAGAAATTTTTGCACCTTAATAATTTCAAATAGTTTTTAATTAAAATGCGCTATTTGAATTAATTCATCGCACCTTTTTGAATTTTTGCTTTATTTTCTTAACAAAAATTGCCGATTTTTGTAAAAATTGCTTTGTGAAGCGAATGTTTCAAATTAAATTCTCTAAGATTTTTCCCGACGGACCCTCCCATTTTATTTATGAAATTAACGCAAAGTGCGTTAATTTTTTATAATTATTTTCAAAATTTGGTTTCCGAACATTTTTAGATCAGGAATTCCGTTTCCGGACATGTTTTTGGCATCCGGTTTTGATGGTGCCTAACCTTCTCTTCTATAAGTTTAAAATAATGTTAGATTTTTCAGTAACACATTAAATACTCAATTCTCCGAATACACATAGCAGCAGCTGCACTGGAAGAGATACTTCCGCGCTTGTTTGAATCGGTGAATACAAAATGGTCAAGCTTAATTTTCTAATCCAAAAAATTCAAATTAAGTCTCCAAAAGTAAACATCAGTCGAGAGGGGAGGGGAAAGAAATACGTGGAAATAATCAGCCAATCAATTTGATTGCCACATTTTCAATAGAAATTAATTCTATGGCAGAAGATTTATTTAATATTTTATTTAAGAATAAGAAAAAAAAATGAAATTTCTGCTATGAATTATTATTTCATTCTTTTCAACGAATTTGATCAAAAATGTCAATTCTGTGGGCGAAGGCGGACAAGAATCCAAGCTTTACAAAACATTTGATGAAATATTTGGAAAAGGATGGGACGATGAAAATAATGATTCAAAAGACTTGAACTGTCGTAATGTTAAAGGAGAAGATCAAGACGGACAAGCTCCAATCACTTCTGATCAGAAAAATATTGAGGATGAAATATTGAAACTGAAATTTGATGAAAATTGGTCGGAAGACGAAAACAATTCAGCGTCATCAGGGGATGATCGTGATCAGGACAATTCTAAGAAACTTTTGTCTGAGCAAAATAATTTAACTGATCAAGAGAGAGTGTTGATGAACAGCAAAATGAGTCCAATGAATGCGAAAAAATTGAGTCTGATCGGCAAAAACGTCAAATTATTCTAAAATTCTGGGAAATGAAATATAATTATCGGGAAAAAACAGGCGCACATTCAGCCAAAGAATGGAATCAAATTGAGTCAAAAAATCAAATGGTTTGGGTGTTGGTCGCACAACAATTTATAAATGGAAGAAAGAATTGGGTCTAAGTCGAAACAAATCAAAGTTTTCTGAGTTAGAAAAACGTGAAATTTTGAAACAATTTGATCATATAAAAAACAAATGTAAGAAGGTCAAACTAAAAAACATCTCAAAAAATGAACTCGATGAGAAAATTGCAAAAAATTTATTTGTTTCTACCGCCAGAATTTATGAATGGAAGCGCAAATTTGGCCTTTCTGTCAGCAATAAAATTTCTGATGTAACAAAAATTGAAATTTTGAAGAAATATGCCAATATAAAAAAGGAAAATCCTAAAAAGACAAATGCCGTTATTGCTGAAATGTTGAACATATCATCAAGAAGCCTACGTAAATGGAAAGTTCAATTTAAAGAAGAAATTAAGAACCTTTGAAATATTGGATCGGATTATTTGAAAATTGTTGTTATTTAATTTTGTATTTGCTTAAGAGTATAGTGAATATGCAATGAGGATCATTTTGTAGCCATTAACGAGTTGAAAAATGCAGATTATTTTGGCTGTATTGAAATTCAATTCAAATTTTAAAAATTTAAAAGCGTAAAAACTAAGTAAAACAATTATGTTTTATTATATTTACGCTAGTTATGATACAAGAAGCACTTGAATGCACAAACAACGGGATGGAGGTGTCCATGGGCAGACCCGTTATTCCCCCTCGAGGGTGGGTTACAATTAGAGGGTGGGAGCTGTATTTGAAATGAAAGGGAGTTAGTTACATTGACTATGAGGGAATCAAAATCTGGATTTCCTTTTCGGTAATTTTATGCTTTTTGCATGATTTTGAAACCAAAATTATTATTAGAAGAATTTTAATTTTTGAAAAAAAGGTTTGAATTTGAGTTCAAGGTTCAAAATCAGTTGAAATGGAAGTCAATTTTTAGTCTCTAATGTTTGATTCCCTGAAGTTGTAACTCAATTTTTTTTTAAAAATGACAACCAATCTCTCCGCAATTAGAGCAGTTTTTGCTCTTGCTTTTGCCAGAAAGCTGGGCTGCGCACCCAGTTGACCTTGACGTCCCCGTGATGGATGTTTGATAAGCATTAAAGCCATTTGTAAGCCAGATAAAATTGTAAGGCATCGGCATCATCCGGTATTCAATTCCACACTGCGCTCTAATGTGGGACACGCTTTGGTGCGCATTGAGCTCGTTTGCTGGCAATAAAGAGGCAGGATCGGACATCCCAAAAAGGAGGATAGTGCACATAAAATTTAAAACCTGACAACTTTCCATCAATTTTTACACTGCTTAAGGTTTCACTGGTCGAATAAATAAGATTTGTTGGTTACTTCAGATTTTGGGAACGTGCCCGGTTAAATTTCGACCTTTTTTTAGTTTCAACACAGCCCTGTTGCCGATGAAATTCGAGGTCATCAGACTGAAAGAAAGGTCAAAAAGCTTAAAACTTCAAAAATTTAGGAGGCAATCGATAAAAAAATGAAAAAGAATTCCTAACCTTATAAAAAGATTATACAACTGTAATTTAAAGAAACGAAAATTCATCAATAAAAAAATTTCGACATAAATCCGATCGCAACCAAAAGATCTCGAGTGTATCACAAAGTCCGTTTAAGGTTCTTAATTTCATCTTGAAATTGTTTTTTCCATTTACATAAACTGCTTCCTGAGATTTTCAACAAATCAGCAATGCCAAAATCACTCATTTTCGGATTGTTTCCTTTTATTTTAGCATATTTCTCCAAAATTCCAATCAAACACCCATTTTTTGAAGAATTAAACATATATATATGTTCAACAAAATTTTATCCAGTAATTCATGTTTGTGATCTAGTATAATTAGAGCCCGACAGTTGAAAATCCCTGGATCCGCATCTGACTGTTCTGGCTTGAGAGGTCCGGGAATCGCCGTCGATAAAACACTCCACTGTTTAAATTTAGAATTAGAGCGACTTTTTAGTCCATATAAATCAATATTTTGGCATTTTTGGGAATAAATCAATATTTCGCTTTTTTTCATAATAAATCAATATTTTAGGGATTTTTCTTGAGAAAAATGCAAATTTTTAGGCATTTTTCCAAAAATTTTTAAAGAAATTCAACATTTCGCGCACTTTTTCACAAAATTTCTAAAAAAGATGCAATAAAAACGAAAAATGTACTTTCAAAAACCAAAAAATTTTCAGTGCACCCCTAAAAAATTACTTTTTCTTTGACCAAAATCCACTGCCAAAAATTGAAATTTTCCCTTAATTTTATTTATTTATATTTTTATTAATTTTAAAAACAAATGAAGAATAGTACATTTACAATCAATGACGAATTAGAAGGTTTTCACGCAAAAATTGACTGCATTTGTTTGAGTGGTTGTCACAAAGGAAGGGGTCAAAGTCCGGCATGCTTCAATGGGGGCGTTATTAAATCTTGCTCCACTTATTGGCCAATTAAATTTTTTACCCCCCACCCCCCCCTTATTGGCCAATTAAATTATTTACCCCCCACCCCCCCCATCACTATTCTTATTGACCAATTAATTTCTTTATCCCCCCCCCCCCCTTGGAAAATTGATTCCTCTCGTCGCCCCCCCCCCCCCATACCGATTTCCTTCGCTTTTGGCTTATCGTTCATNCTCATCCATACCCCCCCCCCGAGGCTTTTGGCCTTAAGAAAATTCTTCCAGGAAAAACAAACTATTTCCATTCATTGTCATCTCGGAAAAAGAAGCAGCATTTCTTTTAATTTAAAAATTAATAAATTTTATTATATTTTGGAAAATGAATTTATTCGTTTATTGTGTTTAGTACTGGTGGGTTTTTTATGGGGCTGTTTCTCCGACTGCATCATGCGTATTGTGTCAATCAATTGAAAACTAAAAAAAAAAATTTGTTTAAATAATAATTTTAAGGCAAGATTTGTCAACAAAAGAAAGACGCGCTTTTTTGGAATTTTTGATAATATTTTATGCCTTTTTAACGGTCCTTAACTTTTAATNNTNTAAATAAAAAATTAACTTTTTAAATTAAAATTTACGGAAATTAATTAAATTTATAAATAAAATACATTCAACATTTTCTAAATTAAATAGAATTATTTAGACCCGCCCCTCCATACTGCGCGTTTCAGTCTCCTCCCGTTGATGAGGAGGTTGTTTTGGCAAAAAAAAAGGGGGGGGGGGTAAAGCTACATTTTTTAATAATATTCAAAACCCTAAATGTGTAACAATTTTAGCCTTATTCCGATAGCAGCCCGTTTCCGGTTTCTTCTTCCCCCCCCCCCCCCCCATTGGCAACTTCCCAGCCCGTTGCTGCGAGCCATGTTGCGGAAAGTTTACGCCAGCACTGAAGTCCTTTGAAGCGAAATGGACAGGCCTAAATGTTAAATCNGTTTTTTTAAAAACAAAGGTACCTTACGTTGTACAGCNCGATATTGGAGGTCCAAAACTTTGGCCAATGGGGGGGCGGNGTGGATAAAGAAATTAATTGGTCAATAGGGATAGTGATGGGATGGGGGGGGGGGGGGGTGGGGGGTAAATAATTTAATTGGCCAATAAAGTGGAGTAAGATATTCCCAATCAGATATCGATTGATGACGTCTCTGACGTCGTCAATCGATATTCTGATTGGGAATATTATCTACTCTGGCATGATCTCTTAAAAATCCTAGATAGCGTTTGGAAAGAAAATGGCGTCAAGATCGTNAAACAAATTCCAGCCCAAAATTGACTTCAATAGCATCTCCGTCTTCAGATAGCGAAACCCCCGGCCAGTTCAGTAAATGTTAGTTTTTAAAAGAAAAAGTTNTTTTCTATGTGTGCTGTCATTTTCATTTTTCCATTGTATAATTGTGCCATGACCGACACCGAAACTCTGCGAAATTTTGGCATAAATTTTATTCCATTCATTCTTTGAATATTTTCCTTTGAGCTTAAATTATCTATCAATAAATTATATTTTCAACAATTTCACGCTTTTGCTGATCAGAATAATCATTATTGCGTTNTTTTATTTTTCCATTGACATCAAAATGATCAGAAAAGCTTTGCTCATTTTGATTGTGCTGATCAGTTGATTTATTCTCAACTTCTGTNTGTCTGCGGTTCCATTTTATGCCATTCTTTGGTTCTGTAAATTCCGGCACCTTCGCGTCCTATTTTGGCACTTTCAAAAAATAAACTAGTTTTTGTCAATATAGGCAATGTTTATTAATCCAATACTTTTATTGTCAATTTGATTGCCACATTTTCAATAGAAATTAATTCTATGGCAGAAGATTTATTTATTAATATTTTATTTAAGAATAAGAAAAAAAATGAAATTTCTGCTATTAATTATTATTTTATTCTTTTCAACGAATTTGATCAAAAATGTCAAGATCTGTGGGCGTCTCGGTCTCGAGTCTCGAACCGAGAAATTTCTCGGTTTTTTTGGATCTCTGTCTCGACTCTCGGGTTTTTAGTGTCGGAAAACGAGACTTTTTTTAATAATCTCTGAAATTATAATGGTAAAAAGTATTTTCAAAATGAATTTAAACAAAGAATTAAATACCCGGATCGGTCCAAATCTGGGCATACATTTGAACAAGTTATCTGTGAAATTGGAGGAAAACATTGTCTTCATCCGTGGCAAAAGTGTCAACAGAAGCGGAAATGTCACTCCTACGGGGGAAATTTAAATTATTTTCAAAATGCTTTTTATTTGAATTACCAACCGTTGAATTGGGTTCAATTTGTCCAATTTGGGTGTTCTGCGGTCGTTTTGGTGATGGACATTTTGTCCAAAGTTTGTTGTCGCCGGCATTTTGAAATCTTCGGCTTCACCTTTGTCCCACCAGCCTTCTCCTAATATTTCATCAAATGTTTTGAGTGGCAATTCCTCCAATTTTATTTTTACGGATTCAGCTATGTCCAGTTAATTTGTTGCGAATAATGACACAAAAATTAAAATCCAAAATTATTCCATTTTATTCGGGCAAAATAACCTCTGAATTTAGGGGCAATATTAAATTCCAATTAATTCTATAATAAACAGAAAATGTGTAGGAAATTTAGTTATTTATTTTTGTGTAAAGAATTTCTGTCAAAAATTTTCCAAGAATAATAAATTTAAAAATTTTTACAAATATTAATAAATATTTTTAGCTGATCATAAAAATTATTGAAAGTAATAAATGGCAGCCCACAACTGAAANTGGGCTTTTATTCTATAATATATTCCTTGCATCTCATAATATTTTTTCGAACCGAGACCATATCAATTTCTATACATTTCTTATATAATATTAATTTTATAAAAATAACAATCGATTGACGATGTTCAAATAAAAAAATANTAAAAAAAAAATTTATTATTAATTTGCCCCCGGAGGAAAAACGACATTTCTCCACAGTTGAAGGTAATTTTTTCGTTGCTTTTCTCCAATTTGCGAGTCGGTCTTATTTTAGCACATAATGCCTCANNGGGGAAAAATATCCGGGAAATTTCCTAAAATCCGATTGCTTCGATTCCGAAATTTTTAAGATACTTTTTAGTGCCCATAAATTAGAGGCGCCACCTGTTTTGTAGATCCTTAGTTATGTTTCATTTTTTTTTATCAAAAAAAAAAGCTTATTATCCAATCGATATGAACGAATGCCGACCGACATTACCTTTTGATCTTGAAATTACTATGGTTTATTTAGCAGCCGAAACACCATAAAAAATCATTCATTTATTGTTGATCGTCATGACGAAAGGGTCAAAGTAAACAATTATTTTAACGTTTTTGGCAGGTTCACGATTTTGGTCGGGCGGGCACAAACGACGCCCCCGACATCGGCTGATTCCGTGCTAGCTTGCTCATTAGACAGAGTAACGCCGTGCCCACAGGGATGTGCTGCATTTAATGCTGGCCTGGGGCCTATTTTCAATTCTCGTCGTATTACGATATGATGCCATCATATGACGACCGGTTCATCATATGAGTTACTTTATTTGCCACTACTCCACACATGCCACTATTTTGCCATCTCTTGAAATTTTAATGAGCAAAGTTCTCAGAAAAATAGGCATTTGCCTATAAATATAGATAATAAATATTACGTCTGCACGTCTAGGCCCCAAGGGCGCGCCCGGCAATTTAAAAAGTGTTTCATTTTTAGCTGTTTCATTCACAACCACCTCAATTTTTTATAAAATGAATATAATTATAGTTTACAATTGATTGCCATTTTTTAAAATTGTCATTATTTGTAGGAATTTAATGTTTATGAGATGTCAATAATATTGATTTGGTCCTGGTTTAAAGAATATGATTGCCCATTTCAATTGTGGGATATCATTTATTACTTTCAATTATTTTGCTTAACAATATTTATTATCTTGTCAAAATATGCAAATTTTTTATTCAATAAAGATTTTAATTTTGGTGTTACCGCCCGTATCCGCGGATACAGGCGGGCGGTTATGATCACTAAAATCGCGGAGTCCGTTTCAATACGGCATTAAAATGCACACCGAATGTTCTACTCAAATTTTAAGCCAAATCAACTTGATGGTTTTTAAAATCCAAACATTTCGGTGCATATGGCTGGCATTTTTTATAAAAAATTTTTTAAATTTGTGACCTCAGCAGGAACAAAAAAATTCAATTAAAGGAGTAGAAATTCCGATTTTCGAAACATTTTGAGGGCTAGGAAATGATTTTTGATTTTCCCAATTTTTTGAGGTCATCGGCTCCCATCCCTTCTGTCTAAACATCTTAAATGATGTCATCCTGGCCAGCTAATTGTTCGACTACATTAGTACCAGGGTTGTTCCGGGTCGAGAAAAATATCGGGTCGGGTATCGGGTCGAGAAAAAGACCGGATTTCGGCTCTCGGGTTTCGGGTAACCGGAGCAACCCTGATTAGTACTAGGCCATTTTATACAGTGTGAAAAAGTGCAAAGCCACCAGGCCCGTTTTTTCTTCTTTTCTTGTGTCTTTTTACATTTTACCGGGACCGCCTGGAAACCCGGGATACTTATATTTTTGGGCGCTAATTCAATTTTTTTTTTAAGTTAACAAATCGCGCGCAAAACCAAAAACTTTTGTTTCCATGCGTATAAATTAAAATCATTGCTGCTCCACCGCCAATTCCTTTGTATAAAACTTTGTATAAAATAGGGCTGTTCGAGACTATAAATTTACCGAGAACCGAAACTCGAGACCGAGACCCAAAACAATCGAGAAATTTCTCGACTCGAAAAACGAAATTCTCGAACAACCTTTGTATAAAATGACACTTACATTAGAATTTGTTCTCTTCCAGTCCTCATTCCCTTTAACCACCCTTATAAACGCCAGCATTATTGATTTTCTGAGTGACGACAAAGAATTTTTATTATTTGCATTTACAAATTTTCCATTTCGAATTTTGATAATTATAAAATCATACAATACCCCTAAATTCAGAGGATAATTTGCCCAATAATGGACAATTTTTGGATTTTAATTTTGATCTCATTCTTTACAACAATTTCACTCGACAAAACCGAATCCGTACAATTGGAGGAAACGCCACTCAATCCATTTGATGAAATATTTGGAGAAGGATGGTGGGACAATGACAAAGCCAAAGAATGGCATAAATTAACGCTTGAACACAATTTCCATCACGAAATCGACCAGCAGAACACCCAAATTGGACAAATTGAACCCAATTCAACTGATCAGAATCCTCTTCTCACAGAGTCTGATCACTTTGGCCAAATTGAATCCAATTCAACTGATCAGAATCCTCTTCTCACAGAGTCTGATCACTCTGGTAATGCCAAAAATGGTGAAGAATCAAACGAACTTTCTTCAAACGAAAATATCACTGAAGATGAGCAAAAACGTAAAATTATCGACGAATTCCACGCAATGAAAGACGAATTTAAACAAAAAGAAAAATATTCAAAAAAAGAATGGAACCAAATTGAGGATAGAATTGCTAAAGGTTTAAAAGTCAATCGCTCAAAAATATATGAATGGAAAAAAGAATTTGGCTTAAGTCGAAAAAGGCATAACTTTGAGATGAAAAAAAATGAGCGAAAAAATTTGGTAGAGAAATTTGATCAAATGAAAGCCGAGTTAAAGCGGGCTGGATTCAAAAACTCTTATAGGCAAGAAATTGATGAAACTGTCGCAAAAGAGTTGGGCCTCAGTTTTAAAACAATTTACGCTTGGAAACGTGAACTTGGCCAAACCGGTGAGTATTTCGAGCCCAATTTTATTATTATTTATCTTAATTAAAAATTCTTTTACAGCACCAAGACATAAACATTGCCACAGCGAACAAAAGGAATTGTTGAAACGTTATTATGACATTAAGGACAAAATCCATAAAATTAGTGACAATGACATTGCCAAAATATTGAAAATTGGTAAAGTCACTTTGTATAAATGGAAAAAACAATTTAACCGAGAGCAATTTTATAAAAATTCTGTCGATGGACATTCTGTGGAAGAGAATGCCGCGGCAAATGTTCAGGAAATTGAAAATTCGATTTCGGAGAGTATTTAAAATTTTGACGAATATTTAGGCACAAATATGACACCCATTTTTTGAAGAATTAAACATATATATATGTTCAACAAAATTTTATCCAGTAATTCATTAGTTTGTGATCTAGTATAATTAGAGCCCGACAGTTGAAAATCCCTGGATCCGCATCTGACTGTTCTGGCTTGAGAGGTCCGGGAATCGCCGTCGATAAAACACTCCACTGTTTAAATTTAGAATTAGAGCGACTTTTTAGTCCATATAAATCAATATTTTGGCATTTTTGGGAATAAATCAATATTTCGCCATTTTTTCATAATAAATCAATATTTTAGGGATTTTTCTTGAGAAAAATGCAATTTTTAGGCATTTTTCCAAAAATTTTTAAAGAAATTCAACATTTCGCGCACTTTTTCACAAAATTTCTTAAAAAAGATGCAATAAAAACGAAAAATGTACTTTCAAAAACCAAAAAATTTTCAGTGCACCCCTAAAAAATTACTTTTTCTTTGACCAAAATCCACTGCCAAAAATTGAAATTTTCCCTTAATTTTATTTATTTATATTTTTATAAATTTTAAAAACAAATGAAGAATAGTACATTTACAATCAATGACGAATTAGAAGGTTTTCACGCAAAAATTGACTGCATTTGTTTGAGTGGTTGTCACAAAGGAAGGGGTCAAAGTCCGGCATGCTTCAATGGGGGCGTTATTAATCTTGCTCCACTTATTGGCCAATTAAATTTTTTACCCCCCACCCCCCCCCTTATTGGCCAATTAAATTATTTACCCCCCACCCCCCCCATCACTATTCTTATTGACCAATTAATTTCTTTATCCCCCCCCCCCCCTTGGACAATTGATTCCTCTCCTCGCCCCCCCCCCCCCCCATACCGATTTCCTTCGCTTTTGGCTTATCGTTCATCTCATCCATACCCCCCCCCCGAGGCTTTTGGCCTTAAGAAAATTCTTCCAGGAAAAACAAACTATTTCCATTCATTGTCATTCTCGGAAAAAGAAGCAGCATTTCTTTTAATTTAAAAAATAATAAATTTTATTATATTTTGGAAAATGAATTTATTCGTTTATTGTGTTTTGGTACTGGTGGTTTTTTTATGGGGCTGTTTCTCCGACTGCATCATGCGTATTGTAAGTCAATCAATTGAAAACTAAAAAAAAATATTTGTTTAAATAATAATTTTAAGGCAAGATTTGTCAACAAAAGAAAGACGCGCTTTTTTGGAATTTTTGATAATATTTTATGCCTTTTTACGGTCCTTAACTTTTAATGAAATTAAAAAATAATCTTTTTAAATTAAAATTTACGGAAATTAATTAAATTTATAAATAAAATACATTCAACATTTTCTAAATTAAATAGAATTATTTAGACCCGCCGCCTCCATACTGCGCGTTTCAGTCTCCTCCCGTTGATGAGGAGGTTGTTTTGGCAAAAAATAAAAGGGGGGGGGGGTAAAGCTACATTTTTTAATAATATTCAAAACCCTAAATGTGTAACAATTTTAGCCTTATTCCGATAGCAGCCCGTCTCCGGCTTCTTCTTCCCCCCCCCCCCCCCCCCCATTGGCAACTTCCCAGCCCGTTGCTGCGAGCCATGTTGCGGAAAGTTTACGCCGGCACTGAAGTCCTTTGAAGCGAAATGGACAGGCCTAAATGTTAAATCGTTTTTTTAAAAACAAAGGTACCTTACGTTGTACAGCCGATATTGGAGGTCCAAAACTTTGGCCAATGGGGGGGGCGGGTGGATAAAGAAATTAATTGGTCAATAGGGATAGTGATGGGATGGGGGGGGGGAGGGGTGGGGGGTAAATAATTTAATTGGCCAATAAAGTGGAGTAAGATATTCCCAATCAGATATCGATTGATGACGTCTCTGACGTCGTCAATCGATATTCTGATTGGGAATATTATCTACTCTGGCATGATCTCTTAAAAATCCTAGATCGCGTTTGGAAAGAAAATGGCGTCAAGATCGTAAACAAATTCCAGCCCAAAATTGACTTCAATAGCATCTCCGTCTTCAGATAGCGAAACCCCCGGCCAGTTCAGTAAATGTTAGTTTTTAAAAGAAAAAGTTTTTTCTATGTGTGCTGTCATTTTCATTTTTCCATTGTATAATTGTGCCATGACCGACACCGAAACTCTGCGAAATTTTGGCATAAATTTTATTCCATTCATTCTTTGAATATTTTCCTTTGAGCTTAAATTGATCTATCAATAAATTATATTTTCAACAATTTCACGCTTTTGCTGATCAGAATAATCATTATTGCGTTTTTTATTTTTCCATTGACATCAAAATGATCAGAAAAGCTTTGCTCATCTTGATTGTGCTGATCAGTTGATTTATTCTCAACTTCTGTTGTCTGCGGTTCCATTTTATGCCATTCTTTGGTTCTGTAAATTCCGGCACCTTCGCGTCCTATTTTGGCACTTTCAAAAAATAAACTAGTTTTTGTCAATATAGGCAATGTTTATTAATCCAATGCTTTTATTGGTCAATTTGATTGCCACATTTTCAATAGAAATTAATTCTATGGCAGAAGATTTATTTATTAATATTTTATTTAAGAATAAGAAAAAAAATGAAATTTCTGCTATTAATTATTATTTTATTCTTTTCAACGAATTTGATCAAAAATGTCAAGATCTGTGGGCGTCTCGGTCTCGAGTCTCGAACCGAGAAATTTCTCGGTTTTTTTGGATCTCGGTCTCGACTCTCGGGTTTTTAGTGTCGGAAAACGAGACTTTTTTGCACCCCTAAATTCTATGAAGGATCTTGATAAAAAAAAATCAATTTAATTGTTTTTTTAAGAAATTTTTTCAAAAAAAATTAATGATCTTGGCAAGTTCGAATTTTATTGCATTTATTCTAAAAAATTTATAGGTTTTTTAGGTTTGTATAGGTGAGTTATTGTAGTGAGGCACGGATATTAATAATCTCTGAAATTATAATGGTAAAAAGTATTTTCAAAATGAATTTAAACAAAGAATTAAATACCCGGATCGGTCCAAATCTGGGCATCCATTTGAACAAGTTATCTGTGAAATTGGAGGAAAACATTGTCTTCATCCGTGGCAAAAGTGTCAACAGAAGCGGAAATGTCACTCCTACGGGGGAAATTTAAATTATTTTCAAAATGCTTTTTATTTGAATTCACCAACCGTTGAATTGGGTTCAATTTGTCCAATTTGGGTGTTCTGCCGGTCGTTTTGGTGATGGACATTTTGTCCAAAGTTTGTTGTCGCCGGCATTTTGAAATCTTCGGCTTCACCTTTGTCCCACCAGCCTTCTCCGAATATTTCATCAAATGTTTTGAGTGGCAATTCCTCCAATTTTATTTTTACGGATTCGGCTATGTCCAGTAAATTTGTTGCGAATAATGACACAAAAATTAAAATCCAAAATTCTTCCATTTTATTCGGGCAAAATAACCTCTGAATTTAGGGGCATTTATATTAAATTCCAATTAATTCTATAATAAACAGAAAATGTGTAGGAAATTTTGTTATTTATTTTTGTGTAAAGAATTTCTGTCAAAAATTTTCCAAGAATAATAATTTTCACAAATTTTTACAAATATTAATAAATATTTTTAGCTGATCATAAAAATTATTGAAAGTAATAAATGGCAGCCCACAACTGAAATGGGCTTTTATTCTATAAAATATTCCTTGCATCTCATAATATTTTTTCGAACCGAGACCATATCAATATTCTATACATTTCTTATATAATATTAATTTTATAAAAATAACAATCGATTGACGATGTTCAAATGAAAAAATTTAAAAAAAAAATTTATAATTAATTGGCCCCCGGAGGAAAAACGACATTTCGCCACAGTTGAAGGTAATTTTTTCGTTGCTTTTCTCCAATTTGCGAGTCGGTGCTTATTTTAGCACATAATGCCTCGGGGGAAAAATATCCGGGCAATTTCCTAAAATCCGATTGCTTCGATTCCGAAATTTATAAGATACTTTTTAGTGCCCATAAATTAGAGGCGCCACCTGTCCGTTTTTGTAGGTCCTTAGTTATGATTCATTTTTTATGATGTCAAAAAAAAAAGCCTTATTAAAGTCCAATCGATCTGAACGAAGGCCGACCGACCTTACCGATCTGTCGGTTAAATCTCCGATTAGAGCTGGTCGGAATTCGTCCAGTCCGGGGTGGGCTTCGTTTATCTTGGTTTGAGTACATTCGGAATGGTTTTACCCCGACCAATCTCTTTAGACCTTAATGACCAATGATCCCACATCGTAATACTTTTTAATTCAAATTTCAGGAGTCATCAAAAAAGTGTCAGCCGAACCCAGTTGCAAGCAGATAAAAGCTCTTGGTAAAAAGCATCCCGTGATAAGCTTTTGTTAAAGCTTCGACTGCTACGAGCACAGTAGGTCTGTAGCGAAAAAAATTAAGGCGCCACATTCCACGATTAGATGACGTGGACTAAGGCGTTAGAGCTTGCAGATGTTATGCTACATGACGGTTATTTCGTTTATTTAAAGTTAAAATCATTTAAATAATTTTATATTATAATTTTCCAAGCAGCTTTAAGCCCATACGACATACAAATGCGACTAAAAGCCTTTACGGGGCACACGACATAGCGATGACGCAGTGATACCGATATCAACTGAAAAAAGGTGATTTTTACATCAAACAAGAACTCCGGTCGCCGTCTAAACGTCTCAGAGATTAGCGATCATACGCTATTTGTCTTAGTGGTAGGAATCGAAGAAAAATTTGATGTTGAACCCTATTGGGTCCGAGAGGGCACTCCGAATGCCGTTTGGCTTGGACTTATTTTTGGACTCCTACACCTGACTGCCGATCAATGTAAAAATTTAAAAGTTTACTAATGCAAAATAAAAAAATTTTCGCTGGTGAGAGTCATCAGCAGCAGCCTACAACCTCAACATCTGAATATATACCGACGAGTCCGGTGTACTCGCGACAGTTGATTGAGAATGAATATAAAAATTTAAAAGTTTTATTAACACAAAATAAAATTTTTTCACAGGTGAGAGCCATCTGCAGCCTTTAGCCTCAATATTTGATTAGGTACCGTCCAGTCCGGTGTATTCGCACCGACGAGCCACGCGTTGGCCAGTCCTTCGGCAAGCCCTGCGCCATGTTCAAGCGGGATGACATTCTGATACCTGAGCAATTACCGATCAAGCATACTTTTTTCAATTTTAAATTATCAAAAATATTTGATTTTTAAGATAATTTTGAATATTTAAATATAAAAATTCCAAAATTGTTCGACAAACATAAAATGCTCAACTGAAACCCGACAACAGCTTGACCAACAGTGTCAGGCACAATGTCTCCACCAATGTTCGTGCAAAACTCCTGAAACCAATTCAAATAATTTTTTAAGCAATGGATTTAAAGCCCTAAATAAAGGGACTAAAGCTTGGCAGCACACCTGAAATCAATTTTGAAAAAATTTTACATTTTGCATTTAAAATAATACTTAAATTTAACATTTTTTGAAAACTTAGAAGAAAAAATTTGCTCAGGAGTCCGGACTAATCGCTCGCCGTGTTTTATCGGCTGGACGATCTCTGTCAAAGTGGTTAGGCCAGCTCTTCTGCCCGCCTCCATATGCCATTTAACTGCCCCTCACCCTTTCCCTCCCCCACAGTCCTTAAGACTGCAACATTTAAATTCACCATTTTTTAACGGAGAATTGGCTCGCTTGGGTCAGCACTGGAGAGCAAAGCAGCAGCAACGCCAAAAACAACTGTAAAAAACCCATTCCCCGATCCCCCTACGACGCCCCCCTTCCCCTTCCCAAAGCGAACGGATCCTCTGCTTACCAATCAGCGATAAAGCGCTGACGCCCATCGCAACATCGAACTCCACCCTCGCTCGACACCATCCTCGACCCCCTCTGCCCTCCTCTGATCCCCTGGGGGCAAAAATCGGCGATCAAGTCAAGCAGAAACAAGTCATATAGGGAACGTAATGCCAAACCCAACATCAAACTCCAATCCCACTGCCCCTGAACACGTCCTTCCCCCCCCCCCCCGCTTGAGCGACTGTGGGGGTGCATTGCAATGGCCAGCAACAACAAATAAAGTCAAGTAGGGGACGCAAATGCCCAAGCACAACATCAAACTCCCACCCCACCCAACCCCACTGACCCCGACACACCCTTCACCCCGCGCTCGAGCGTCTGCGGGGGAGGGGGAAGGGGAATTGCAAAGGCCAGTAAAAAAAAGTCAAGTAGGGCACGCAAACAGTGCGGCCAATATCTACTATTGTTTCTTATAAGGTGGAGTGGTTGTGGATGTTGGATGGGGCAGGTGGGTGTTCGGGTCCGGATGTGGTACCCAGTTTCTGTGAACATCTAAAGTGGGGAAAATTTAAAAACAATTTTAATTTTTTCAAAAAGATATACGAGGTATAAGATTTGTTTTTCGAAATAGGTGTAAAAAAGTGCCAAAATAGGTACTAAACCGGCTTCATACGCAAAAATACGTGCCAAAATAAAAAATAACAAATTGGCTTAAAACTTTGTTTTTTGCTTGGTAAATTATCAATCTGTAGGACTGCTACTTTAAGGCACGAAAAATTGTAAAATAGGCGCTAAAAAGGCACGAAATTCTATGAAGGATTTGAAAAAATAAAATTTGTATTTTATTGCCTTTCTATAAAAATTTTCAAAAAATTAGTGATCTTGGCAAGAAAAATTCATCTTTATTGAATAATAACATTTATTATTTATAATCAGTTTAATCCTGATTTGATCATTCAGTTTAAATGTAAGTATTAATTTAGTTCCGGTTCAAAAGGTTTAGGAAAATATTTATGAGATGTCAGGAATATTGATTTGGTCCCGGTTCAAAAGTGGAATATTGATTGATTCGGGTGAGATAACTTATTAAATATGATTTATATGAATTCCTAATTCAATTGTGGGCTGTCATTTATTACTTTCATTTTTTACCAAAGCTAAATAAAATTATTAATATTCCAAAAATTTGTTAAGATTTATTATTCGTTAAAATAAAATTTTAGAGAAATTTATTAATCAAATTTTCTGTTATAAATTAATTGGATTTTAATATAAATGCCTCTAAATTCAGAGGTGGGACAATGAAAAAGCCGAAGATATGAAAACGTCCGGCGCCAATTATTAATTAAAAATTTTTACAGCACCAAACCATAAATACTACCACATCGAACAAAAGAAATTGATGAAACGTTATTATAAATTAAGGACGAAAATCCTCATATTGGTGACGAGAACATTGCCAAAAAAGCTGAAAATTGGAACCGCACTTTGTGTAGATGGAAAAAGCAATTTAAACGACATCAAATTCTTCGTGCGAAATATGATCTGAAATGTTTAATATTAATGTGCGCATACTCTATATTATAATAAAGGTTTTTGTTAAATTTCCGTAGTAGATTTATTAATATATGGTTAGTTTTATTTATATTTAAATATTTTATTTCCACTCGTCTGGGTAAAAGTGGAATCCGATTGTCTCATGCAAAATGAGAGTATTTCGGGACTTTTATAAAGCTTTGAATATGGGGCAGACTGATCTTCATCAGACTTAAATTCGGACCCTTCTCCCATACCGGTGCTATTTGGAAACGTGAACTTGGCCAAACCAGTGAGATTTATTCTTATATTTATAAAAATCTCTAAAAAAATTTCTCCAATTTGTGAATTAGAATTTCCATCAGACCTGACGAAACTATCCACAAATGATGACTCATTTGCCATGGCTTTTTCAGCAACCGCACATTCCATTAATCACATTTGTTCATCCAATCATTTATTCATTCAAGTAAACAAAATTCTATCCAAAATGAATTTTATACTTTTTTTGGTTGTTTTTATTGGCCTGAGTGCAGACGGCATCAAAGGAGGGTAATTATTACTCTACCGTTTTTCCTATTAAGTAGCCCATGGGCTTCTATTTTTCAACCCTCCCTCGAGGGGGGCTACAATTAGAGAGGGGTTTTAAATAGAGGGGCTACTATTTCTCAACGTATTTTTTTTTAATGAAATAACAATAATAGTACCTTCGTTTCGTGTTTCGTTATTTAGAAAAAATATTGTTTCTTTTCGTTTCGTGTTTCGTTAATGACGATTTTAACGAAAAAACCACGAAAAAGTACTCCCTAAAGATTGAGGTTTTTGGATCAAGAGTTCACTATAGTGGTGGTGTAGTGAGTGATGAGTGGTTGGAGTTAAAGGGGCTAGGGAGTTCACATTCCTACTTTCTAACCTATTTTCTCTGAACATTTACGGCGATGTATAAACAATTTTAAAAAATTTTTTTGAACTTTTTTCAATTTTAACTATTTGATGACAACTTACAAGTTTTTCATTTTATTCAAAAATTCAAAATTTTCTCGGCGGCGCCTATCGGCACCGCCGACACACTCATGCCTTAGAATGTTAAAAAACTTGTTTTCTTGAAAATCACAACAAAAATGCAGAAAACGCGAAAAATAATGTCCCAAAAATCAAACATAATTTTTAAACAAATTTCGTTTCGTTTCGTGTTTTTCGTTTGGAACTTTGCGGAAAATTTTCATTTTTTGAGGAAAATACGAAGTTTTCCCGAAAATAGTGCTCCTCGTACAGTGTGAAGTTTGGACATTGTGAGAATAATTGTGAGAAATCATCAATGGAATTTCAATGGGAAAATTTTCACTAATTTTAATTGATTTCTACAGAATTGGGATGAAATTGCTGTCGTTTAAATTGCCTTTTCCATCTAACCAAAGTATCAGTTCCAATTTTCAATATTTTGGCAATGTCCTTGTCACTAATTTTAGGAGTTTTGTCTTTAAATTCATAATAATGTTTCATTAATTCCTTTTGTTCGCTGTGGGAGTATTTATGCTGTGGTTCTGTTAAATAATTAATTTTAAAAAAAAATAATAAAATTGGGCTCGAAATACTCACTGGTTTGGCCAAGTTCACGTTTCCAATTGTAAATTGTTGTAAAACTGAGGCCCAACTCCTTTGCGACAGTTTTATCTAATTCGTGATAAGAGTTTTTCAATCCGTCCCGCGTTAACTCGGCTTTCCTTTAATCAAATTTCTCTATTAAATGTTTACGCTCTTCTTTTTCATTGAACATTTTTCGACTTAGGCCAAATTCTTTTTTCCATTTATATATTTTTATTCGATTGGCTTTTAAATGTTTAGCAATTTTCTTTTCAATTTGAGTCCATTCTTTTTTCGAATATTTTCCTTTTTGCTTAAATTTGTCTTTCATTGCGTAGAATTTGTCAATAATTTCAAGTTTTCGCTCATCTTCAGCAATATTTTCGTTAGAAGTACCATTTTTGGCATTATAAGAGTGATCAGACTCTGTGAGAGGAGGATTCTGATCAGTTGAATTGGGTTCATTTTGTCCAATTTGGGTGTTCTGCCGGTCGATTTGGTGATGGACATTTTGTCCAAAGTTTGTTGGCGCCGGCGTTTTCAAATCTTCGGCTTCACCTTTGTTCCACCAGCCTTCTCCGAATATTTCATCAAATGTTTTGAGTGGCGTTTCCTCCAATTTTATTTTTACGGATTCGGCTTTGTCCAATGAATTTGTTGCAAAAAATAGGACCAAAATTAAAATCCAAAACTCTTCCATTTTATTTGGACAAAGCAACCTCTGAATTTAAGGAATTTATATGAAATTTCAAAAGAATTTTCTCAACAATTTTAAAGAATAATAAATATTACAAAAAATTTTAAAGATTATTATTTAGCTTTGATAAAATTAAAGAAAGTAATAAATGACGGCCCACAATTGAAATGGCATTCATATACATCTCATCAATTTCTTAAATCTTTTGAACCTGGACCAAATCAATATTCCTGACACAAAAATGGAGATCGATTGTGAACTATAATAATCTTCATTTCAATAATGGCGATTGGTTGGTGAAATCGAATTAAAAAGCATTTTAAATAATTTAATTTCCCCGGAGGAAAAGTGACATTTCCCGCTTCTTAAAATTCAAAACTCTTCCATTTTATTTGGGCAAAAACAACCGCTGAATTTGACCTAAAAATTTTACTGAAAATTGAAATTTTAAAAAAATTGCTTAAGAAAAATGCAATAAAAACGAAAAAACACCCCTAAGGATCAACTTTTTAAATTTTCAAAAATACACCCCTAAAAATTGACTTATTCGCGAAAAAAAATTCTGCCACCAAAAAATGAAAATTTTTAAAATTCCATATTTGCAAAAAAATTTCTGAAATGCCTTTAATTTACATATAAAAATTTTTATTTTCTTCATTTGGACCATTTCTTGAAAGTTGACTAAATTTTTGAAAATTTTATGAATAAACTGACTAGATTTTGGTCATTTTTGGCAAATATTTTAGCACATATTTTGGCATTTTTTAGCACATAAAAACATACATATTTTGGGTTTTTTAGCACATATAAATCCTATCCTTAGTAATGATTCAAAAGACTAGAAATGTCGTCATGTTAAAGAAGAAGATCAAGGACAAGCTCCAATCACTTCTGATCAGAAAAATATTGAGGATGAAATATTGAAACAGAAATTTGATGAAAATTGGTCGGAAGACGAAAACAATTCAGCGTCATCAGGGGATGGTCGTGATCAGGACAATTCTAAGAAACTTTTGTCTGAGCAAAATAATTTAACTGATCAAGAGAGAGTGTTGATGAACAGCAAAATGAGTCCAATAAATGTGAAAAAATTGAGTCTGATCAGCAAAAACGTCAAATTATCCAAAAATTCCGTGAAATGAAAGATAATTATCGGGAAAAAAAAACAAATGCGCTCACTCAGCCAAAGAATGGAATCAAATTGAGCTAAAAATATCAAATGATTTTGGTGTAAGTCGCTATAAATTATATAAATGGATGAAAGAATTGGGTTTAAAGCAAAAGTTTTCTGAGTTAGAAAAACGTCAAATTTTAAAACAAATTGATGAAATAAAAAGCAAATGTAAGAATGCAAAACTCAAAAATTTTTCAATGCGTGAACTTGATGGGAAAATTGCAAAAAAATTTCACGTAAGTGCCAAAACAATTTATAAATGTAAGTGCAAATTTGGCCTTTCTGCCAGCAATAAAATTTCTGATGGAACAAAAATCAAAATTTTGAAGAAATATGCCAAAATAAAAGGAAACAATCCAAAAATGATTGAGTGTGACATTCACCGAAATCCCGGAGCCAAAAAAGTCCGGAATTTCCGGCACCCGGAATCCGACAAATTTCGAATTTTCGTTTGGAGCAGGCGGTTATTTAAATATTAATTAGTGAATTAGCTTTGAATTTTCTCATTTTGAATATTAGATAAAATATTATGAAATCCTCTAAAAGTTCGACAAGAGAATACAAAATTTCCTCGGCGGCGCATATCGGCACCGCCGACCCGCTAACATTTAAACCAAAATAAATGTTTATCAGATTTAGAACGTTTTAAAAGTTTTCTGTATCCGTCAACGCAACGTTGTTCGATCGCCTTTTTTCGCTTTTATCGCCACCGCGGAATAAACAGATCAAACCGATTTGGGGGGAAGTCAAGTTGGGACAAGGGGACACCTTTGAACAGCCCCAACACTCCTATTGAATTTGAATTTATTTTTTTCACGGTGCACATTTCTCCGTGTTGGTTCGCAATTTTTTACGCGCAATTATCCTTTGTTTTTTCGTCGTAATAATAACACCACGCTATTATTACGGGGAGGGGTTTGGGATAACTGTAGGTAATTCGGGGTTCGATTCCCGATCCAATTACTTAGGCAATACTTGACGAAGAAGCTTTAGGCGGGGGGAAAGGCGGATGTAGGCGCTTTTGCGGGGGCCAAGTCAGACTCCCAAGCAAAAGTCGCTGCTACCCAATTCAATCCGTCCGCCGATAATATAAAGTTTACTTCACCAAATAAATAAGAAGGCAATGGGTCCGAAATCAATATTTGGGAACGGAGGAAATCACACCAAAATATAAAGGGAATGCCCAAATGACCAAATGAACACAACTGACCAAAATGAACACAAATGACCAAAATGAACACAAATGACCAAAATGAACACAAATGACCAAAATGAACACAAAAGGGGAGGATCGCCGAGTATTTATGCACACGGAGTGTGGGGGTGAGGGATTAACTGTCCGTCACTACATCCCCGGCTCCACTCAGCCAGTGTCCTCACTGCGCGGTAAAAAGAGCGGCGCGACGTCCCCCTCCATTGCCTTGTCGAGCTCCTGCGAGACGGCGAAGATGATGATGGAGTTGCGCGGAGTTCGGGCCAGCCTGAAATTGAATTGAGGAGGGACACGGGACCGGGATTGGGACATAATGACCGCTGTAGAAGGGATTTGTCGGCAACATTACCGTCTCTCTACAAAACTCTTTCGGATTTTGAACCGACTGATGGAGGAAAATGGATATTTTGAGACCCGTTTGGTCTGAATGATTTGGAAATTTGTGATGCTTTTTCCTTGGGGACGGGTAGATGGTTGATTTGACTTTTGGTCCGAGTTTTGTCGGTTTTTTCCGAACTTGATTGCCTTGATGAGGACGAGTTGAGCCGACTGTTTTGGAAAAATTCGGGTATAACTGGAAGTGATTTGGGAATTTGATCAAATTTAATGGAATGGGCGGGTGCCGGCAAGGTGGACGGTGAAACTTGACTGAATTCAGTGGAATGGGTGGTGATTTTGGAATAGGCAAAGATGCCCTACCCTTCGTTCCCGAACCTTCTTTGTTTTCAAAAGTGCCTGCCGTTTTTCGATCAATCTTTGTTTCCAGATGTTCCCTCAAAATTTTCTTTTCCGGGACAGTCAGAACGGTCTCAATTCCGGCCTCGTGTTTTTCCCTTCCGGTAAAGACGAAATCCACGGATGCTTCTTCGCTTTGTGGCTCTGACTTTCCAGTTTCACCGGTGTCCTTTTTCTTCCCCGAAATTGAATGCCCTAATGTTTCCATCCACTCAAAATTTGCCTGAGGAACAACTCCGAAACTGGCCATGCGGACTGTGTTTACCGGATTCGGGTCTTTTCCGATTTCCGCTCCGCTTTGGAAGACAGAAAAATTTGTTTTATGGGGGCGGATTTGGTCGTATTGCGGGAAAGAATTTCTGACGTAAACATGACTTTTCTCCTCTGAGCGTTCGTAACGAGCGCTCCGGTCCGGGTATTGGAAGAATCGATTTTGTTCTTCTTTTTGGAAGTGAGGTGCTCGGTGCCGATTCACCTCTTCTTCCTGCCCATCTTCGTTCCTCTCTTTTCTTGAAAATTCGTAAGCTTTCTCCGGGCTGTTCGGCTTTTCAACGAAATTTTGAGAACGGGTAATTGGTTGATTCAAGCAAACGAGATAAGCCAGGTATTTGTTTGCATCATCGTTTCCGTATCGGTCAACGAGTTCATTCCGAACTTTTTGGTAATTTGGTGGCACTTCTGCATCGAAATACCTGTGCCGATCCGGGTTCCTTCCGATCTCATTTCCATCCCAACTTCCTTGTGGCATCCCGTGCGGGTCTACCCCACTTCCTCTTTCTCTTTCCCTTTCAAACTGAGGTGTTCTTTGCAGATCCACCGTTTCGCTTCCCATCGGGGTTCTTCCCGCTCTTCGGGTCGGATTTGGGTGATTGACATTAGGAGGGACGAAATAAAAATTTGAGGGTATTTCCCTTTGTTGTGGTGAGAATTCCGAATCGTATGATCCAAAAGACTGCCCATTTTGCACCAAATTAGGAGGATACAAGTTGTCATTCCGGTGAGGGTCGTGATTAAAATGGGGAGAATCGATTGTTGGATAATTGAGAGGTTGATACATTTTTGGTGATTTCGAAACAATAAAATTTTTCTGCCTGTTGCACAATCGGTTTGGCAATTCGGCTGATAACCAAAAGGCTGGATTTATGCCGTTTCTACGGGAGCGCCACGTCGTAATAATAACACCAAAATATAAAGGGAATGCCCAAATGACCAAATGAACACAACTGACCAAAATGAACACAAATGACCAAAATGAACACAAATGACCAAAATGAACACAAAAGGGGAGGATCGCCGAGTATTTATGCACACGGAGTGTGGGGGTGAGGGATTAACTGTCCGTCACTACATTTTGCCGGCGCGCAATTCTCCGAGCGCAATTCCCCAAAACTGTCAGTGCACAATTCTCCTAGCGCCCGCCGACCACCTCCCTCATATGCCGGATTTAATTACTGACTTTTTGCCAAAAAGTCCGGACGGCATGCCGGCGCGAAAAAAGTCCGGCTAACTCTAACTTGCGCACATGAAATCATCCACCCGCTCTGTCCCCATCTGCTGGAGCGGCCCAATGGGGCTGATAACCTTGGGAGGCCCTCTGTGAATAAAGCGTTCGTCGGCCACAAAATCTCAAATTTCATATGGAGCTGTATTCTTCAGCCAGGCTTAAATGCAGCACCTCCCCCTGGGCACGGCGTTACTCTAATGAGCAAGCTAGCACGGAACCAGCCGATGTCGGGACTTCGTTTGTGCCCGCCCGACCAAAACCGTGAAGCTGCCAAAACGTTAAAATAATTGTTTACTTTGACCCTTTCGTCATGCTAACCACAACATAACTAAAGTCCGGACCAAAACCCAAAACTAAAAAATTTTTGGGTTGTTTTGTACAAAGCATAGTATTTTGAAAAAATCAATTTGAAGCAGTTTTTATAACTGCACATAGTAGTCCAAAATTTCGTTGGTCGTTAGGTAAAAAAAGGGTAGCATCTCTTCGCCTTGCACTAACAAATAAGTGTCAAATGTCTGACAAAATCTGTGAGCCAACACGGACAAGCTTCAATCACTTCTGATCACAACGATGAGCAAAGCTCGTCTAAAGAAAACAATTTTCGAAGTGCAAAAACTGTGAAAGAAAATTTGATGAATGTAGAAGAAGATGAAAACAATTCTGCACATTTAAATAGATGATCATCCCTAGGTCAAAATGTCAACCGGTCAAAATATAATGACATTTTGACTGGTTGGCATTTCGTCCTGAAACAATCAAAAAAAAAAAAATTTGCAAAAATTCATTTTTGTGCACAATCACAGATTAAAAGCACCTCAAGATTCTCTGTCAACGCATTTTAATTTCGGCTAAAATAGTTTTGTAAATTGAGAAACTCCTTTCTACATCACACGAAGTCATCGGCGCAAATTCACCGTTCAGAACTTTTGCAATATCAATCATGCGTTCAAGATCAGTTTGCAAAACACTATTGAACTTTAGCCGCACTTCATCACCGATTTGTCCAAGGTGTCTGTCGGAATTGCACTTTTCACCAAAAATAAAACATCGAAAACTTTGCCAAATTTTTTGCCGACTTCTTTTGAAGCCACAGTGGACGGAGAAAGTCTGTGAGGAGTAATGGACCGTTTCAAGCGAACGATGCCAATGCCATTATTGCAAACGAATACGCCTACTTGCCATGCATGTCAGGAGCGCCAGACATTTCGATGCGATCAATGCAGGGTTTTCGGACATGCGGAGTGGGTTGATCAGCAACCGCAGATGGGATGGCAAAATCGACCAGATTCGGTTGAAATTCCCCCTTCCACGACTTCATCGAGGGGTTCATGGAGCGTGTTGAGAGCTCAATATGCTAGTGGCCGGCAAAGGGCTTTGGCCGTTAAACGAAAGGAATATAAAAATTGTAAACTTATAGGTCCATCTCTCACGTCACAAACTCAACTCAATAACATAGACCTTTGGCACATTTTGTGAATGGACAAGAACAAGTTTGGCTTTTCTGTCATCAATAATCTGTGGGAATTTTAAACAAATATGCTAAAATGTGGAGAATAATGGGGTTGGTCGGACATATTTGGGGGTGAAAGGGTGACGCGGGCATTCACATGCAATTTGCCAAGAGAATAAATGTGTGGAAATAATTTGCCAATCAATTTTATTGGCCACATTTTCAATAAAAATTAATTCTATTGCGAAAAGATTTATTTATTAATATTTTTAAAGGTAATTCTAGTCAACAAAACATGAAAGTTTGGCTATTCATTATTACTTCATTTTTTTCAACGAATTTAATTAAAAATGCAAATTCTGTGGGCGAAGGCGGACAAGAATCAAAACTTTTCAAAACATTTGATGAAATATTTGGAAAAGGATGGGACGATGAAAGTAATGATTCAAAAGACCTGAACTGTCGTCATGTTAAAGAAGAAGTTCAAGACGGACAAGCTCCAAAAACTTCTGATCAGAAAAATATTGAGGATGAAATATTGAAACAGAAATTTGATGAAATTTATGATGAAAATTGGTCGGAAGACGAAAACAATTCAGCGTCATCAGGGGATGATCGTGATCAGGACAATTCTAAGAAACTTTTGTCTGATCAAAATAATTTAACTGATCAAGATGAGAGTGTTGATGAACAGCAAAATAAGTTCAATAAATGTCAAAAAATTGAGTCTAATCAGCAGGGCTGCTACTTTTAGGCACAAAAAATTGCAAAATAGGCGCCTAAATAGGCACAAAAAAGTTCTAAAATAGGCATGAAATAGGCACAAAAATCCTCAAATAGGCACAAAAATAGGCAGATAAAAATTTTTACCGGAAGTTTTAACAAAAAAAAAACAGAAAAAATAAACGATCATTTCTGCTTATTGCAGTTACAAATCAAATTTTTATATACTTTCCGGCGTAAAGCGCATCCGAATTTGTTCACAAACACGATTTAGAACATGTCATAAACACGTGAGATGTATGAGATTCGGGTAGAAGAGTTTGAGGCCCTAAATTTACTTTTTGTTAATCCAGGTAGCTTTTGCCTTTATTTGTGGCATTTTTTGCAAAATATCTCAAATCCTGAAAAAAGTCCCCAAAAATGCCGAAATAGGCATGAAATAGGCACAAAAATGTCGAAATAGGCACAAATAGGCATTAGGCACAAAAACCCCAAAATAGGCATAAATAGGCATTATAAAGTCCACTCTAGAAGCTCCAAATAAAGCTAAAAACATGTTTTTCGTGCTTAACTCTCTGTGCCAAGTTCGCAGAAAAAATAGGCATTTGCCTAAAAGTAGCAGCCCTGCTAATCAGCAAAAACGTAAAATTATTCAAAAATTCCGTGAAATGAAAGATAATTATCGGGAAAAAGCAGGCGCACACTCAGCCAAAGAATGGAATCAAATTGAGCTAAAAATATCAAATGGGTTAGGTGTTGGTCGCAGAACAATTTATAAATGGATGAAAGAATTGGGCTTAAGTCGAGAAACGAAGTCAAAATCAACTGATCAGCAGAAACGTGAAATTTTGAAACAATTTGATGAGATAAGAAGCAAATGTAAAAAGGCAAAACTCAAAAGCGGTTCAAAGAATGAACTTGATAATGAAATTGCAAAAAAAATGGGCGTTTGTGCCAGTACAATTACTCGATGGAAACGCAAATTTGGCCTTTCTGCCAGCAAGAAATTGTCTGACGTAACAAAAATAGGAATTTTGAAGGAATATGCAAAAATAAAAGGAGAAAATCCAAAAATGAGAGATTGTGACATTGCTGATTTGTTAAAAATCTCAGGAAGCAATTTATGTAAATGGAAAAAACAATTTCAAGATGAAATTAAGAATCTTTAAACGGACTTTGTGATACACTCGAGATTTTTGGTTGCGGTCGGACGATGTTGAAATTTTTTTAAGGAATTAATTTTTTGTTTCTTTAAATTACAGTTGTGTAATTCTATATTATAAAGTTGAATGGCTGTTTTTGCGGGAATAATTAAAAACATTTGAAATTTTTAAAATTCTCCCTAGAGGAAAAGTGCCCTTTCCGCTTCTGTTCACATCTTCTTGCCTATCTCTGCCACCTTTTGAGAAAGGGTTAAATTAGCATTTAAAATGCAAAGTGATTGAAGGTTGTCAAACCCGACCATCTTCCTTCAACAATTAGAGGAAAGTTGATAAGGACGGTCCGGGTTTGTTTGAGCTAACAAAATCCGGGTACCCGGGCCCGGCTTGTTAAAATTCCGAGTCTATTCCTGTCTTCAACTATGAAAAGCGATAAATATTACTAAATTTGCCGACGTTAATGCTTAATTATTTCTCTTATTTTAATCCACTCAAAGAGAATTCTATAAAGTTAAAAGGTAAAAACATAAAATTCCGATTTTTCACACAAAAATTCAATATCTAAATAACAACAATTGTCAAATATCTGAATTCTGATCAGTTGAATTGGGTTCAATGTTCAACACTTCAGAAGATTCCTCAGGTGCTGGCCTTGGCAGTTCGGGTTGTGGCGGTGCAGTCTTTCGTGGAAGCGGTCGACCCTCCGCTGGTTCTTCGGCGTTTGTCGGTGCCAAAATTTCCGATTCATCAGATGAAGAGCTCGAACGGTGGGTTAAGAGTTGAAGAACAGCCTTGTTGTTGAAAAATAACCGAAGAGATCGGTTCATGGCGTGCCACAGGCGCTCCCAGATTTGTAGGTTGAACTGTAAACTCTGGCGATAATGGTCGGCGCGGCGAGCAAACGGTGTCCTGTAAATATTTATTGAAATAACCAAATTTAAAAGATGAAGAACAGCAAATTGTTGAAAAAAGCTAAAGAGACCGATTCTTGCACAACGAGTTTCCTCTTTGGGCCGCCCCCGCACAACCGTTGTAGGTTAGACTCCTTTTGAATGTTGTAGTCCACCATGCTTCGCATGTCCTCAAGCTGTTTCCTTGCAAAGATCAGCCGCAGTTGCTTCTTGGAATGCCTTCTTTGTCTTGTATTTTGGCCTTCACGTTCTCGATAGTGTCGCTAGCCTCAACCTCCAGAGTGATGGTCTTTCCGGTAAGCGTCTTCACGAAAATTTAATGCTCAAATTTTTAAATCGTTATTTTTATTCATAATATGTTAAAGAAAAAAATTTAATATAATAGTTGAGAAGGACTTGGGGGTTATTGTTTTGAACTGCAAAAATTAAGAATGAAAATATATAAAAAATTAAAAATGTATAAACAAAAAAAAGGGGGGGAGGATAAGAAAATGGTATCGTTTGTCCGTCCTTGTCGATAATTCATATTGCGCGGCTGGCGGTAAGGGAGCAGAACAACGTGTTGATACGGGTGGGGGGGGGGGAAGAAACCTTTTAGTTAATGTTCAATTTTTGGAGGGTTCTTTGGATTCTTAGCAGGGAAACACGTTTAATATTCATCTTAAAATTACTATTTTCTCTGCACTCTCTCACTATTCCCTTATCTCTAGTCGTTTTTGAGGAGGGTACCCGGTGCGATTTTTTATCCCTATGCTACTGCAACCAAAAATTTTAAAAATGCAGTAGTTTTGTCAAGCTTAGGGAGTATGAAGAAGGGGCCTGCTTATAGGCGTTGCTTAGGAAAAATGAAACTCTTATTAAAATTAGTTAAAAAATGTCGTTAAAAATTTAAAAAAAATTACCATTTTATAAAGTTTTCTGAGTGATGATTTGTAAGAACTAATTATTAAATTTAAAAAATAAATATATTTAACTCTGGGAGTGGAAAATTTGATTTGTCATTATTAGGGATGGGATTATATGTTTTTTGCATATTTTGTATGCTTATATGTTCTGAGGAATACGGCTTAAAAATAGCCTTTTCGCGTTGGTTTGAGCTTTTTTGGTCAGTTAAAAAACATATTTTGCATATTTTGGGGTTCCTGCATATTTGGCAATTTTTGATGCATATCGCTCCCATCCCTAGTCATTATGTATTTTCCAAATCTTTAAGCTCAGAATTTGTAATAATTCTCACCAAAAATTCCATCTTTAGGGGTGTAGAAAAGTCTCGATTTTCGAGACCAAGTACCCGATACTCGATACCGAGATACACGAAAAATATTCAAGTGAAAACGTGGCGGGCTAAGTGAGCGCCATTCTACTAAGCGCCGGCCATGCAACTGAGTTAGCTTTTTAGTCCCAAAGCCTATTTTAATTTTTAAAAGCTTCAAACGTTTGCAATATTAAAGAAAATCAGGCTGTTACCACTCGCGACTCTCATTTCCGAATAAACTAAAACAGTCAGAAACTAGAAATTTGTATATTTAATAGCTTGGCAAACAAATTGAATATAATAAATAGCTGCTACTTTTAAGCAAGAAAATTACAAAAATTTTCGCCTAAATAGGCACAAATTTGAAATAGGAACAAACCACCCTCCTGGACCTAGATCCCCTCTAGAGCTCCAAATAAAGCTAAAAATGGGTTTTCGTGCTAACTCAGTGAGCAAAGTTCTCAGAAAAATAGGCATTTGCCTATAAATATAGCCGCTAATATTAAAAAGTATTTACGTCTGCACGTCTAGGCCCAAGGCGCGCCCGACAATTTAAATTTTTTTTTATTTTTAGCTGTTTTATTCACAACCGATCTCGATTTTTATAAAATGAAAATTTTATAGTTTACAATTGATCGCCATTTTTTAAAATTGTCATTATTGTAGGAATTTAATGTTTATGAGATGTCAATAATATTGATTTGGTCCTGGTTTAAAGAATATGATTGCCCATTTCAATCATATAATACTCCTAAATTCAGAGGATAATTTGCCCAATAATGGACAATTTATGGATTTTAATTTTGATCTCATTCTTTGCAACAATTTCACTCGACAAACCCGAATCCGTACAATTGGAGGAAAACGCCACTCAATCCATTTGATGAAATATTTGGAGAAGGATGGTGGGACAATGACAAAGCCAAAGAATGGCATAAATTAACGCTTGAACAAAATATCCATGGCCAAATCGACCGGCAGAACACCCAGCTTGGACAAATTGAACCCAATTCAACTGATCAGAATCCTCCTCTCACAGAGTCTGATCACTCTGGACAAATTGAACCCAATTCAACTGATCAGAATCCTCCTTTCACAGAGTCTGATCACTCTGGACAAATTGCACCCAATTCAACTGATCAGAATCCTCCTCTCACAGAGTCTGATCACTCTGGACAAATTGAACCCAATTCAACTGATCAGAATCCTCCTCTCACAGAGTCTGATCACTCTGATAATGCCAAAAATGGCGAAGAACAAAACGAAATTTCTTCAAGCGTAAATATTGCTGAAGATAAGCGAAAACATAACATTATCGACAAATTCCACGCAATGAAAGACGAATTTAAGCGAAAAGAAAAATATTCAAAAAAAGAATGGGTTCAAATTGAGGATAAAAATTGCTAAAGATTTAAAAATCAATCGCTCAAAAATATATGAATGGAAAAAAGAATTTGGCCTAAGTCGAAAAATGCATAACTTTGGGAAGAAAAAAGAAGAACACTAAACTATTTAGTAGAGAAATTTGATCAAAGGAAAGCCGAGTTAAAGCGGGCCGGATTCAAAAACTCTTATAAACACGAAATTGATGAAACAGTCGCAAAAGAGTTGGGGCTCAGTCTTAGAACAATTTCCAATTGGAAACGTAAACTTGGCCAAACCGGTGAGTTTTTCGTGCCCAAATTTATTATTTAAATTAATATAAATTCTTTTACAGAACCAAACCATAAATACTCCCCCAGCGAACAAAAGGAATTGATGAACGTTATTATGACATTAAGGACAAAAACCATAAGGTCCGTGAATCGCCGTCGATAAAACACTCCAAAAAGCTTTAGTGCAAAAAAGAGATGTTTTTAGTTTGAATATTTTCGGTCCAAAAATTCCGTTCGTCCTCCGTATTTCATTTTTGGGGCTCACTCGGACCTTCGTTTTTGTCGAGCAGTCTGAAATTGAGAAATATAAAAAAGGAAAAATGAGCGTGTTGTGGAATGTGGACCGGGAACAGATCAACTCGCCGACGCCGTCGGTTCGACTCGCCGACGGTTGATTCACCGATGATAGTTAATTCCTGTTATCTATCAACTCAATTTTTTGAAGACAAAAAGTTAAATTTGTAAAATCTCAATTTAGTTCTTGGGGAAAAATATGGCAGAATTAAAAATTAGTCAAAACCAAAAAAGCAGTATTAAAATTCAAAAAATGTTCGAATTCGTTGTTTGGTTTTCGACATTCGCAAACCACCGAGCTCGGGTTCGTGTCCTACGGCTTATATTTACCCTAGAAACAATGCATTTTAACCTATAAATAGAGCTGGAATTTTCAGGTTTTAACCTAATTTTTTGCGAACAGGGTTTGACGAGAGAAGCCCAAAAATAGCATTCATTTCAAAAAATTCTAGAATTAGAGCGACTTTTTAGTCAATAAAAATCAATATTTTGGCTTTTTTGAGAATAAATCATTATTTCGCCAATTTTTTCATAATAAATCAATATTTTAGGCATTTTTCTTGAGAAAAATGCAATTTTTAGGAAAGAAATTCAATGTTTCAAGCACTTTTTCACAAAATTTCTTAAAAAAGATGCAATAAAAACGAAAAATGTACCCTCAAAAACCAAAAATTTTCTGTGCACCCCTAAAAAATGACTTTTTCTTTGACCAAAATCCACTCCCAAAAATTGAAATTTTCCCTTAATTTTATTTATTTATATTTTTTATAAATTTTAAAAACAAATTAAGATTAGTACATTTACAATCATGAAAGAAAAATTAATAAAGAATGACGACTTTGAAGGTTTTCACGCAAAAACTGACTGAATTTGGTCAATTTTAGCACATTTTTTAATCAATATTTTAGCACTTTTTTAGCGTTTTTGGTCAATATTGGAGTTTTTTGGTCTCTATTAGAAGCGTATTGAACCACTCCCTTCTTTTCCTCCCCCCCCCCCCCCCCCCCCCCCCCCCAACATCGACAGCAACAATTCATTTTTTGCGCGAATTTTAATTAAAAAAATGTTGAAATTTTATTAAAATGTTCTTTTAATTTGTTAGAAAATTGGCCATTATTCAAATGTTTTAAAATCAGGAAATCCCCAAAAAATCAAGAAAAAGCTGACAAATCAGGTTAGGTAGATGGACACCCTGTTTCTTGACCAAAATTGGATTTTTGTCAAAATTTAGTTTGTAAACGTTCAAAAAAATAATCAATGACATGGAACGGATTCGAACCTCCAACTCATTTTTGGTTGCGGGAACACAGCTCAATTATCACTTCCCGCCCCAAATTCTTGACCCCTGCTTTGTGTGCAACAATACGCCGAGAAAATTAGAAAAAAGTTTTTGTTCCCGTTTTAAAAATTCCCAAAAATATTTAAACGGTATTTTATTCGAATTTCAACACAAAACTTTAAGTCGCCGATATTTTTAATATTCTTCGTATTTGAACATGTCGGCAAGACATTTAAAGGCAATAAACGTTTTATTTTGAATGTTTTTTGCTTAATTTTCGAAAATTTAAACCGATTAAAAAAGCACTTTAAATTCTCAATTTGTATTTTCTATTATTGATGAAATAGTAATCAGCAGGGCTTCCACTTTTAGGCAAATGCCTATTTTTTCTGCGAACTTGGCGCAGTGAGTTAAGCACGAAAAACATGTTTTTAGCTTTATTTGGAGCTTCTAGAGTGGACTCTATAATGCCTTTATGCCTATTTTGGGGTTTTTGTGCCTAATGCCTATTTCGACATTTTTGTGCCTATTTCATGCCTATTTCGACATTTTTGGCGACTTTTTTTTTCAGGATTTAGAGATATTTTGCAAAAAATGCCAAAAATAAAGGCAAAAGCTACCTGGATTAACAAAATTAAATTTAGGGCCTCTTTTCAAACTCTTCTATCCGAATCACATACATCTCACGTGTTTATGACATGGTCTAAATCGTGTTTGTGAACAAATTCGGATGCGCTTTACGCCGGAAGATATAACGAAAAACTTTTGATTTGTAACTGCAATAAGCAGAAATGATCGCTTATTTTTTCTGTTTTTTTTTGTTAAAACCTTCGGTAAAAATTTTTATTTGCCTATTTTTGTGCCTATTTGAGGATTTTTGTGCCTATTTCAATGCCTATTTTATAACTTTTTTGTGCCTATTTAGGCGCCTATTTTGCAATTTTTAGTGCCTAAAAGTGGAAGCCCTGGTAATCAGTCATCGTTCAGACAATTTTTAAAATAAAAAAACTTTCAAAAATGTTAACCAAAAGGGCCCCCTATGCTTTTTCAAAATTTTAACCAGTTCCAAACCCGGTTTAAATGCTTTCCCCAATAAAATTGCTTATATATCGTTTTGAGCACCTAAGAACCCAAAAAAGTCATTTTGGGCAAATAGAATCCGGATCCGGTCTCCATTTTGAACAATTCCAACCCGGACCAGATTTTGAGGGTAGAAGCAGCATAAGACCCCGGAGTGTAAAATCGAATTTGGGCTTTCTAAAAAAGGGAACTAAAATGTCAGATGGTACCCCTGGCGTTTTTAATTATTCCAGGGATCAAAGATTACCTCCTGGTAAATCAAATTGAATTTGGACCTTCTAAAAAAGGAAATAATGGTTAGGGTTCGGAAAAATATGGATATAAAATCGTGAAATATGGCCATAAAATATGGACATAAATCCTCAAAATATGGACAAAAGACCAAAATATGGACATAAAAATTTAAAATATGGACATAAATTTTGAAAATAAGCAAAATTTTAAAAATTTTAATTTTTTGGTGGCAGAAATTTTAATCGCGAAAGAGTAAATTTTTAGGGGTGCATTTTTTGAAAATTTTTAAAAAGTCGATCATTAGGGGTGCATTTTTTTGAAAATTGATGAACCATACAAATACGCCCGGATTCACAAGCGCAGACAAATATAATGCCTTTTACGACTTCCTAAAGCAGGCCATTCAAAAATTTATACCATGCCACAATATTTCATCCAAGCCCAACAAAATTAACTACCCACCCCACATAAAATCAATTTTAAACAAAAAAGCCCTTTTATTTCGCCTCGCAAAAACCGACCCCACCCTCAAAAAATCCTACATCCAACTATCCAAAACAGCCAAATCCCTAATCATCCAACACCACAAAACTTCAATACGAAAAACCTTCTCCAGCCAATCCAAACTATACTCCTACCTACGCAAATTTACAAATAACTACCAAAATTACTCCCTCGAGATAAACCAGGAACTGATCTCAGACATTCCCTCCATTTGTGAAATATTTGCCTGATACATTTTTCAAATCATTCCAAAACATTCCACTACACAATCCTTCCCCAATCCACTGTCCCCACACCAAAACAATTGATGATATCGATTTTGACGTTGTAAAGGTCTCACACATGCTACAACACTTGCCTAATAAACTCAATAGCTCACCCGACAACCTCAATTTTCGCCTTCTCAAAAATTGTCACCTGGAACTCACTCCCATTCTCTCCGATCTTTTCCGACTCTCCATGGACACATGTTTCATTCCGGATATTTGGAAATGTTCTCATATTGTTCCTATACCCAAAAAAGGAAATAAGCACGAGCCCTCAAATTATAGGCCAATGTCCATCACCTCTTCCCTTTGCCGAATAATGGAAAAAATCATTTACGCTCAATTATTACATTTTCTAAACTCAGTCAAATTCTTCGACATAAATCAATTTGGTTTCCTCAAGGGGCGTTCTACTACCCTCCAATTAATTTCTTCCATCCACATATGGTTTAAGTCAATTATGGAAAAACAATCAATCCACACCATTTATGTTGATTTAAAAAAGCCTTCGATTCCGTTCCTCACCGCTTTCTTATTTACAAACTTTCGCAAATAGGCATTAGGGGCAAATCAAATGTCAACCCAACAATCCAAATAAAACTCTTCGCAGATGATCTGAAACAGTTAAATCAACCTCCATAAATCACACCGACCACGCATTGCAAAACGCTTTAAACTCAATTCACCAATGGAGCTTAACCTGGGCGCTTCCAATTTCTATAGAAAAATCATGTTTACTCCACATAGGAAACCCAACCTCCAATATTGTCTACCATATCAACAACCAACACAACTCCCTTACAATCAACGTCTAAAAATATTCAATTTAACCTACACTCGAAATCCGCCGCAAAGTTATTGACCTTACCACCCTCTTCAGAATCTGCCGCCACCTAACTCACCTCAATCCTCACGAAATCATTTCCTGTTCTAACCGACCCGCTAGGCGTCTTCCCTTTCAAATTATAGCCCCGCACAAAACGTCAAAAACCCAAAACTCCTTTCTAAACCGAAACATCAACCTCTGGAATACACTCCCATCCGGCCTCTTCAACACAAATTCCCCCAAGCACTTCTCTAAATCAGTAAATACCCATTTGGCCATGTCTCAAAACTTCTATCTTTCTTCATTACCGCTAAAATACACATAAATATCATATCATCATTCACACATATATATCCTCTCCGCACCCCCAATTTTGGCAAATAGAATCCGGATCCGGTCTCCATTTTGAACAATTCCAACCCGGACCAGATTTTGAGGGTAGAAGCAGCATAAGACCCCGGAGTGTAAAATCGAATTTGGGCCTTTCTAAAAAAGGAACTAAAATGTCAGATGGTACCCCTGGCGTTTTTTTTAATTATTCCAGGGATCAAAGATTACCTCCTGGTAAATCAAATTGAATTTGGACCTTCTAAAAAAGGAACTAATGGTTAGGGTTCGGAAAAATATGGATATAAAATCGTGAAATATGGCCATAAAATATGGACATAAATCCTCAAAATATGGACAAAACACCAAAATATGGACATAAAAATTTAAAATATGGACATAAATTTTGAAAATAAGCAAAATTTTAAAAATTTTCATTTTTTAGTGGCAGAAATTTTAGTCGCGAAAAAGTAAATTTTTAGGGGTGCATTTTTTGAAAATTTTTAAAAAGTCGATCATTAGGGGTGCATTTTTTTGAAAATTGATGAACCATACAAATACGCCCGGATTTTATCAATTTGCATTTTTGTAAAATGATGATTATTATAGTTTACAATCGATCACAATTTTTGTTGCCAGGAATATTGATTCGAGTAAGATTTATTAAAGAATATGATTTATGAGAATGCCCATTTTTAATTGTGGGTTGTCATTTATTACTTTCAATCTTTTTTTTTTATCAACGGTGCTAAATACAATTTATTAAATTGTAAAAATGGAATATTTTTGGATTTTAATTTTGCTTTCATTCTTTGCAACAAATTTACTGGACAAAGCCGAATTCGTACAATTGGAGGAATTGCCACTCCAAACATTTGACGAATTATTCGTAGAAGGATGGTGGGACAACGATGAAGCCGAAGATTTAAGGCCGCCAACAAACTTTGGACAAAATGTCCAGCACCAAATCGACCGGCAGAACACCCAAATTGGACAAATTGAACCCAATTCAGCTGATCAGAATCCTCCTCTCACAGAGTCTGATCACTATGGACAAATTGAACTCAATTCAACTGATCAGAATCCTCCTCTCACAGAGTCTGATCACTATGGACAAGCTGAACGCAATTCAACTGATCAGAATCCTCCTCTCACAGAGTCTGATCACTCTGGACAAATTGAACCCAGTTCAACTGAACAGAACAAAAATATTGCTGAAGATGAGCGAAAACGTAAAATTATCGACAAATTCCACGAAATAAAAGACGAATTTAAGCAAAAAGGAAAATTTTCGAAAAAAGAATGGAATCAAATTGAGGATAAAATTGCTAAACATTTAAAAGCCAATCGCACAAAAATATTTGAATGGAAAAAAGAACTAGGCATAAGTGGAAAAATGCATAACTTTGGGAAGGAAAAAAATGAACGTAAAAATTTGGTAGAAAAATTTGTTCAAATGAAAGCCGAGTTAAAGCGGGCTGGAATCAAAAATTCATATTCAAATCAAATTGATGAAACTGTCGCAAAAGATTTGGGCCTCAATTTTACAACAATTTACAGGTGGAAACGAAAACTTGGCCAAACCAGTAAGTTTTTCGAGCCCAATTTTATTTAATTTATATATTAAAAAATTCTTTACAGCACCAAACCATAAATATTCCCACAGCGAACAAATGGAATTGATGAAACGTTATTATGTAATTAAAGACCAAAATTCTAAAATTAATGATGACAAAATTGCCAAAATGTTAAAAATTGGAAGAGCCACATTGTATATTTGGAAAAAGCAATTTAAACGACACGCGGTAAATGTTCAGGAAACTGAGGCATCGAATGCGGGCAGTATTTGAGTGAATGATGGTCAGATTTGGAAAAAATTTTTTGGCATTTAATGATTTGAAATCTTTTATGGTTTAAAATTTGTTTTTAAAATACTCTATATTCGCGTGCCGTTTAGCAATTGTTTTACATTCATTATGTAGAATTTAAAGATTTATTGATAATTAAGCTAGCTATCATTGCGGATGGCATAAAAATTTAACATATATATATATCTATCTATACCTAAATAGCAGGGCTGGGCAAAATTTCGGATCCGAAATTTCGGATTCCGGAAAATTTCGGGTTTTTTGGCCGTTTCGGATTTCGGATTTCGGAATTTGGGTTAAATTTCGGATTTTACACCCCTAAGGATGGGTTTTGAAATATGAGCAAAGTTTGGTGATAGTGTAGTGGTGAGTGGTGGGTGCACTTGGTGCGTGGTGTGGTGGTTCAAATCCCTGAGTGTGTTAACTGATTTTCCCTACTTTTGTCTGGCAAATGAGCATTTACTGTGGTTAAACAATTCCAAGATATTTTTCGTGTTTTTAATTTTTTTTTAATATTTTAGACAGAATTCACAAGTTTTTATTTCATTTTTTTGATTGTAGAATTCGCTGAATATTTAAAAAAATTTATAACTTTGTTCTTTCAAAGTTGTTTAGTGTCATAAACGCGAAAACCCAATTTTCTTTACAAATTGCCATCGAAAATCAAAAAAAATTCCCCGGCGCTTATCGGCGCCGGCGGACCTCTTCCATTCCTAAAAAAACTTCAAAAAATTGCCGCATTTAAAAATGGTTGCAAATCCCTTAACAAATTGAGTCAAAAATTTCAAAAAATACCGGATTTTTTAAATTTTGGTCGCAAATCCCTTAACAAATTGAGTCAAAAATTTCAAAAAATACCGGATTTTTTAAATTTTGGTCGCAAATCTGTTAACAAAAGTGAGTAAAAAGCTCAAAATTTTCTCGGCGGCGCCTATCGGCACCGCCGACCCGTCCGCCCTTCGCCTAAAAAGTAGCTGGAAAAGTCGCGCAAAAAAAACACGAAAATGGGAAAGCAGAATTGTTAAAAAAAATTGATGATGAAGCAATTGAAGCTGAAGACAATTTTTTTTATCATCAATAGTGCAAAAAGTTCCCTTGAAAAAATTTCGGATTTCGGGTTTCGGATTCCGGAAAAATTTCGGGATTTACGTGAATTCGGATTTCGGATTTAAAATCCTTTCGGATTTTTGGTTTTCCGGAATTTCGGAATTCGGATTTCGGATTTTATTTTCCGATTTTGCCCAGCCCTGCTAAATAGTATAAATTAGAGACCGGCAACTCAGCCCAAACAAAATTTTGTACAAAATTTTTTGGGTTTCTTTTGGCTTTGGTTTCTTTTGGTTTTTGCCCAAGTTGACCAAAACCAAAACCAAATTTTTGGGTTTCTTTTGGTTTTGGTATTTTTTGGGTTGACAAAACCCAAAATTTTGTACAAAACCAAAAAATTTTAGAAAACATAACAAAATGCCTTAATTTCCGATTTTTTTTAATTTTTTAATAAAAGTTTTATTCAACACATTTTGCTTTACTAAGGGTGGCGGTCGGCGGTGCCGATAGGCGCCGCCGAGAAAATTTTGAATTTTTGACTCAATTTGTTAGCAGATTTACTACCAAAAAATTTTAAAAATGCGGTAATTTTTTGAATTTTACGAATAAAATGGGTCCGGTGGTGCCGATAGGCGCCGCCGGGGGAAAAAAGAGTTTAGTGAATTCAGTTAGGAAAATGCGCCTAAAAGTTTTTTAGTCCATCCCCAGTAATTGAATCCTTTTTTAGAACGTAAATTGAATTAGCGAAATAACCCCACACTAAAATTTGCAAAAAAAAAAACCATTTTATAAGGTTTTCTGAGTGATTTTTTTGTGTTTTGACTAACAAATAAGAATCAATAAAAAATAATAATTATTAGATTAAAAGAATAAAATAGGTCCTCAGTAGGGGGATTCGAACACAACACATAACGTAAGAGTTAACGAAAAGACAAACCACTAAGCCATCAATTATTTTGAAGTATTCTTGTAAAAAAGATTGAAAAATCACTCGATTATGCTATCTTTAGGGGTGTAAATTCAACCGGGCAACACCCAAAATTTTTGTACAAAAATTAACTTGACCCAAACAAAATTTTGTACAAAATTTTTTGGGTTTCTTTTGGTTTTGGTTTCTTTTGGTTTTTGCCTAAGTTGACCAAAACCAAATCCAAATTTTTGGTTTTTTTTTGTACAAAAAACCCCAAAAAATTTTTGGTTTTTGGTTTTGGTCCGGACTCTAGTATAAATAATATTAATTTTTTAATACCAAAAGTCTAAATATGAGATAATAAAAACGAGAAAATAAGAATCGGTTAGATGCTTAAAATCGGAAAAATACCACAAGAAAATTTGCATTTCTAAACATTTAAATAAAAAAAAATTGGTAAAAATTACTCCGGCAGAACTGCTGATGAGCTCTTGATAGAAACATTTTTGCTATAACAAGAATTAGAGTCCGGACCAAAACCCAAAACCAAAAAATTTTTGGGTTGTTACAAAAAATTGGACCAATACTTTTGACCAAATATTGTTTGGTCAAAACCCATTTTTGTACAAAACTTTTGGGTGTGTTTCAGTTTTATATATTCAAAATTAGCGAACACAACTAAACACCATAAAAAATGAAATTCTAACCAGAGCATCTCAAACAGAGTTCGAATCATAATTCTTTTGTTATTTTTAAGAGATCAATGTGACTTGTGATGACTTGTCAAAAAAATGCGTTGAATAAAATGTTATTAAAAAATTTAAAAAATCGGAAATTGGGCATTTTATTATGTTTTCTAAAATTTTTTGTATTGTACAAATTTTTGGGTTTAGTCAGACCAAAAAATACCAATACCAAAAAATGACCAATCTTTTGATCAAATATTGTTTGGTCCAAGTTTCCGGTCTCTAACAAGAATTGCTTACGTGGCACATAAAATGAAAAAATATGCACATAAATTTCCCCAAATCAGGAAAAAGTCAATTTTTAGGGGTGCATTTTGACCTACCGGGATCGGGATTTCAACTTTTCAAAAACCGGGGTCGGGATCGGGATTACGACTTTTCAAAAACCGGGGTCGGGATTGGGATCGGGATTCCAAAAACCGGGATAATCCCGCCCGATCCCGACCGGGATCCCGATCCCGGCCAACTCTAGGTGAGAGGAACAAAGCTGAATAAAGAACGAAGGGTTGGGGTTACCCGACATTTGCGGTCCGGACTTTTGCGTGCCGGACCGGGTCAATTTAATCGATTCACACTTTCTTAAATTCATACGAAAGCTTTGGAAGAGAAAAAGCTATTACATCTCTAATTATTACCCATCTCTAATTATTACCCATCTCTAATTATTACCCATCTCTAATTATTACCAGTCTCTAATAATTACCCACCCTAGAGGAGGATCGAAAATCACCCAGTCCCTAATTAATGAAAAATGACTGAAAAATTCTAATTATTACCCAGTCTCTAATAATTACCCACCCTAAGGAGGGTTGAAAATTAATTCATTTTTCACGTCTAAAATTTGTGTCAGACAAAACCGGACCGTCATATGCGGTATTTTTTACTGTTGAGCATGGTTTAGGTATGTGATAATATTATAAATGTTTTGGACTAGGCAACCAATTTTATTTACAACATTCAAAAACCCGAAAAATCATTTGTTGGATGAATAAAAAAAGTGTTCAAACTATTGGGAAAATCAAAATCTGGGGATTTGAAGGTGTTAAAAGACATTTTTAAGGGAGTTTGCGGTAGGGTGGGCGAATGCGAAATTCCGGGTCCCGGTTCAAATCTCTATGATGATTGCTTATTACGGCTCGCTTCGCGCGCTTGGAGCCTAAACCTAAGCGAGCCTAAGCTTAGGCCTAGCCTAAGACGGCCTTGGATGCAATAGAGCTGAATTCGTTGTCGAGTGTCTTTTGTAAACACATTAAACACGTTTTAAAAGACGCTAATAATATAACCAAAACTTTACATTATCTTTTTTATCAGAAAAGTGAAAGATGCAGACTTATAAGCTGTTGTGTTATATTGTTAGCAGTAATTGTGTGATATTTGACGGTCTGGGTTTGTCTGACACGAATTCCCATTTTTGTGAATGAGAATTATTGTAATTAACAATCGATCACCCTTTTTGTTGTCAGGAATATTGATTCGAATAAAAAAAAAATGATTTATATGAATGCCCCTTTGTAGGCTGCCATTTATTACTTTCAATCATTTTTTTTATCAAAGCAGCTAAATACAATTTATTAAATTGTAAAAATGGAATATTTTTTAATTTTGGTTTCATTCTTTGCAACAAATTTACTGGGCAAAGCCGAATTCGTACAATTGGAGGAATTGTCACTCCAAACATTTGACGAATTATTCGTAGAAGAATGGTGGGACAAAGATGAAGCCGAAGATTTGCAAAGGCCGCCAACAAACTTTGGACAAAATGTCCATCACCAAATCGACCGGCAGAACACCCAAATTGGACAAATTGAACCCAATTCAACTGATCAGAATCCTCCTCTCACAGAGTCTGATCACTCTGATAATGCCAAAAATGGCAAAGAACACAACGAAATAATCAAAGAAATTAGTTCTCACGAAAATATTGCTGAAGATGAGCGAAAACGTAAAATAATCAACAAATTCAACGCCATGAAAGAAGAATTTAAGCAAAAAGGAAAACCTTCAAAAAAAGAAAAAACTCAAATTGAGCAGAAAATTGTCAAACATTTACAAGTCAGTCGCACAAAAATATATGAATGGAAAAAAGAATTTGGCTTAAGTCGAAAAGTGTTATATGAAAAAGAAGAACGAAAACATTTATTAGAGAAATTTGATCAGAAAAAAGCCGAGTTAAAGCGGCCGGATTCAAAAATTCATACAAAGAAATAAATGAAACTGTCGCGAAAGATTTGGGCCTCAATTTTACAACAATTTACGCTTGGAAACGTGAACTTGGCCAAACCAGTGAGTTTACCGAGCCCAATTTTATTATTTATTATATTAATTAAAAATTCTTAGAACCAAATAAACACGCCAACAGCGAACAAAAAGAATTGTTGAAAAATTATTATGAAATTAAGGACAAAAATCCTAAAATTAGATGACAATGGACATTGCCAAAATGTTGAAAATTCGAGGAAGAGCACTTTGTTTAGATGGAAAAAACTATTTAAACAACACCAATTGCATCCAAATTTTGTCGATGGGCATTCTGTGGAAGAGAATGCCACGGCAGAAGTATTTGAATGAAACGATTCGTCAATAGAAAATTTGACATTTTTTTTACTCCGTCCCAGCCATCTGGACACACTCGCTCCCTTAGTATAAGCATATAACAAGCAAGTGCCAAGCGATTGCACAAATCTCAAAAAATTTATGGCTAAAGAAATCAAATAGCTTTACAAGCCATGACTTTTTTGAGATTTGTTTCCGGCTTCACCACCACCGAGTTCTAAACCACGAAAAGCAATCCAAGTGCATACCAGTATGGCTGTGGGTTCCTCATTTCATGTTTACGCACCCGACTTGATTGTTCAATTGATGATTGGTGACTTCACTGCTCCTATTTTAAGTATTGTCACAATATGCGTGAAGCCCGATGAAGTTGTTGAATAACAATATTGAGCCATTATATAAATTTTATTAAAGGAAATTGCTGAACTTTTCATTGAATTTTGTACAAATAGCGGAAGCTTAATGCCATCCCAATACAGAACATAACTTTTACATAACCTGAAAAAATTCCGGTATTCCATTGGAGTCCGTATTTTGGAATATTATGATTCGTTTAAAATTTGGCACGATGGCATTTCTCCCATCAGACAATTTAAACATGGACCTTTATACATTGACCATTCCGTGCATTAGTGCGAAATAGGACGTTTCGCAAATAGCGGGGAACACCGGATGTTTCATCATCTAAAGTAAAAACAGGCGTCCGGTGCAAAAGTACCACAGAATAGGTTCAGTCGGCCAGCTCGTGGGCACCAATTGGCACTCCGCCCTCGGAGGTCGGGGCTCAATGCTAAAATGGGCTGAGAATGCCATGTCAAATGTTCAGGAATATCATCGTTAAAATAGCCAAATCGATTGATTTCGGTCTTTGTGTCTGCATGATTTGATTCTTTTTTCTTATCAACTTTGATTTGTGTGCAAAAAGAATTATTAAAAATTGATGGATCGCTATCAAAAATTTGACTACGAGTTAAGTACATATTTTTCTATGAATTAAATTAATTTGGGAAATCGCGATTTCGAGCCAAATCGAGTCAACAAAATCTCAATTGCCATAAAGGCTACAGCGCCAGATTCTTTTTAGGCCCACAAATCAAATTTTAAAAAACTGGGACTTAAGACCATCTACGGGTCAACCATAACTACAACTTCATACTTTGACTTTTGCATAAAGTCAAGAATACTGACCTCAAATTTCCCTATCAAAGCATATACCAATCGACGCCACTCTAAGACTAACGCATAAATCTGAAAAGATTTTTCAGAGCTTTATCTTAATTTAAAAATATAAAAATAGGCGCGCGTACGACCAACTTCTTCGTGGTGAGCTGGACAATTACGGCTCTACAGGCCTCGAATTCCGCCGCGACGAGCATTGCAGCAAGTACTCTAACGCATAAAGGGAGCCAGATTTGAACAGTTTGGTGGACAACAACTGGAATGGGATCAGGGCTGGACATAATTACGCTTACGCTTACGCCGATTACGCCAATTACGCCGTTTTTGAGCGGCGTAATTACGTATTACGCTTACGCCGTAACTGGCATTTTTGCGTAATTTTTGCGTAACTAGTGAAAAAAAAAATGTAGCGGACAAGCTTTTTTTTTGTTAAAAAGTCAGGCATAATTTAAGTAAAATTTATATTTTTGGTTGCCCACATGCCATTCCACTTTTTATTGTTTATAAGTAAGGGTTGCACGGGACCGGTACCGGGACGGGATTTTCCCGGTTTTTTCAGGTCCCGGTCGGGACAGGGAGTTTGCGTGCAAAAAAAATATATACAAGAGAAATAAATTCATCACGTCTTTCTGGATTTTTGCTTCAATTTCCTTAACAAAGATTGCCAATTTTTGTAAAAATTTCTCCGGCGGCGCCTGTTCTACCTTGAAAAGTCCCGGTTAGTCCCGGTTTTTTCCCGGTCCCGGTTTTTCCAAAAAGTCCTGGTCCCGTGCAACCCTAGTTCATAGCTCAAAATTGTGGGAATAAATAATGCCCAAATTGACGCCTGCTAATTGGTGGTATTATTTAAGAATCAATAAAAAATTTTAAAAAAAAAATTGGATTTTTGTTTTACCCAGTTACGCTTACGCTTACGCCGATTACGCCAATTACGCCGTTTTTGAGCGGCGTAATTACGTATTACGCTTACGGCGTAACTGGCATTTCTAAAAAAATTATGCTTACGCGTTACGCGGCCTCGGGGACAGGTTACGTCCAGCCCTGAATGGGATGCGTCGGAGTTTTCAATTTTTTCCTGCCCAATGATCCTGAGCTCCTTTTGCTCAGGGGAGGGTTGCCTTGCGTAAGACTACCTTCACGTAGTGCAAGGTGTCAGTACCTAGTTGTATCAAATAGCGAAGCTAAATGTCTCATAAAAAAAACCTGGCCTCTAATAGAAGCGACCGGAAATTGTCACCACATCCTCCGATTGTGATTAATAATTTTAGGGTTGGCAGAAATTTGGAAAATAATCGCCAACATTATTGACTTTTTGAGTGACTCCAATTTATTTGGGCTAAAAAATTAATTTATTTCATTTAGTGTATATTTATTCTTTAAAATCTAAGAACATTTTTGCGATTCTTTAACACAAAATTATTGACAAATTTTTGCAATCGAATTTGACATTTAAATTATAAATTAATTGATAAATTCAGAGGTTGTTTTTTGCCCAAATAAAATGGAATATTTTTGGATTTTAATTTTGGTGGCGTTCGCCAGAACAAATTCATTCGAACAAGCCGAATCCGTACAATTGGAGGAATTGGAGGAATTACCACTCCAAACATTTGATGAATTATTCGTAGAAGAATGGTGGGACAAAGATGAAGCCGAAGATTTGCAAAGGCCGCCAACAAACTTTGGACAAAATGTCCATCACCAAATCGACCGGCAGAACACCCAAATTGGACAAATTGAACCCAATTCAACTGATCAGAATCCTCCTCTCACAGAGTCTGATCACTCTGGACAAATTGAACCCAATTCAACTGACCAGAATCCTCCTCTCACAGCGTCTGATCACTTTGGACAAATTGAACCAACTTCAACTGATCAAAATCCTCCTCTTACAGAGTCTGATCACTTTGGACAAATTGAACTAACTTCAACTTATCAGAATCCTCCTCTTACAGAGTCTGATCACTCTGATAATGCCAAAAATGGGGAAGAACTTATTGCTGAAGATGAGCAAAAACGTAAAATTACCAAAGAATTCCACGCAATGAAAGACGAATTTAAGAAAAAAGGAAAATATTCAACAAAAGATTGGTATCAAATTGAAAAAAAAATTGCTAAACATTTAAAAGTCAATCGCAAAAAAATATATAAATGGAAAAAAGAGTTTGGTCTAAGTCAAAGAATCCCAAAAAATGATCGAAAAAATTTGGTAGAGAAATTTGATCAAAAGAAAGCCGAGTTAAAGCGTGACGGATTCAAAAACTCTTATAAGCATGAAATTGATAAAACTGTCGCAAAAGAGTTGGGCCTCAATTTTAAAACAATTAGCAATTGGAAACGTGAACTTGGCAAAACCGGTGAGTATTTCAAGCCCAAATTTATTATTTATTTATATTAATTAAATTCTTTAACAGCACCATACCAAAAATACTCCCATAGCGAACAAAAGGAATTGATGAAACGTTATAATGAAATTAAAGACAAAAATCCTAAAATCTGTAACGGAGACATTGCGAAAATGTTGAAAATTGGAAGCGCTACTTTGGATAGATGGAAAAGGCAATTTAAACGACAGCAATTGCATCCAAATTCTGTCGGTGGATTATTAGTGGAAGAGAATGCCGTGGAAAATGTTTAGGAAATTGGGAATTCGAACTCGGGGAGTGTTTGAGAAAAAACCCAAATCTGTTTACGATTTCTTTCTATTCCTTCTGCTGTATCCGAAGCCGAACCTTGCTCATTTTCCATTTCATAAACTTTTAAGCAATTTCAAATTTTAGGAGTTTCAGTTGGTTGCTCAGTCACTGACCCCTCAGCAGGTTTAGGAGTTTCTGTTGGTTGGTCAGTTACTGTTCCTTCAGACGGTTTAGGGGGTTCAGTTGGTTGTTCAATTACTGCTCCCTCAGCAGGTTTAGGAGTTTCAGTTGCTTGCTCAGTTACTGCTCCATCAGCAGGTTTAGGAGTTTCTGTTGGTTGTTCTGCCGTGCTTGCTTCATTCGGTTTGTAGGTTTCGGCACCTTCTTCAGCTGGTTAAGGAGTTTCTGTTGGTTGTTCAGTTACTGCTCCCTCTGCCGGTTTAGGAGTTTCTGTTGGTTTGTTCTTCGGCAGGCTTTGGCGTTTCATGTTCTGCTCCTCCTTTTTGCGGTTTAGGGCTTTCAGCAGTCGCTGGTCTCGGCGGCGCCTATCGGCAGTGCCTCACCCATAAAAATTCTCAAAAAATTTGTATTTTTGAACAATTTCTTAACAAAAATGTTAAAAAATTCTACCAATTTTCTCGCCGGCTCTTTCATAGCCCACTATGGGTCAAGCCCAGAGGCGAAACGCCAAAATTTTCTCTACTGATTCAAAAAAATAGCCATGCGGCAGATAGCATATGGTCAGACACTTTATCCCCTCACCATTGAATTTTCTTTTGATTTGAAAACCTTGGAACACAGGCTAACACTTATATTTCGTGACTAAATTTTGCAGACATGCTTCTAGTGCTCCCTTCTTACCCGTACAAAAATTTGGTGGAGTTTCTGAGAATTTTGAAAAAAAAATTATATTTTCATCAAAAATCTCGAATCTCGACTGTTCCGGCTCGAGATTTTTCGAGATCCGAGATTCTCGAAAAATCCCGTCTCGACCGACATCTCGTCTCGAATAAAACCGAGTTTTCGAGATTTTTCGAGATACGAGATTTTTTCGAGAATCTCGTCTCGAGTCTCGCTCGAAGCTCAAGTCCGGTTTCTAATAAATTTGTTTCGCGCAGTGTGACCAGCTGACGACGCCGCCGCTGATTGCGCCACAACGACGTCCCCCCCCCCCCCACCCCCCCCTCCCCCTAAGGCAACATTGTCAAAATGCATCATTAATATGCCTCGAGGGGTCCGTCCAATTTTTTATTGAAGTGCACACAATAGGAAATGTTTAAAGAGGGTGCAAACATTATTCACCACATTGCGCAAATGAATTAGCCATCTGATCAAAAAGCATCCCGCCGTGCGCAACACATAAAACTGGCCCCAACAATTTTTGTCCCCCCACTCAAGCGATGACGGATGAACAAAGGATCGCCAATTGTCATAGTCACAGCAATCGAGACGCATAAAAACTGCGAGTGATCAGAAGGGCAATTTTCTAAAAAACTTAAGTAATTTTTAATAAAAATTATGTTTAGAAGACTAAAAATTAGTTAACGTTTATGCATTCCAGTAATCCCTTTTATCCCTCCTCCAGAGCAGTGATATCCCGGTTCCCGAACCGCGGTTCTGGAACCGAAACCGCATTTTGCTAGGAATTTGATTGCAAATTTAGCGACTTTTGCGGCGCCGACACAATTCAACTGATCAGAATCTTCCTCTCACAGAGTTACAGGTGAAAAGTGAACTTGGCCAATCCAGTGAGTTTTTCAAGCCCAATAAAAACGGATTCGCCTTTTTCAAGTGAATTTGATGCGAAGAATGCCACCAAAATTAAAATCCAAAATTCTTCCATTTTATTTGGGCAAAAAACAACCGCTGAATTTATCAATTAATTTATAATTTAAAAAAAATGGAAAATTAGATTGCAAAAATTTTATCAATAATTTTGTGTTAAAGAATTTCTCGCAAAAATATTCTTAAATTTTAAAGAGTAATATATTCATAAAATGAAATAAAATAATTAAAATGGTGAATTTTTTAACCAAATAAATTGGAGTCCCTCAAAAAATCAATAATGTTGGCGATTATTTTCCAAATTCCTGCCAAAGCTAAAACAACCCCTGACCAACCCCACAAATACAACCACTCATTCCGCAATCGGGATCCGAATAAGATTAGAAATACCATAAATAAAGTTTGCCATTTACGTATACGGAATATTTACATGCCTTAAATATTTCCATAGGGGGTTATTTTTACAGGAAGGGGAAGAGGGGCTCACTAATTGAGGGAGTTATTATTATAGGAAATACAGGTATTTAGGAAAAAACTTTATGAGATGTCAGGAATATTGATTTGGTTCCGGTTCAAAAGGTTTTGAGAAAATATTTATGACATGTAAGGAATATTGATTTGGTTCCTGGTTCAAAAGGTTTTGGGAAAATATTTATGCATGTAAGGAATATTGATTCGGATGCGATAATTATTAAAGAATATAATATACATGAAATGCCTATTAATGTTGGCTGCCATTTATTACTTAATGATTTTTTACCAAAGCTAAATAAAATTTATTTAATATTTAAAAATGTGAATTTTTATTTTTTTAAAGTTAAGAAAATTTGCGAGATTTAAATTATAAAATTAATTGGAATTTTATAGTAGTAAATGCCCTAACAAAATAAAATGGTATATTTTTGTATTATAATTTTGGTCTCATTATTCGCAACAAATTCACCGGACCAAGCCGAATCCGTAAAATTAAAATTGGAGGAAACGCCACTCAAAACATTTGATGAAAATATTCGGAGAAGGCTGGTGGGACAAAGATGAAGCCGAAGATTTGAAAACGCCGGAGCCAACAAACTTTGGACAAAATGTCCATCACCAAATCGACCGGCAGAACACCCAGCTTGGACAAATTGAACCCAATTCAACTGATCAGCTTAGACAAATCGAACCCAATTCAACTGATCAGCTTGGACAAATTGAACCCAATTCAACTGATCAGCTTAGACAAATCGAACCTAATTCAACTGATCAGCTTGGACAAATTAAACCAAATTCAATTGATCAGAATCCTCCTCTCACAGAGTCTAATCTCAGTTTTACAACAATTTACAAGTGGAAACGTAAACTTGGCCAAACCAGTGAGATTTATTTTTAAATATTTACTAAAATCTCTAAAAATAAGAAAATAGTGTTGTACCTCTCAAAATGTTCCTCTTGGTAGAAAAGCACAGTAAAAACGACCGATGGTAAATATTAGTATTAGAGCCCGCCTTTTTCGGAAATTCATGTCCGATTTCCCGGATCAGGATCACTAAAATAATAGCAAAATTTAATTCATTTTTTGTTTTCCAGCATTTTTGACAGCCTATAAAGTGATTTTAAGCATTTTTATGAGGTGAACATTAGTCCCCACTGAAAAAGAGACTTCAGTCCAAGGCTCCTAATTTGCTTCATAGAGTTTTCGTCAAAAAGTTTTCAATTTGCGTTTTAGAGGCCAAGAGGAATTGAATAGTATTTGTTTAATTGTTACTCTTTTCGCATTTTTTTTTGGTTATTTAGGAACAAAACACTCGGACGATGAAAAGCTTAAAATTATGGAAAAGTTAATGCAAATAAAAAGTGACAATTCTGGGGAGGACAAAAAATCATGCAAAGAAATAGACAAAGAAATTGCTGAAAGATTTGGTGTAAATGTTCGCAAAATAAAACAATGGAAAAAAGAATTTGGCCTAAGTCGAAAAATGTTCAATGAAAAAAAACGTAAATATTTGATAGAGAAATTTGATCAGATGAAAGCCGAGTTAAAGCGGGCCGGAATCAAAAACTCTTACCACAATCAAATAAATGAAAATGTCGCAAAAGAGTTGGGCCTTGGTTTGACAACAATTTATAATTGGAAACGTGAACTTGGCCAAACCGGTGAGTATATTTCGAGCCCAATTTAATTATTTATTTATATTATACTTAAAATACTTTTACAGCACCAAACCATAAATATTCCCACAGTGAACAAAGGGAATTGATGAAACGTTATTATGCAATTAAAGACCAAAATTCCTAAAATTAAAGACGAGGACATTGCGAAAATGTTGAAAATTGGAAGCGCCACTTTGATTAGATGGAAAAAGCAATTTAAACTACAGCAATTGCATCCAAATTCTGTCGATGGGCATTCTGTGGAGGAGAATTTTGGACCAAAATATACAGGAAATTGAAAATCTGGAATTCGGGGCGCATTTGAAATAAAGAACTTGAGAATGAATAGAGATTTTGATCAAGAATCTCGAAAAATTAAATGAGATTTTTGAGATTTCAATAATTTTTTGATGTACGCCGCCGAAAAATTTTTGAATTTTAACTCAATTTTGTTAAGAAAAAATGGAGCAATTGTCGAAGTTTGCCGACCTCGGCACGACGGCGACGGATATTAAATTGTAGGGCTGTCCTTAAATTCCTCTATTTTTCCCAATAATCGTCGGGGTTACGGTGGGAAAAATCGGGAATTGCTTCATCATAAGAGGCTAAGGCTGGCGGCGGCACTTAAGGTTGCTGACGTCTCATTCGTCTTTGTTCAGTTTCGCGTGCGGGAAATTTTAGGTATAGGCTGTCTGAATAGCTTGGTTCAGTGTTTTTAGGGTGTATTTTTTGTTTTTATTGCATTTTTAAGGCACCGCTGAGAAATTTGTTAATTTTTGACTAGATTTTTTGAGAGATTTACAACCATTTGAAGCTTTTTAGGAATGGGAGAGGTCGGCGGTGCCGATAGGCGCCCGGGAAAATTTTAAGAGTTTAACGATATTTGTTAAGAAATTTGCTCCAAAATTAACGTAAAAATAGAGTCCGGACCCAAACCAAAAATTTTTGTGAGTTTTTTGTACAAAAAAGGGCGGACACGGATGTGTACGGATACGAAAGTCAAATCCGCGGATATCCGCGCATATCCGTATATTTGAGTACCAATGTTTTTATAATCATTTTTGAATAATAAAATTTTTTTAATAAATTTCCAAAATATAGGGCAACATGGCCTCCTCCCTGGTTGCCGTGGTTTGGGAGGTTGTGTTTGCGAAACTGTTCCCCAAGAGCTCAAAAAATACCTTACGAGGCGGTTTTTGGACGTACGCCTTATTCTCTCCCGCACGACACTTAATCGGCTAATTCTGGAATTAACCGTGTCAAAACGTACCATTTCGAATTCAAAGGAATCCTTTGAATTTTTCTATGTAAAAGTTGGTCGTTGGCCGTCCCAACCAAATCGAAATTTATCTTATTAATTTTGCGACCAACGACCAAATTCCCATCCCCGGCCCATTGCCGTTCTTTAACGTCCTAATTTCCTGCCCACCAATTTCTGTCCCTCAATTGACGCAAGTCGCCGTCCTAATCCTCCCCAAAAATTATCAGCTCATTTTGGCCATTGATGCCGCTAATCAAAATGGACCTGATTTACCAGCAAAAAATTCTGAACAACGCTAAAGTGCAAAATTTCGATTATTGGAAGCATCACAACACAAATTTTTTTTTTCCATAAAATTTTTTTTTTTTTTTGTGTTTATCGAAGTAGAGGGGAGGATCCAATTTCCTCACTCCATATTCCTAGGCATTCCTTTCCCAAAACTATCTGTGCTTCTAAGGGACCCGGATTTGATTCTCTGGTGATCCCCTCGTCTTCCTCCGTTTCCCGTGGGATCGTTCTGAGACTAATCGGGTCCGGGGTGACGAAAAAGGTCATGGTTATGTCCGACGCTCCATCGTACACTTCCACCCAACACCTCCCTATCACTCGCATATGACAGCCACTCTGAGACCTCAAATGCCTCTCGGAAGGTTTCATACACTACGATGACCTCTCTAGCTAAATCTAGACACATGTAATTGAATCCCAAGAAGTCGGTAATTAGTGCCCGGGGGTAAATGAATTCGAACATCACGCATCTGATGCGGTGGACTCTGTTCCAGATCTGTTCTCCGGCGCCGACTCCCATATTGTCCCTACTTCCTGGTTTGTTCCTTCATCTGCCGGTGCGTGTTCTGCTGTCTCCTCTTCCGCTTTGGCCTTATTGTATGGGGGTTCTCCGCCCGGGGCGTTACTGTTCCGACATTCTGTGGCAAGACTATCTGCTATCGGATTTATTAGATTTATGAAATTTAAAATACAATATTTCTTTCGGTTTTTATTCGAATTCAAATTCCTTTCCCCAATACTAATTCACCCCACCCCGAACCATATTTTAACGGTTCGGATACAATGTAGAGAAATACTTTCCCTGCGTTTCTCCCCTTTTGCTAACCACGTTTTAATAAATCCTATCACCTCTAGGTGGTATTTCCCTTGGAATTCGCTAATTCTAATGGGTTTTTCTAACATTGTGAAGGGGTCTGGATATGCGTATGGTATTTTGGGTGACAATTTGTAAATCGATTTTTGATATATATAATTAAAAAGGTACTTTTTCGATAACAGTGCCATTATATATCCGGTTGCGGCAGTCACTTTCCCGGCCCAAATTTGTGTTATTTTCTCATTGGGTTCTACTACTGGATTCTCGATCAGTTTTTCCCATAGCTTTTGAATGATCACAATTTCTTCCATCCTTCTTAAGCTCGGTCCTTGTGCGTGTGGTGTGACTAAGCTAAATATGACACTACAAATTCTACAATCCCTCACTACTTCTATAATTACAAACAAATTACACTTTAAAACATTTTTCCATCGTTCTCTCATTTTCTTCCCTACTGCTGATTCCCCATTGCATTCTCTTCACTCCGATCCCTTTGAAAATTCTGGATAAACTTTTTCACTTTCTCTTTATTAACCTTCATACGTTTTTCCGACTTTCTTAAGCCTTTAACTGTTAACACCGGACCCCTGATTTCCTCAACTCTCCATGGCCCACCCCAGTGTGGTGTGGTGTGGCTATAAAAACAAAATACCCCAAATAATGAACAAATTTCTAATTTTAATTACATATTTACACTGAAACCGGACCGCTCCATTTTGGCCTGAACTTATGGTAATTTTCCGCCTGCCAATGATCGATTTTTTCATCACTAGTTCGCCTAAATAGAAATCATGTTCCCGCGCATTTCTGGCACTGTCCGCAAATTCTTATTGCTTTTCCTGAGCTCCCGTCATTGTGTCTCTCACTTTTTCTACTATCTCTGCAATTTGCTTTGTGTATGCGTGGGCGAACTCTGACAAATTGAAATCTCTCTCACTCATCTGTGCCTGGTCTCTCTGTAGTCGTAAATCGATTGGCAAAATGGGCTCTATCCAAAATAGAAGGTAAAATGGGGTCTTTCCCGTGGGCGAATGGATGCTAGTGTTGTATGCCAATGCCACAATTTGTAAAAAAGCTGACCATTTGTCCACGTGTTTTCTACTTCCCGTAGAAATTCTTCTTGCTGCTGCTCATTTTCGGGAATATTTTCTCGTGCCAGAATATTGATTACTTTTCTGTAAGCCTTATCCCGTTCAATTTCCTTACGAATTTCGTCCAGGGTGACGACTTCGAACTTTTCAGACAGGTAATGCAACTCTTTTGGTAATTAAAAATCTTGGATTTCCTCGTTCCCTTTTCTCATTTCTGAGCCAAATTTTTCCCAATCTATCGCAACCGTTGCGCATTTGGCTTCAGATTCCTCTTCCCCGGGAAATCGTGACATGTAGTCACAAAATTTGTTTGATTTTCCTGATCGGTGCTCAATTTGGATGTTATATTCTTGAAGTGCGATTTGATATTTAGCCATGCGTCCTATCAGGTCTTGCTTCTTTAAAAGTGAACATGCAACCGAATTGTCTGTACGTACTAACGTGCTTTTGCTTCCTTCAATGTAGGGCCGGTATTGTTTCAAGGCATACATTATTGCTAATCCTTCGATTTCTGTTGTGATGTACCTTTGTTCCGCTGGATTCAATTTCCGTGAAATTTAAGAAATTGGGTGTTCCCCATCTTCACCCTTCTGCAAAAGACATGCAGCTATTACCACTTTGGAGGCATCGGTTTCTATTATGAAACTTTGATTGCATTTAGGGGTTGCCAGTACTGGTACGGAAAGCAATTTTTTCTTAATTTCGTTGTTTGATTTCTGGTGTCCCTCGTCCCATACTTTCTCAATCGGTTTTTCCGATTTCAAGAGTTTCGGCGGGAATTCGGGATGTGGACTTCGAATTCCGGGATGGGCACTCAGAAGGGCCGTTCGATTGGCGAAGTGGCGAAATGAAATTTCCAAGTGGAGGAAATTGGAGGAGATGATCTCAATCGCAGAAAATTGTAAGAATAAATTGAGGGGATGAGCAGGGTGAAGAAATGCTTTGCCTCCGCCCAACGAGAGGGGGGGGGGGGGGTTGTTGACAGCCGATACAAAGCCCGGGGGGATGAGAGAGTGGGTGCCAGAGAAAAAGTGGACAAATGAAAAGGGTTAACAGAATGGGGGGAAATTGTGAATGAATCAAAGATCGGGTTTGTGTTGTCGAACGTCGCTGTCCGCGACAGATGCCTCTTTTCCACCCCACTCATTCTCCTCGCCAGCAGATAGATATCTCCACTTAGCACAAACACTTTGTTGTCGCGATGTCGTCATTTATGATAATCGCAGCGCTAAACGGTCAGTGGATGAGCAGAGGATGCTGATGTTGCCCTCTGGTGCTGTGAGTGAGCCAAGCCGTTTGTTTGTATTTGTATCAAAAGCAAAGCATTAGAAATGAGCATGGGTTATTTTTAATTGGGGATATGGAGACATTAAGGCAAGGGGAGGTATAGGCCCGATTTATTTCCTGGGCGTCCGAGTACACACTGAGCCTGGGAGCTTAAAGCGATTCTCTTTTGCCACTTTTGGGGGTTTTAGCTTTTTGAGGATTCTAAAATCTTGCCATACTTATTAATTAAGAAACAAAAATGAGGCTAAATGGGTAAGACATTTTTTGCAATAATGATGTTTGGAAAGGCATGCATAAAATGGTTAGCTCCATTTTTGGGTTTTTAGTCCCTATTATATGTCCAAGCACTACAAATGATACTCATTAAATATTTTATGTTAAATAACAACAAATAATTCGATCCAAAGCAATAATGACATTTCCGCGTTAAAGCTATAAAGCCCGCCAATTTTCAAAGGTTCTTAATTTCATCTTGAAATTGTTTTTTCCAAATACGTAGGCTTTTTGTTGAAATCTTTAGCATATCAGCAATAACGGCATTTGTCATTTTCGGATTTTCTCCTTTTATTTTGGCATATTTCTTCAAAATTCCAATTTTATTGCATCAGAAATTTGATTGCTGACAGAAAGGCCAAAATTGCGCTTCCATTCATAAATTGTAACTCTAGAAACGCCCCATTTTTTTTGCAATTTTATCATCAAGTTCACGTATTTGAAATGTTTTTGATTTCGAGCTTACATTTGCTTTTTACTTCATCAAATTGTTTTAAAATTTCACGTTTTTCTAACTCGGAAAACTTTGATTTAGCCTTTATTTCCCGACTTAGACCAAATGCTTTGATCCAATTATAAATTGTTCTGCGACTAACACCCAACCCATTTGATATTTTTATCTCAATTTGAATATGTTCATTGGCGGAATATTTTCTCCTTTTCTTATAATTAGGGATCGGATTTATATGTTTTTGCATATTTTTGTTCTCATATGTTCTGAAGAATACAGCCCAAAAATAGCCTTTTCGCGTTGGTTTGAGTTTTTTCTGGACAAGTTTAAAATTGCATATTTTAGCATATTTTGGGGTATTTGGAGAAAAAAGCATATTTTGGGGTTTTGAGCATATTTAGAGCATATTTTGGCATTTTTTGACAAAAAATTTGAAAAAATACACCCAACATCATTGATTTTTTGCTGTTTTTGAAAAATAATTCATCTTTAACTATGGACTTTTAGTCATTTTCGAAAAAAAGGCTTGAAGAAATTGAACACTTTGCAGAAAAATATGGGGGGAATCTCGGCGCTGAAATAGCGCAGCGCTCCAGTAGCTGGCGCGGAGATGGCCAGTATAGCGATGAAGTGGCCTGACAGTTAAAATTACCGGATTTTTTTTGAATTTTTTCAACTTTCAAAAAATACTAAAATAATATGCGAAAAGGCTTTAACTCTACTTAATTAAACGCTAAAAGAAGAAAAAACTAAGTATTAAGCAAATTAATGCACTAAAAGTGGCATTTTTTAGTGCATATTTGGTGCATATTTCGGCATTTTTGGCATATTTTGGTGCATATTTTGGCCTTTTTTGAGCATATATATGCGCATATTTGGCCATTTTTGGAGCATATAAATCCGATCCCTACTTATAATTCGTCTTTCATTTCACGAAATTTTTGAATAATTTTCCGTTTATGCTGATCAGACTCAATTTGTTCACATTCATTGGACTCATTTTGCTGTTCATCAACACTCTCATCTTGATCAGTTGAGTTATTTTGATCAGACAAATTTTTTTTAGAATTTTCCTGATCAAGATCATCCGGGGATGGCGCTGAATTGTTCTCGTCTTCCGACCAATTTTCATCATAAATTTCATCAAATTTCTGTTTTAATTTGTCTTCAATATTTTTCTGATCAGAAGTGATTGGAGCTTGTCCGTCTTGATCTTCTTCTTTAACATGACGACAGTGCAAGTCGTTTGAACCATTACTTTCATCGTCCCATCCTTTTCCAAATATTTCATCAAATGTTTTGTAACGTTTTGATTCGTGTCCGCGTTCGCCCACAGCATTGGCATTTTTGATCAAATTCGTTACAAAGAATATAATAGTAATTAAAAAGCCACAATTTCATGGTTTTGTCTAAATTTATTTAAATAAAATTTTCTCAAAAGCAAAATTTAGTTTTTTATAAAATATTTATTCATTTGATTATCGATTAAAATAAAAATTTTTATAAAACATTTATTTAAAAGCAATGTGTAAAAATAAATTGGTTGGGATGAGGAGATGCCTGAATCGACAGAAACAAACCAATGGCATATAAGAGAAACATTCCCAACAATAATTCAGAATTGTTCGATTGACAAAACTTTTCGGATGTAATACAAAAAAGGGTTCAGGTCAATTGTGTAATTTGGAAAAAGTTCTAAATTGCCATTCCCGGCCCTTCCCAATACGGGTTTTATGAACCCGTAGCCCATTTTTTTTTTTGGCATTTTTAGGATTAAGAGCTTTTAGCCTTTATAGCCAGCCTTACCATATCAGGTCGGTAAATCCCGATCAGAGATGGACGACACTGTTTCATTTCGTTTCGTGTTTTTTTAGGACTTTTTGGTTGTTTTGTGTTTCGTTTTGGTGACTAATTTATTTTTTAATTTAATAATTAGTCTTTTTTACCGATTCTTTGACGGAAAAAAAAATCCACGCAGAAAACCTTATAAATGATTATTTTTTGCAAATTTTAGGCACATTTCCTAATTGAATTCACTAAAAATTTCTTTCTTCCCCACGGCGGAGCCTGTCGGCACCGCCGTATCGCTTCCATTCCTAAGAAGCTTCAAAAAAGTAAAGTATTTTTTAAAATTGTGGTTGAAAATCTCTTAACAAATTGAGTCAAAAATCCGAAATATTCTTGGCGGAGGCTATCGGCATCACCGACCCATCCGTCCCAGAGAATTCTCAAAAAAAAAGCAAACAAAAATGCATTAAAAACAATTTGGACCAAAAAATCGAACATAATTTTTAAAAAAAATTTTTCATTTTTGTTTTTCTCGTGTTTGTTACTTTTTGGGCGTTTTGTGTTTCGTTTCGTTTTGTAGCAAATTTTTTTTTTGCGTTTTATTTTTCGTTTCGTAGAATTTTTGCTGTTTCATTTCGTGTTTCGTTTCGTAAAATGAAATTTAACTTTTTTTCGTTTCGTCACAAAAAAATATTGGGTTTCGTCCATCTCTGATCCCGATTCTATTGAATGCCCTGTAATATAATTAAGTAAAAAAAATTGTGTTGGCAAATGCGGTTTTTCGGTATTCAGTTTTGGCATTTCGGTAAAATATCTATACAGAAAAGTACCGGAGTTCCTCCATAACGTTCCCTTCTTTGGTATGTACTAGAGTTGGACCGGATCGGAAACTTTTAGTCATTGTATAATGTAAAACGCATGCCGTCTCAAACTACGCCTTCAGCAAAGCACATCACGAATTGGACTTAACTGATGCTGAATAGGGGGCAGTCCTTGAAGAAATTGTTAATTCTGCCCTCTTGATGCTGACGCGTTTATTTTGCGACTCGTCTATTGCTGTCCAATTTTCCTTTGCAATGTTGACTAAGCAGTCGTTTCATAAACATGTGTTCCGTAAGGCCAAAGATAGAACAGTTAGAAACCGAATTGTGCTACCGAGGACGGAACCCCGGGGGGACGGAGATCCCCGTTTTTCCCCCTTTCACCGGATCCAACCCTAGTCCAAACCCAAAACCAAATAATTTTTTGGATTTTTTTGTACAAAAAATTGGACCAAAGGTTTTTTTTGGGTTTGGGTCAAATTGGAGCTCCGTCTCGGTTCTCGAGAGAGAAATTTCTCAGGTTTTTTGAGTTTTGGTCTTGGGTTTTTAGTCTCAGAAAACCTTTTTGCGCTGTTGCATTTTTGGTGAGAATTCATTACAGATTCTGAGCTTAAAAGATCCAAAAAAAATAATGACGAATCAAATTTTAGCTTTTAATATCTTTTGCCCAACGCCCCGCCCCGCCCCTTCATTTCTCGTGTGGCTCAGTGGTTAATTCTTTGTCGTAACTTATTTATCGAAGACCTTATAATGGTGAGTTTTTTTTTTGTTGCTTTTTTTGAGTCTCGGTCTCGAGTCTCGGTTCTCGATAAATTTCAAGTCTCGAACAGCCATACAATTTAATATCCGTCGCCGTCGTGCCGAGGTTGGCAAACTACAACAATTTTGTGCCCTAAACCGGACTTAGCGATTGGACGGGTATATTCAAACTTTGAACTAAGTATTTGTCAAATAATCGATTTGTCTATATTTTGCAATGGCGTAAGTTTGCTAATTTATGTTCTCGAGACATTCCTAGCCAAAATTTGAATTCTTTAGGCGAATTCTTATCAAAATGCCTTAAAAAGATCAAATTTCTCCCCGGCGGCGACTATCGTCACAGGCCGGCCGCTACTTCGCCGAATTCCGAGTTTTCTATTTCCTGAATATTTGGTCTAAAACTTCCTTGCACAGAATGTCCATCGACAAAATTTGGATGCAATTGCTGTCGTTTAAATTGCTTTTTCAATCTAAACAAAGTGCTTGTTCCAATTCAACCGTGTTTCGTTTCCAAGCGAAAATTGTTACAAAAGTGTTATGATAATTAACAAAATTAACTGAATTATTAAAAACCTGCCATATAATGGTCAAATTTCTTAATAAATGCAAATTTCTAGAGGGTGATTTTCGATTTTAAGTTTTGTTGCCATACAATTTAAAATCAAAAAATTAAAAAAATTGCCAAGTTTGACAGAATCTTCAAATACTAAAATATTCAAATTGATTTAATTTTATATACATTAAATGATAAAGCAATCAGCACTGATAGATTATCAATAAGACGTCTATAATGAATGCAAAAGTGTTTCAAACTAAAATTTAAACACACAATGTTAAAATCATTAAATGCCAAAACATTTTTTACAAATCCTTGACCATTCAAATACTTCCCGAATTCGAATTCCCAATTTTCTGAACATTTGCCCCGGCATTCTCTTCCACAGAATGTCCATCGACAGAATTTGGTTGAAATTGCTGTCGTTTAAATAGGCTTTTCCATTTATACAAAGTGACTGTTCCAATTTTCAACCTTTTGGCAATTTTCTCATTGCTAATTTTAGGATTTTTGCCCTTAATTTTATAATAACGTTTCATTAATTCCTTTTGTTCGCTGTGGGAGTATTTATTTGGTTCTGTTAAACAATTTAAATTAATTAAAAGAAATAATAAAATTGGGCTCTAAAACTCACTGGTTTGGCCAAGTTCACTTTTCCACCTGCAAATTGTTCTAAAACTGAGGACCAACTCTTTTGCGACAGTTTCATTTATTTGATTTTTATATGAATTTTTGAGCCCGGCCCGCTTTAACTTGGCTTTTATCTTGATCAAATTTCGCTATCAAATGTTTATGGGCATTTGTTTGCTTCCCAAAGTTACACCTTTTTTGACTTAAGTTTAATTCTTTTTTCCATTTATATATTTTTTTGCGATTAATTTTTAAATGTTTAGCAATTTTATCCTCAATTTGATTCCATTCTTTATTCGAATATTTTCCCTTTTGCTTAAATTTGTCTTTTGTTGCGTGGAATTTGTCAATAATTTTACGTTTTTGCTCTTCTTCAGCAATATTTTTGTTTGAAGAAACTTCGTTTTGTTCTTCACCATTTTTGACATTATCAGAGTGATCAGACTCTGTGAGAGAAGGATTCTGATCAGTTGAATTTGGTTCAATTTGTCCAAACTGATCAGACTCTGTGAGAGGAGGATTCTGATCAGTTGAATTGGGTTCAATTTGTCCAAACTGATCAGACTCTGTGAGAGGAGGATTCTGATCAGTTGAATTGGGTTCAATTTGTCCAATTTGGGTGTTCTGCCGATCGATTTGGGGATGGACATTTTGTCCAAAGTTTGTTGGCGCCGGTGTTTTCAAATCTTCGGCTTCACCTTTGTCCCACCATCCTTCTCCGAATATTTCATCAAATGTTTTGAGTGGCGTTTCCTCCAATTTTACGTTTACGGATTTGGCTTTGTCCAGTGAATTTATTGCGAATAATGAGACCAAAATTAAAATCCAAAACCCTTCCATTTTATTTTGGCAAAAGAATCTGATTTATATTAATTTATAAAAAGTAAAATTAAATGGTAATCAATTATTTTTGTGTTTGAATTTCTCATAATAAATTTCTTAAATTTTAAAGAATAAGAAATATTCACAAATTTTTACAAATATTAATAAATATTATTTTGCTTTGATAAAAAAAATTACTTAAGTAATAAATTATGGGCATTCATATAATTATTTTCATTAATAATTATCTCACCCGAATCAATAATATTCCTGACATCTCATAAAAATGTTTGCTACTAATTTGCTCACCGGAAATATAAGACGTGTTGAACAGGATTTAATAAAAAATGTGCAGATTGTTTCATTCGTATTTTTGGAAACATTTTTTGGGTTTTTGTACAAAAAATTGGACCCCAAAAGTTTTTTGGTTTTGGGTCAAATTGGAGCAAACCCAAAAAACCAAAACCCAAAAAATTCCAACTAATCTTTTTGTTAAAAGTTTTTTTTCAAAATGACGCTCTAACCAATTTTTAAATAGATATAAGAAAGAAAGAAAAAAAAATTTGTTGGTTGCAATCTCTTAACAAATTGAGTCAAAAACTCTGCAGATATTTGAGTTTTTCAAAAATGCAAGTTTTTTGCCGGGCTCTAACTTAAATTAGACCTTAGTCTGCACTTTGACTTTATTTTCCATTTGAACATGCGTTGAATAAAATTTTATTAAAAAATTTAAAAAAATTGAAATTTTAGGAGACGATATTTAAATCGCATTGTGAATTTTTTGATGCCTAATTGTCCGCTTTGTTGAAGCCCAATTGTCCGAAATTTTGCTACCCAATTGTCCGCTATTTTTGTTGAGGCTCAATTGTCCGAAAATTTGGTGCCCAATTGTCCGTTCACAGCATTTTTCCCATCTAGAATCATCATTTTTATGGGGGAAGAATATATTTAAATAAACGATTGTTGATTATTTAATGATTAACACTAGGGTAGGACAGTACCGGTTAAAAAACGGTACCCCCGGTTTTCGGTTAACCGGGTTTTCGAAGACCCGGTTTTCGTAACCGGTTTAGAACTTTTGACCGGTTAAGCGACCGGTTTTTTCGGTTTATAACCAGTGTTTACTTTCCAACTTCGGCCTGTTCCTGTTCAGTGGAAGGATTTTTAATTTTTTTTTGGATAAGTTTGGGCGGGGGAGGGTCGGCGGTGCCGATACGCGCCGCCGGGAAAAATTTTTGACTCAATTTGTTAAGAGATTTGCAGCCAAAAGTTTAAAAATGCGGTAATTTTTTGAAGAATGGGAGATGTCTAGCGAATTCTTGAATTTGCCGGCGGCGGAGGTGCGTGGGGTCAAAATTTTGGGGCCGGGATTTTACACCGCGATTCTTGGCCCCATACTTTAATTTCTTCAAAATTTTGGGGAAAAGTGCCTAAAATGTTGCTTTATTATGGAAAAATGGCAAAATATTTTTTCGCTAAACAGATAAAATGTCGCCCATGCACTTTTATTATATTTTTCTGATTGGAAAATTGTACCAACGAACAATGCCAAACCTGAAGCCTGTGAACTTCCTCTGAGTAACATTTAAATAATTAGTTATCAAAACGTTAATGTTTTTTCAAATATTTTGGGCTCTAAATTGCTTAGGTAACCAAAATTATTGAAATTGTTCATTGAAAGTGATTTTTTGGTTTGTCACTTTTTTAAACATTTTTCATATACATACATATATTTAACTTTAACTTTTGCATCAAATTTTTTTCTTTGTTGGAGTAACTTTTTTTTGGTTTTATAAAATATAACAAAAGTCAATTACCTAGTTGTTTTAGACGGATAACATACACCCCCTAAAGATGGCATCATTTGAAAAACGGGGGCGTAGAATCCAAAAATACGGGATTAAACTAATATTTATTCATTTACACTAAGAAATATGGAGAGAGTTGAGCATTGAAAAAAGAAGAAAATCAATGAATTTAACTTTTTTCTAATTTGATTTTCGCTCATTCGCACCCCCAAAATCACGCAATACGGAATCAGTTAAAATCACGGAATACGAATCACGCAAATCACGGAATACGGAACATTACTTAAATCACGTAATACGGAATCAGTTAAAATCACGGAATACGGATCATGCAAATCACGGGATACGAAATAGTCAAGATAATACGGAATCAGTTAAATCACGGAATACGGATACTCAAAATCACGGAAGTCGAAATATATTACGGGATACGAAATTAGCCAAGATAATACGGAATCAGTTAAATCACGGAATACGGATCACGCAAATCACGGATACGGAACATTAGTTAAAATCACGTAATACGGAATCAGTTAAATTCACGGAATACGGATCACGCAAATCACGGGATACGAAATCACGTAATACGAAATTAGCCAAAATCACGTAATACGGAATCATTGCTCAAATCACGGAATACGGAATCATTGCTCAAATCACGGAATACGGAATCATTACTCAAAATCACGATACGGAATTAGCCAAAATCACGTAATACGGATCACGCAAATCACGGAATACGGAACATTACTTAAAATCACGTAATACGGAATCAGTTAAAATCACGGAATACGGATCATGCAAATCACGGGATACGAAATAGTCAAGATAATACGGAATCAGTTAAATCACGGAATACGGATCACGCAAATCACGGATACGGAACATTAGTTAAAATCACGTAATACGGAATCAGTTAAATTCACGGAATACGGATCACGCAAATCACGGGATACGAAATCACGTAATACGAAATTAGCCAAAATCACGCAATACGGAATCAGTTAAAATCACGGAATACGAATCACGCAAATCACGGAATACGGAACATTACTTAAAATCACGTAATACGGAATCAGTTAAAATCACGGAATACGAATCATGCAAATCACGGGATACGAAATCACGTAATACGAAATTAGCCAAAATCACGTAATACGGAATCATTGCTCAAATCACGGAATACGGAATCATTACTCAAATCACGGAATACGGAATCATTACTCAAAATCACGATACGGAATTAGCCAAAATCACGTAATACGGATCACGCAAATCACGGAATACGGAACATTACTTAAAATCACGTAATACGGAATCAGTTAAAATCACGGAATACGGATCATGCAAATCACGGGATACGAAATAGTCAAGATAATACGGAATCAGTTAAATCACGGAATACGGATCACGCAAATCACGGATACGGAACATTAGTTAAAATCACGTAATACGGAATCAGTTAAATTCACGGAATACGGATCACGCAAATCACGGGATACGAAATCACGTAATACGAAATTAGCCAAAATCACGCAATACGGAATCAGTTAAAATCACGGAATACGAATCACGCAAATCACGGAATACGGAACATTACTTAAAATCACGTAATACGGAATCAGTTAAAATCACGGAATACGGATCATGCAAATCACGGGATACGAAATCACGTAATACGAAATTAGCCAAAATCACGTAATACGGAATCATTGCTCAAATCACGGAATACGGAATCATTGCTCAAATCACGGAATACGGAATCATTACTCAAAATCACGTAATACGGAATCAGTTAAAAACACGGAATACGGATCATGCAAATCACGGGATACGAAATAGTCAAGATAATACGGAATCAGTTAAATCACGGAATACGGATACTCAAAATCACGGATACGGAACATTAGTTAAAATCACGTAATACGGAATCAGTTAAATTCACGGAATACGGATCACGCAAATCACGGGATACGAAATCACGTAATACGAAATTAGCCAAAATCACGCAATACGGAATCAGTTAAAATCACGGAATACGAATCACGCAAATCACGGAATACGGAACATTACTTAAAATCACGGAATACGGATCATGCAAATCACGGGATACGAAATAGTCAAGATAATACGGAATCAGTTAAATCACGGAATACGGATACTCAAAATCACGGAAGTCGAAATATATTACGGGATACGAAATTAGCCAAGATAATACGGAATCAGTTAAATCACGGAATACGGATCACGCAAATAAATCACGGATACGGAACATTAGTTAAAATCACGTAATACGGAATCAGTTAAATTCACGGAATACGGATCACGCAAATCACGGGATACGAAATCACGTAATACGAAATTAGCCAAAATCACGTAATACGGAATCATTGCTCAAATCACGGAATACGGAATCATTGCTCAAATCACGGAATACGGAATCATTACTCAAAATCACGATACGGAATTAGCCAAAATCACGTAATACGGAATCAGTTAAAATCACGGAATACGGATCACGCAAATTACGGGATACGGAACATTACTTAAAATCACGTAATACGGAATCAGTTAAAATCACGGAATATGTATCACGCAAATCACGGGATACGGAACATTACTTAAAATCACGTAATACGGAATCAGTTAAAATCACGGAATATGTATCACGCAAATCACGGGATACGGAACATTACTTAAAATCACGTAATTCGGAATCAGTTAAAATCACGGAATACGGATCACGCAAATCACGGGATACGGAAATTTGTCCAATTTGGGTGTTCTGCCGATCGATTTGGGGATGGACATTTTGTCCAAAGTTTGTTGGCGCCGGTGTTTTCAAATCTTCGGCTTCACCTTTGTCCCACCATCCTTCTCCGAATATTTCATCAAATGTTTTGAGTGGCGTTTCCTCCAATTTTACGTTTACGGATTTGGCTTTGTCCAGTGAATTTATTGCGAATAATGAGACCAAAATTAAAATCCAAAACCTTTCCATTTTATTTTGGCAAAAGAATCTGATTTATATTAATTTATAAAAAGTAAAATTAAATGGTAATCAATTATTTTTGTGTTTGAATTTCTCATAATAAATTTCTTAAATTTTAAAGAATAAGAAATATTCACAAATTTTTACAAATATTAATAAATATTATTTTGCTTTGATAAAAAAAATTACTTAAGTAATAAATTATGGGCATTCATATAATTATTTTCATTAATAATTATCTCACCCGAATCAATAATATTCCTGACATCTCATAAAAATGTTTGCTACTAATTTGCTCACCGGAAATATAAGACGTGTTGAACAGGATTTAATAAAAAATGTGCAGATTGTTTCATTCGTATTTTTGGAAACATTTTTTGGGTTTTTGTACAAAAAATTGGACCCCAAAAGTTTTTTGGTTTTGGGTCAAATTGGAGCAAACCCAAAAAACCAAAACCCAAAAAATTCCAACTAATCTTTTTGTTGAAAGTTTTTTTCAAAATGACGCTCTAACCAATTTTTAAATAGATATAAGAAAGAAAGAAAAAAAAAATTTGTTGGTTGCAATCTCTTAACAAATTGAGTCAAAAACTCTGCAGATATTTGAGTTTTTCAAAAATGCAAGTTTTTTGCCGGGCTCTAACTTAAATTAGACCTTAGTCTGCACTTTGACTTTATTTTCCATTTGAACATGCGTTGAATAAAATTTTATTAAAAAATTTAAAAAAATTGAAATTTTAGGAGACGATATTTAAATCGCATTGTGAATTTTTTGATGCCTAATTGTCCGCTTTGTTGAAGCCCAATTGTCCGAAATTTTGCTACCCAATTGTCCGCTATTTTTGTTGAGGCTCAATTGTCCGAAAATTTGGTGCCCAATTGTCCGTTCACAGCATTTTTCCCATCTAGAATCATCATTTTTATGGGGGAAGAATATATTTAAATAAACGATTGTTGATTATTTAATGATTAACACTAGGGTAGGACAGTACCGGTTAAAAAACGGTACCCCCGGTTTTCGGTTAACCGGGTTTTCGAAGACCCGGTTTTCGTAACCGGTTTAGAACTTTTGACCGGTTAAGCGACCGGTTTTTTCGGTTTATAACCAGTGTTTACTTTCCAACTTCGGCCTGTTCCTGTTCAGTGGAAGGATTTTTAATTTTTTTTTGGATAAGTTTGGGCGGGGGAGGGTCGGCGGTGCCGATAGGCGCCGCCGGGAAAAATTTTTGACTCAATTTGTTAAGAGATTTGCAGCCAAAAGTTTAAAAATGCGGTAATTTTTTGAAGAATGGGAGATGTCTAGCGAATTCTTGAATTTGCCGGCGGCGGAGGTGCGTGGGGTCAAAATTTTGGGGCCGGGATTTTACACCGCGATTCTTGGCCCCATACTTTAATTTCTTCAAAATTTTGGGGAAAAGTGCCTAAAATGTTGCTTTATTATGGAAAAATGGCAAAATATTTTTTCGCTAAACAGATAAAATGTCGCCCATGCACTTTTATTATATTTTTCTGATTGGAAAATTGTACCAACGAACAATGCCAAACCTGAAGCCTGTGAACTTCCTCTGAGTAACATTTAAATAATTAGTTATCAAAACGTTAATGTTTTTTCAAATATTTTGGGCTCTAAATTGCTTAGGTAACCAAAATTATTGAAATTGTTCATTGAAAGTGATTTTTTGGTTTGTCACTTTTTTAAACATTTTTCATATACATACATATATTTAACTTTAACTTTTGCATCAAATTTTTTTCTTTGTTGGAGTAACTTTTTTTTGGTTTTATAAAATATAACAAAAGTCAATTACCTAGTTGTTTTAGACGGATAACATACACCCCCTAAAGATGGCATCATTTGAAAAACGGGGGCGTAGAATCCAAAAAAACGGGATTAAACTAATATTTATTCATTTACACTAAGAAATATGGAGAGAGTTGAGCATTGAAAAAAAGAAGAAAATCAATGAATTTAACTTTTTTCTAATTTGATTTTCGCTCTTTCGCACCCCCAAAATCACGCAATACGGAATCAGTTAAAATCACGGAATACGAATCACGCAAATCACGGAATACGGAACATTACTTAAATCACGTAATACGGAATCAGTTAAAATCACGGAATACGGATCATGCAAATCACGGGATACGAAATAGTCAAGATAATACGGAATCAGTTAAATCACGGAATACGGATACTCAAAATCACGGAAGTCGAAATATATTACGGGATACGAAATTAGCCAAGATAATACGGAATCAGTTAAATCACGGAATACGGATCACGCAAATCACGGATACGGAACATTAGTTAAAATCACGTAATACGGAATCAGTTAAAATCACGGAATACGGATCACGCAAATCACGGGATACGAAATCACGTAATACGAAATTAGCCAAAATCACGTAATACGGAATCATTGCTCAAATCACGGAATACGGAATCATTGCTCAAATCACGGAATACGGAATCATTACTCAAAATCACGATACGGAATTAGCCAAAATCACGTAATACGGATCACGCAAATCACGGAATACGGAACATTACTTAAAATCACGTAATACGGAATCAGTTAAAATCACGGAATACGGATCATGCAAATCACGGGATACGAAATAGTCAAGATAATACGGAATCAGTTAAATCACGGAATACGGATCACGCAAATCACGGATACGGAACATTAGTTAAAATCACGTAATACGGAATCAGTTAAATTCACGGAATACGGATCACGCAAATCACGGGATACGAAATCACGTAATACGAAATTAGCCAAAATCACGCAATACGGAATCAGTTAAAATCACGGAATACGAATCACGCAAATCACGGAATACGGAACATTACTTAAAATCACGTAATACGGAATCAGTTAAAATCACGGAATACGGATCATGCAAATCACGGGATACGAAATCACGTAATACGAAATTAGCCAAAATCACGTAATACGGAATCATTGCTCAAATCACGGAATACGGAATCATTGCGCAAATCACGGAATACGGAATCATTACTCAAAATCACGTAATACGGAATCATTACTCAAAATCACGATACGGAATTAGCCAAAATCACGTAATACGGATCACGCAAATCACGGAATACGGAACATTACTTAAAATCACGTAATACGGAATCAGTTAAAATCACGGAATACGGATCATGCAAATCACGGGATACGAAATAGTCAAGATAATACGGAATCAGTTAAATCACGGAATACGGATCACGCAAATCACGGATACGGAACATTAGTTAAAATCACGTAATACGGAATCAGTTAAATTCACGGAATACGGATCACGCAAATCACGGGATACGAAATCACGTAATACGAAATTAGCCAAAATCACGCAATACGGAATCAGTTAAAATCACGGAATACGAATCACGCAAATCACGGAATACGGAACATTACTTAAAATCACGTAATACGGAATCAGTTAAAATCACGGAATACGGATCATGCAAATCACGGGATACGAAATCACGTAATACGAAATTAGCCAAAATCACGTAATACGGAATCATTGCTCAAATCACGGAATACGGAATCATTGCTCAAATCACGGAATACGGAATCATTACTCAAAATCACGTAATACGGAATCAGTTAAAAACACGGAATACGGATCATGCAAATCACGGGATACGAAATAGTCAAGATAATACGGAATCAGTTAAATCACGGAATACGGATACTCAAAATCACGGATACGGAACATTAGTTAAAATCACGTAATACGGAATCAGTTAAATTCACGGAATACGGATCACGCAAATCACGGGATACGAAATCACGTAATACGAAATTAGCCAAAATCACGCAATACGGAATCAGTTAAAATCACGGAATACGAATCACGCAAATCACGGAATACGGAACATTACTTAAAATCACGTAATACGGAATCAGTTAAAATCACGGAATACGGATCATGCAAATCACGGGATACGAAATAGTCAAGATAATACGGAATCAGTTAAATCACGGAATACGGATACTCAAAATCACGGAAGTCGAAATATATTACGGGATACGAAATTAGCCAAGATAATACGGAATCAGTTAAATCACGGAATACGGATCACGCAAATCACGGATACGGAACATTAGTTAAAATCACGTAATACGGAATCAGTTAAATTCACGGAATACGGATCACGCAAATCACGGGATACGAAATCACGTAATACGAAATTAGCCAAAATCACGTAATACGGAATCATTGCTCAAATCACGGAATACGGAATCATTGCTCAAATCACGGAATACGGAATCATTACTCAAAATCACGATACGGAATTAGCCAAAATCACGTAATACGGAATCAGTTAAAATCACGGAATACGGATCACGCAAATTACGGGATACGGAACATTACTTAAAATCACGTAATACGGAATCAGTTAAAATCACGGAATATGTATCACGCAAATCACGGGATACGGAACATTACTTAAAATCACGTAATACGGAATCAGTTAAAATCACGGAATATGTATCACGCAAATCACGTGATACGGAACATTACTTAAAATCACGTAATTCGGAATCAGTTAAAATCACGGAATACGGATCACGCAAATCACGGGATACGGAACATTACTTAAAATCACGTAATACGGAATCAGTTAAAATCACGGAATATGTATCACGCAAATCACGGGATACGGAACATTACTTAAAATCACGTAATTCGGAATCAGTTAAAATCACGGAATACGGATCACGCAAATCACGGAATACGGAACATTACTTAAAATCACGTAATACGGAATCAGTTAAAATCACGGAATACGGCTCACGCAAATCACGGGATACGGAACATTTCTTAAAATCACGTAATACGGAATCAGTTAAAATCACGGAATACGGATCACGCAAATTACGGGATACGGAACATTACTTAAAATCACGTAATACGGAATCAGTTAAAATCACGGAATACGGATCACGCAAATTACGGGATACGGAACATTACTTAAAATCACGGAATACGGAATCATTACTCAAAATCACAATACGAAATTAGCCAAAATCACGTAATACGGAATTTATGGATTTTTGTTTCCTGCGCGGTAGTTTTTCAAGAAAACATGTAATAATTTCAATTGGTGCTAGGTCGTTTCCTAAATTCCGCCACTATGGGTGTTTCCTAAATCCGCCAGGGCGTTTCCTAAATCCGCCACATACACTTTATGAAGTAGTTTTAGACATCATAACTTTATTCATACCGCACTAAATCAGTTAAACCTTATACCATTGGAAAGCTCTAAATAAGTAGAAACTATTTGTAAAACTAAACTAAGCGGCAAAACAAAGTTTTAATAAGTTATGATCCGAAAACCACAAAAAAGTTCGATATTTGCCCAGTTTACATTATAAGTTTTTTGAAACTTAGCAAAACACTTTGAATTTGCTGTAATGCTTTTCCACTCATCTAGAGCTTTCCAATGGTATAAGGTTTAGCTGATTTATTGCGGTGTAAAAAAAGTTATAAGCTTACTGCCAAAAATCGGGCTTTTTCGTGGTTTTCGGATCATAACTTTTTAAAACTTTGATTTGCCGCTTAGTTTAACTTTACAAATAGTTTCTACTCATTTAGAGCTTTCCAATGGTATAAGGTTTGACTGATTTAGTTCGGTATGAATAAAGTTATAATGTCTAAAACTACTTCATAAAGTGTATGTGGCGGATTTAGGAAACGCCCTGGCGGATTTAGGAAACGCCCTGGCGGATTTAGGAAACGCCCATAGTGGCGGAATTTAGGAAACGACCCAGCACGATTTTAATTGCATTTTTCGACCCTTCACTGTGTGGCCAGGAAAAAAAGCCGAAAATTTACAAGAGTAAATTGAAGGTGCTCTACACGATAGGCATAGTTTGAAAGTGATCTAAGTGGTCACAGTAAGGGACGTTCCCCTCGTGAGTATCGGATTTGCCACCAAGTCCGGTCGACGACCAATTCAATCTCGAGATTAATGTGTCAAATTCGCGTAAGTTGCAAGCTTGGCCAACGCTACGCCGCAGCACGTTTTTCGTGATTCCGACCAGCGTTTCCCAAGTGACACCCTTCCAGGGTGCATAGGAAGTATTGTCTCTTTCGGAATCCAAAATTTCACCCGAATTTTGGATATCAAGATTCTAGGCCCACCAATGCTTCGTTTTCGTTGACGTAATGTCGAGCGAGCAATTTTCGACATAATTATTTGGCGTAGAAATTCAGGCGGATTCTGAATAATTTTACTGATTCTGGAATTCGTAATCAATTGCCATTTTTATAAAATGATGATTATTATGTCGTAGAAAATGTAAGGAATATTGATTCGGGTGAGATTATTAAAGATTTATATGAATGCACGTTTCAATTGTGGCTGTCATAATTACTTTCAATAATTTTTTTATTAATGCTAATTTATTATTTTAAAAAAGTTGAATATTAAATTGCCCCTAAATTTAGAGCATATTTTGACCAAATAAAATGGAAGAGTTTTGGATTTTAATATTAATCACATTATTTGCAACAAATTCACTGGACAAAGCCGAATCCGTAAAATTGGAGCTCAAAACATTTGATGAAATATTCGGAGAAGGATGGTGGGACAAAGGTGAAGCCGAAGATTTGAAAACGCAGGCGCCAAAAAACTTTGGACAAAATGTCCATCACCAAATCGACCGGCAGAACACCCAAATTGACAAATTAAACCCAATTCAATTGATCAAAATCCTCCTCTCACAGAGTTTGATCACTCTGATAATGCCAAAAATGTCGACGAACAGAACGAAGTTTCTTCAAACGAAAATATTGCTGAAGATGAGCGAAAACGTAAAATTATTGACGAATTCCACGCAATAAAAGGCGAATTTAAGCAAAAAGGAAATCATTCAAAAAAAGAATGGGACCAAATTGATCAGAAAATTGCTAAACATTTAAAAGTCAAGCGCACAAAAATATATGAATGGAAAAAAGAATTTGGCCTAAGTCGAAAAATGCATAACTTTGGAAAAAAAAAGAATGAGCAAAAAAATTTGGTAGAGAAATTTGATCAGAAGAAAGCCGAATTAAAGCGGGACGGATTCAAAAATTCATATAAAAATGAAATTGATGAAACTGTCGCAAAAGAGTTGGGCCTCAGTTTTGCAACAATTTACAATTGGAAACGTGAACTTGGCCAAACCAGTGAGTATTTCGAGCCAAATTTCATTATTTATATAACAATTCTTTTACAGAATCAAAACATAAATATTCCCACAGCGAACAAAAGGATTTGATGAACCGATATTATGAAATTAAGGACCAACATCCTCAAATTAGTGACAAAAAAAATTGCCAAAAGCTTGAACATAAGCAGAGTCACTTTGTATAAATGGAAAAAACAATTTAAACAACAGCAATTGCATCCAAATTCTGTCGATGGACATTCTGGGGAAGAATGCAGCGGCAAATGTTCAAGAAAAAATTGAGAATTCAAATTCGGGAAATATTTGAATTGCCAATGTTTGGAAAACCCCCAAATCTGTTAACGATTTTTTTAATATTTTTTCGGCTCTATCCGCACCTGAATATTGTTCAAGTTTATTTATTTTTAAACAATTTAAAAGTGTTTTTTATCCACACCAGGGTTGCCGCGGGTGAGCCGAAACCCGATGAATGGTTAAACTGCTAGAGGAAGGAAAAAGTCTCAAAATGGCACAATTTGTCCTTCTGCAGGAGTATAGGGCTATCCCATGCTCAGTTGGGGAGGGGAAAGCCCGGCGCAAAAATTCTTAAGCAGAGAGATTCGTACTACATTGGACCGAATAAAAATGACAGCAATAGTCCGTGTGCAGCAGACGCCTCAAATCAGAGGTTAACAGACCTCCCCGACGGGGCAAGCCCACAGATATGGAAAGGACTTTGACCCCGGGGATACAGTGTGGATAAAGGAGCCCGATGGCAAATGGGCTCCAAGGGCATCCTTACAACCGGTCGGAGAAAGAATTTGTGAGGCGGAACTCGAGGGAAGTTCCTCTGTAAGGACCGCCCATATTGACCAAAAAAAAGCCCGACGGGTAGGCGCTGCTCGGCGTCAGTAGAGGCATTAGTCCAACAGTTTGTACAAACCAATGTACATAAATCGCAAAAAAAAAATATTTTGAATTAAAAAAACTTTTGTCTTGCCTACACCGCCCCCTATTTTTATGCCATTATCAGTCGCTTGTGCATAATGCGGTCCTTTAATTTTATCCATTCCCACCTTCCCAGCTAATTTAAAACGAATGGAGACCGGAAATATTGAAAATATTCCCCCAACCAGCGAACCGGCGAAAAAGCCTAAGAAAAGCACCCAAGACCGGCGTGGAAGAGGCGGACAAGGACCGATGCGCGGCGGCTATGGGCATTTTGGATATGGCGGATGGGCGCAGCGAGCAGGACCATCAAATTACGGGCGCTAAAGATCGGAGAACGAAAGCGCCGACGGCTGGTTTTTTTAAAAGAGGAGAGGGATTTTGAGTCTGCTCGTTCTAAAAATTGTCTTCCCTTCATTTCCCCTTTTCCTGTTATTCTTTAAAATTGTTTTTCACATTGCCCATACCCAAATCCACCAACAGACCCCACCTATCAATCAACTCTCTTCCCCATTTCTTCCGGACCAAAATCATTGTAATATTCCTTCTGCTCGTCCCTCTCACCCAAAACTTGGCCCACTATATAAGCTCTGTTCCATCCCCCAAATCCAGGTTTTTACTTTGCATTCTTAAATCTCAGGTTCCCTGCCTGAAGCGATCCAATCTCAACTCTTACAAAGGGAAGGTCCCCAAGTGCCCGTGGAGTTTCGGGATGAAACTTGGCACATTGATAGATCACCCCCACATTTCTACCACAAAGTGGTATTCATTTTTGCTGCGGAGGCCTGGGGAATGAGATATAGGGCCTCAAAGTTTTTGAATTTTCACTTAACGACGAAAGGCTATAAATACTTAAGTGCTGGTGTGTCCTGGTGGTTGTGTGCTCAACTTCCTTTTTGTCTGTGAAAGTTCGAGTCCTCTTCGATTCAACAATTTATTTTTATTTTTTTTATTAAATTAAACATAAAAATAATAATCAAACTGCAAAATGTTATTCAAATCAATTTTTAGAATTTTAAAATCCACTTTTCCAGGCATTTTTCCATGATTAAAATAAATTTTGTTAAAGAATTTTCTCTTCGTAATTGACTGTCAATCTATGAGAAGTTATTTTTAAAATTTTTTTCTTGATCGCGTTTTATAGAAAACTCCCCACCAAAAAGTTGATTTGAATAACATTTTGCAGTTTGATTATTATTTTTATGTTTAATTTAATAAAAAAAAATAAAAATAAATTGTTGAATCGAAGAGGACTCGAACTTTCACAGACAAAAAGGAAATTGAGCACACAACCACCAGGACACACCAGCACTTAAGTCTTTATAGCCTTTCGTCGTTAAGTGAAAATTCAAAAACTTTGAGGCCCTATATCTCATTCCCCAGGCCTCCGCAGCAAAAATGAATACCACTTTGTGGTAGAAATGTGGGGGTGATCTATCAGTGTGCCAAGTTTCATCCCGAAACTCCACGGGCACTTGGGGACCTTCCCTTTGTTAATTTAACTTTCTTCCAATACACTTGCATTCCTAAAAGTTCCCGAACCAAGAAGACCGGGAAATACCTACCCAAGTGTTCGGACTAGGGTAGGAGCCGGCCGGGGACGGGGAAAACCGGGGATCCCCGGCCATTCTCATCCCCGTCCCCAACCCCGGTCCCCGGTTTGCCATCCCCGAAAACGGGGATCCCCGGTGCTCATCCCCGGCCGGGGACGGGGATGAAAATGCACCCCTAAAGATGGCATCACATCAGGAATTTTAATTTAATTATATTGATTTGTGTTTGAATTTTGGTTGAAACGTTCTTTTTGACAAAAGATTTCAATTCTTCTTAGGTGAATCCCCCCAAATGAATTGTCGGTCTATTGGTTTGTCTTCCCTGAAGTTTTATGTTGCTGTGTGGGTTTGGACCCGCTTGACTGCGACCACTTTTTTTAAATTTATTTTGGCTCTGTCGCGTGTAGTCCCCCACAAAAAGAATATTTTAGTAACTTTTCAAATATTTTTTAATTAATATGCCACCGTCGACCCTTCCTTCATCACACCCTTATGAATTTTTGCTTCAATTTTCTTAAAAAAATTGTCAATTTTTGCAATTTTCTTCTGAAAATTATTCCAAAATTACTAAGCAAAATGTTTAATTTTGCCAAAATTTGGTGAAAATTCTTAACCAAAATCCAAAAATTTTCCCGACGGCGCTTGTCGGCACCGTCGGGCTCTCCTCCCATAAAAATTAAATCTTTGGGGTGCATATTTTCCATAAGAAAAGCCTTTTCTTAGGGTGCACTTTTATTTGAAGAAATTTTGATTTTTAAAAAAAAGTCCCCCAAAAAATTGAATTTTTTCAAAAATGCACCCCTAAAAATGGATTTGCCCATCCCCGGCCGGGGATCCCCGTTCCCCGGTTTGCCCATCCCCGAAACCGGGGATCCCCGGGTTGTCCGTCCCCGGTATCCCCGATCCCCGGTTTGACCGGGGATCCCCCCCCCCCCCGGCTCCTACCCTAGTTCGCACACAACAGTTTTCCTTTCCTCAAATTTTATTCGGGGGGGGGGATACTTACCCCCCCCCCCCCTAAATACGTGGCTGCTTGGTTCGTATTGCATTGTCATTATTACTTATTTAAGTACCCCTGTTGCTTCTATTTCACCAAAACCAAAAAAGCCTTTATTCTTTCAGTTCCCTGACTTTATAAGCGAAAAATTATTATTCTTTGAAAATTTTTGACAGAAATTCTTTTCACAAAAATAAATTACAAATTTTTCTATATCATTTCTGTTTACTATAGAATTAATTGGAATTTTATAAATGCCCCTAAATTCAGAGGTTATTTTGTCTTAATAAAATGGAAGAATTTTGGATTTTAATTTTTGTGATATTCTTCGCAACAAATTTACTGGACAAAGCCGAATCCGTAAAAGTAAAATTGGAGGAAACGCCACTCACAACATTTGATGAAATATTCGGAGAAGGCTGGTGGGACAAAGGTGAACCCGAAGATTTGAAAACACCGGCGCCAACAAACACTATCATTGTTGGAGGTGGCCATCTGAATTATAGGAAAACCTTGCAAAACGCAATTATTATTGGCCAAAATGCATTCGGACATACTGACCTGGACAAAACTCTGCATAACTTGTCAATTGGGAGCCAATCCAATCCCCGCGGAGATGATAATGGTCCCGCAAATACACTGCTTGCAAAAGTTGGGTTTGATATGGTTGTACCCTTTTTTTGACTGAAAAAGGCAACAAGCACATCTTGAACGTTGTGTGTTGGTTCACCAATTTGTGATTTCTGTCCCATTACCCGACACAAAGTTCACATAACACTTGCAATCCGCACTTCACCACCGAATTTAATGCTGCGACCGAGCGCACCTCCCGAACGTTCAACAACATCCTCGCAAATTACATTTTGAGAAGCCAGCCGGACGTCCGGGTCTGTTTGGGCTAAGCAAATCTAGGTACCCGGGCACGGCTTTTTCAAAATTTCGACCTCTATTTTTTATTGCCCGACCTCTAGTTTTTATTGCTAAATAATGCTGAGCACGGAATACGGGATACGGACAGACTAAAAATACGGAATTTCACTGAATATGGAACGGACGACATTTTTCGCAATTTTGGATAAGTCTAATTCATTTTTCCATTCATATATTTTTTTGCTGTTGACTTTTAATTGTTTAGCAATTTCTGCCTCAATTATACCCCATTCTTTTGCCGAATTCTTTCTTTTTTGCTTTTGTCTTTCATTGTGTGGAATTTGTCAACATTACGTTTTTCGTTTGAACTCATTTCTTTGATTAATTCGTTCTTTTCGTCGACATTTTTTGGCATTATCAGAGTGATCAGACTCTGTGAGAGGAGGATTCTGATCAGTTGCATTGGGTTCAATTTGTCCTGAGTGATCAGCATTTTTATGGACTTTTTTGGGAGCGTAGTAATTCTTTTCCAAACTCCTTCATAGAGAGCCGAACACCTCTTAAATTCAATGAAAATGGGGGCATTTCGGGAAAATTATGTAACCTCTAGAGTCCGGTAAAATAAAAATTGCGGTTTCTCGAGCTTTAATTGCAACTAAAGCACCACGTGCAGACAGGGTATAATCATCGACCTCGTCTGCCAATGAGGTAATTTCCCTCCAAAGTTACCTTTTAGTTTTTATACTACTTAAACATAAATAGAGTAATAAGAGCATTCTATGGCTTAATGCCAATCTAAAATGTATAGCCGTTGCTAATATTTTTCACTTTTTTGCATCCATAATTCTAGGGCATGGTTATTGTTTGTTACTGTTATGAAAGATTGGTCATCGTTTTCATTTAGTTTAACTATTTTAGGTCTAGTTGTGAGGGGGGTGTCTAGTTTTTTGCCGGTTATTTGCTTTTACGAGGCCTTCCCCGCCCTTTAGGGGCGTTCTCCATTTTTTATTTTTTAAATATGCATATTTTATTTTTATTAGTTTAGGCAAGGAAATTTAACAATCCCTAGAAGGTTTTTTTCAAGGTCAGCTAAAATGTTTGAGGGCTTAAAAACATTGTTCTTTAAAATAGAATAATAGAAAGAAATATGGGTAAATAGCTTCTTTTTTTTAAAACAAGCGAAACTGAAACCAAATAATTGCGATTTAAAGCGGCACAAATAAAAACACACAACACTTAACAATAAATATTTATTCAATAATATCCAAAAGGCAAAACATTCAGATCTATATAATAACCCCCTTCTGCTGTACAGGTTCATAGTTCTTTGGCACATCATGCAAAACCACACGCCCGTCTTTTTTGGTCTAAAATATAAAATTTCCGAGGTCAAAAGACGGTCATCTGTAGATGTCGTACTTACTCTTATACATTTCAACGGACACCTTCTTTTCTTCTTCCGTCTTCATCTCGGCAGGCCATCCCGTATTGATTATTTATAAAAATATTTAATTACTGGTAATAAAACTTACCCAAACTTCCTCCACAGTAAAATTTTTGCAAAGATTTCTCAAACTTTCAATTTTCATCTCAGTCCTCATAAGCTTTTCTTCCATAGTTTTCCCGTCCGGGCCTTTTGTCCAAGGGCGATAGATTCGTGGGCATCCGTGAAATACACAAACCTTGAAATTCTATAATTTTCTTCTGCGCGCCAATTACACAATCTACTTTTAACGCGCCAAATTAAACTTTCCTCCATTTCCGGCATGTCGGACTTTCACACAGTCTCTATAAGACAGCCACTCGAAATACTTTATTGCAATTTTACTCTGATTTTCTGCCTTCTCAAACCCGCCCTCGGGGATTATTGGAATATGCCTCTCCTTCAGAAACTTGCTGCACAAGGACTAAAATTGAGGTATTTTTACGCTTCTCAAAATTTTTAAAATCCGCTTCGGAGTAGCTGAGGTGTTTTGGAATCAGGGTTGGACGCGGTAGAAAAAACCCGTGCGCATATCTTAGTGTTTGGTGACCAGAAAATTTAATAAATCATGCCAGATTCCGCCGTCTTCGGATAGCGAAACGCTTGGGTAAAACTCTGCCCCCGGTCCGTTCAGAAGATGTTGGTTTCTAAAATAAAAGTTTTTTTTTCTATGTATGCTGTTATTTTTTAACTGATTAGTGTGGTGTTGTGAGTGCACAAGATGTTTCTATTTGCAAAGTTAACGCCGAACCCGACATAGTCCCCCACTCCGTATTTGAGGGTTCCAAAAATTGCTGCTATACTTCTCTCGCCTCGATAACGCCTACACTCTATTATCCTACGCTTCCAAGAATTGCGCCAACAGGACAATTGTGGGGGCATGTTTTGATCGCATATGCCAATGCATATGAAGCTTAATTTTTGTCGTAATTAGGCAAAAGGGAGAGAAACGAACAGACCTTCCGTGCTTTAGTTCTATTTCGAAATAAAACACTCCCCAGCTTTGGGTGAGCGGGTGTTTAGCCAGAACGGTGTATCCGAATCCGTTGCCCTCGGGCAACACGCATGTTGCTCGTGGTCCGTTTACAAAAATGGATCCATGCCGGTCCCAATCGTTTAGATGCTTTTCGAGCTGAGCTGTGAACATCTAAAGGTTTAAAAAACTTTTTTTTTAAGAACAAGAGATGTCCTGGTAACCCGCCTTTTTGGTTTTGGTACACATGTAAAGATTTTTGTTGGGCGCTGCGTATTTTTTTTAATCTTCCGCGATTTGGTAGATTTTTGCCTCAGTTTTAGCCTGAAAGAGTATTAAATTTACTGCGGTTTTTTAAGTTTGTTTTATCTTTTTCTGCGGCTTTGTTTTGTCTTATTTTTTCAATGGTAAATACCTTTTAACAAAAAAATTATTTGTGTATACGCGTTTGTATTTCTTTTGTAGTTACAGTAGTTTTTAAATTAAAAAGCCTTATTTTCCTTTATGTTATAAAACATTGTTTAAAGATGCCTTGAATTTACTATATACTTTATCTGTTTCGAGCTTTAAAACACGATCAATCAGGGATTTCATGGCGTCATTTTGGTTTTGTTCGTTCATTTCCATAAATTCGGTAATATCAAATGATTAGAAAAATATTTAATTATTGGAAAAGAGCATTTGTGTTCCTGATTAATAGAAGGAAAAAATGATCGTATTTATATGTCACATGTTTTTTTTTGTGTTAATCTTTACATTATTTCAGATATGAATTACAATAATGTTGATTGACTTCTAAATTTGAATTTAGGTGAGACGTGAATGCCCGCGTGAAATGGGTTGGAGAGATGGGGGGGGGGATAAAATCGTTTATTGGCTTATAAATGTGTTTGTGGGGCGATTCAAATAGAAAGATTATTAAATATCTTTATGTACAATGGTTTGTGTTAATATGGATAAATACCCGTTACATATTTTGGGAATTTTAAAAACGTAAACAAAATTTATCCAATTTTCTCGGCGTATTGTTGCCGCAGCGTACACTTAGCACTAGCTCCGCGATTCCGTGCAGTCCGTTGATATATAACTTCGTCTTCTCCGACAGTTTTGATATTAGGAAGAAAAAAACAAAGAACCAAATAATCAAAAAAATGTTATTACAATTATAAAATATTTTATCAATTCTCCAAATTTTTATTTTCATTAAAAAAGCTTTGTTAATTAATTGAGGATGAACGCGTATACCACCCCTTTTTTTGGATCAAACCCCATTCAAATTAGCACTATTTCTGTCCATGTCGTGTTTTTCTCTTTGTATTCTTTGTCGCTTGCATGGCGGGGGGGGGGGGGGGGTGTGAAGAGAGAGAGGGGGCACGAAGAGAAGAGGAGGGGAAAAAAGGGGGGAGTGGGGTGAAGGAAAGGAAGAGGGGAGGTCGGGAGGCGGAGATGGGAGGTCTGGAAGGGGAGAAGGAGGGCCGAGATTTTGGGGCGGAAATCTTGGCCCTATTCTGTACCTGCCGTTAGTGATTATGAAAAATAAGGCTCAGGGAAAACCCAGCCGAGACTCAGAGCTTTGCATGTGTAGGGATGCTCTGTATCCACCAGCAGCAAAAATGCCTGATGAGACACTGTAGGCCGTGGAGCTCCCCAAACCCGCGCATATAGGATGCTTGGCATTGCATTTACGAAACGCCGGCACTTATCCTTACTGCCAGCTGCCAGAACCGAGGACACCACAGCGACAAGCCGCTGGCAGAATTTGGTTCTTGTGCACAACCAGCACATTCAGGCCAACATAAATGCCGGAAACGGCATTTATACGGGCATCCGTAAGTTTAAATGAAATTTTTTTGTGAAGTGCTATGTTTCAGCGCCGCCATCACCGCTCGATTGTTTGTTCAAGGCGTTTGGAGGACGAGAGCACACGACAACTCCGAAGGCATAATTAACGCTTGAATAAAATATACATGACCTAATCGATCGGCAGAACACTTAGCTTGGACTCAGAAAAATGTGATGCATTTTTTCAAAACATTTTCTTTGCGCGCATTTTAATTAAAAAATTTTGAAAATTTATTAAATAAATTTTATTAATTGGTGAAGCGTATCGGACTATACAAAAACGAACTTTATCACAGCAAAAGTTAAAATGATTAACTCCAAAAATGTTATTTTAATGGGGGTTTTGCATGTGACTCGAAGCAAAATGGTAAATAAAAACAAAGGAAGATTTTATATATCAAAAAATTCTTCGTTGTCCATTCATTTAAATAATTCCCGAATTTGAGTTCCCAATTCCTGAACATTTGCCGCGGCATTCTCTTCTACAGAATGTCCATCGTCAGAATTTGGATGAAATTGCTGTCGTTTAAATTGCTTTTTCCAGTTATACAAAGTGGCTCTTCCAATTTTCATCATTTTGGCAATGTCCTTGTCACTAACTTTAGGATTTTTGTCCTTAATTTCATAAAAATGTTTCATTAATTCTTTTTGTTCGCTTTGGGAGTGGTTATGTTGTGCTGTAAAAGAATTTTGAATTAATATAAATAATTTATAAAATTGGACTCGAAATACTCACCGATTTGGCCAAGTTCACTTTTCCACCTGTAAATTGTTTTAAAACTGAGGCCCAACTCTTTTGCGACAGTTTCATCAATTTCGTGATGATAAGAGTTTTTGAATCCGCCCCGCTTTAACTCGGCTTTCTTTTGGTCAAATTTCTCGACCAAAACTTTTCGTTCATTTTTTTCTTTCCCAATGTAAAGCATTTTTCGACTTAGGCCGAATTCTTTTTTCCATTCATATATTTTTTTGCGATTGACTGTTAAATGTTTAGCAATTTTGACCTCAATTTGAGTTCTTTCTTTTTTCGAATATATTCCTTTTTGCTTTAATTCGTCGTTTATTGCGTGGAATTTGTCGATAATTTTATGTTGTCGCTCATCTTCCGCAATTTCAACTTGTCCACAGTGATCAGACTCTGTAAGAGGAGGATTCTGATCAGTTGAATTGAGTTTAATTTGTCCATAGTAATCAGACTCTGTGAGAGGAGGATTCTGATCAGTTGAATTGGGTTCGATTCGTCCAGAGTGATCAGACTCTGTGAGAGGAGGATTCTGATCAGTTGAATTGGGTTCAATTTGTCCAAGCTGATGGCGATGGAAATTGTGTTCAAGTGTTAATTTATGCCATTCTTCGGCTTTGTCTTTGTCCCACCAGCCTTCTCCGAATATTTCATCAATTATTTTGAGTGGCAATTCCTCCAATTGTACGGATTCGGCTTTGTCGAGTGAATTTGTTGCAACGAATGTCACCAAAATTAAAATCCAAAATTCTTCCATTTAACGGAAAATTCGATATAGATAATGTCAATATTTTTGTGATAAGATTTACTCTCAAAAATTATCTTAATTTAAAAAAAGAATAAAATATTCAAATTTTTCAATATTAATAAATAATACCGATTCTTATATTTCTTAAATATTCGAATCTCCGATATGATCCTATGATATAATTATGACATTGTTTGCGAAATTCCTGCCTCAATCAAATCGTATGAAACTCATGTGCCGCCCATGATATGTCATGTCGCGAGTCATTAAATCACTCTTTTCCTCCGGGCGAATGTTAAATTATTTTAAATAATTTTTTCATTTTAGCTATTCATAATTGATCGTCATTTTTATAAATGCGATTATTATCATGTAGTAAGAAAAATATTTTTGTGATGTCACTTGATTTGTGGTCTGTCATTTATTACAAGGATCCGGATTTTCAGGTTTTAACCTATTTTTTTTAGAAATTCAATATTTCAGGCAATTTTTCCCCAAAAAAATAATAAAAACAAAAATCAACTAAAAATGCACCCCTAAAATGAGTTTGACATTTTCTAAAAAATTTTATTTTTATAAAATTTTCAAAAACAAATGAAAAATAGTACATTTTCAAAAATTAATAATTTTGATATTACTTTCAATAATTTAAGCTAAATAATATTTATTAATATGTAAAAATTTGTTAATATTTATTATTTTTTAAATTTTAATAAAATTTTTGAGAAAACAGATTCCATATCAAATTTTGTAAATATAAAATTAATTAGAATTTCTATAAATGCCCATAATTGCAAAAATAAAATGAGTTTTGGATTTTAAACAAAAGGTCCATCACCAACCGACCGGCAGAACACCCAGCTTGGACAAATTGAACCCAATTCAACTGATCAGAAACCTCCTCACACAGAGTCTGATCACTTTGAACAAATTGAACGCAATTCAACAAATCAGAATCCTCCTCTCACAGAGTCTGATCACTCTAGACATTACATGTGGAAACGTAAACTTGGCCAAACCAGTGAGATTTATTCTTAAATATTTACTAAAATCTCTAAAATAAGAAAATAGTGTTGTACCTCTCAAAATGTTCCTCTTGGTAGAAAAAGCACAGTAAAAACGACCGATGGTAAATATTAGTATTAGAGCCCGCCTTTTTCGGAAATTCATGTCCGATTTCCCGGATCAGGATCACTAAAAATAATAGCAAAATTTTATTCCTTTTTTGTTTTGCAGCATTTTTGACGGCTTCCAGAAAATGCGTCAGTGGAAAATGCCTCAGTGATTATTAAAAGTCATGCAGAACATGTATCTGGAGGTTTTTGGGGTCAAAGAATCCGAGTAGGACCTCTGTTACAACCAATTCCTAACCCCGTATCAGAATTAGAACCTAGCTTAGGCCTAAGCCACCCTGGCTTGGGGTTTGTTAGGCTGAGGCCTAAGCATAGCTTAAGCCTAGCTTAGGCTTAGCCTAAGACGTCAGGAGATTCGGGATTATTGTATTTTATGCCCCTAAATCCGATAAAAACCCTTTTTTCTTAACTTTTAATAATCACTGACGCATTTTCCACTGACGCCCAAGGCTCCTAATTTGCTTCATTTTTTCGTCAAAAATTGCGTTTTAGAGGCCAAGAGGAATTGAATAGTATTTGTTTAATTGTTACTCTTTTCGCATTTTTTTGGTTCTTTAGGAACAAAATACTCGGAAGCTTAAAATGTGAAAAAGTCGATGCAAGTGAAAAATGAGCATTCCGGTAAGGACAAAAAATCATGCAAAGATTGACAAAGAAATTGCTGAAAGATTTGGTGTAAATGTTCGCACAATAAACCAATGGAAAAAAGAATTTGGCTTAAGTCAAAGAAATCCAAAAGGCAGCGAACAAAAAGAATTAATGAAACATTTTTATGAAATTAAGGACAAAAATCCTAAAGTTAGTGACAAGGACATTGCCAAAATGATGAAAATTTGCAAAGCCACTTTGTACATTTGGAAAAAGCAATTTAAACGACAGCAATTTCATACAAATTCTGTCGATGGACATTCTGTTGAAGAGAATTTTACACCAAATGTTCAGGCAATTGAAAACTCGGAATTCGGAAGCATTTAAAATAAAACATTTTGCTTAGCCAAATAATTTTAAATGTTTACGGACTTAATTTTGTCAAATTTAAGTTAACATTAAATTCAACAATTTGCGGTAACTTCACATAGAACTCACTCAGTAATGCATACTTTGTTATTTTATTATTAGGCAAAAGAGTTGGGCCTTGGTTTGACAACAATTTACAATTGGAAACGTGAACTTGGCCAAACCAGTGAGTATTTTTTGAGCCCAATTTTATTTATTTATTTATTTTAATTAAAATTCTTTACAGAACCAAAACATAAACACACCCACAGCAAACAAAATGAATTAATGAAACTTTATTATGAAATTAAAGACAAAAATTCTAAAATTAAAGATGCAGACATTGCGAAAATGTTGAAAATTGGAAGCGCCACTTTGGTTAGATGGAAAAAGCAATTTAAACGACAGAAATTTCAACCAAATTCTGTCGATGGGCATTCTGTGGAGGAGAATTTTGGACCAAAATATACAGAAAATTGAAAACTCGGAATTCGGGGAGCATTTGAAATAAAGGACTTGAGAACGAATAGAGATTTTGATCAAGAATCACGAAAAAATTAAATGAGATTTTTGTGATTTCAATAATTTTTTTGATGTACGCCGCCGAAAAATTTTTGAATTTTGTCTCAATTTTGTTAAGAAAAAATGGAGCAATTGTCGAAGTTTGCCAACCTCGGCACGACGGCGACGGATATTAAATTGTAGGGCTGTCGAGACTTGAAAATTTACCGAGAACCTAGGCTTGAGACCGAGAAAAACCCCGAGACTCGAAACGAGACCAAAAAATTTCAATATTTTTTTACAGTTGAAAATTTTTTATTTTAAGCTCCACAAATTTTCGATAAAAGTTTTACACTAAAACATTATACATCAAATACAGAGTGCTATTCTATTCCAACGCGTAAACATCTTTATATTTTGAAAATTAAAAAGTTGTATTTTAAAAAATTCGTCCGTCAATTTTGTTCAATTAGCGGAAAATTCTGGTGGTTAATCGGCGAGCCGATCGGCGCCGCCGGGAAAAAATGAAATTAGTGAATTTAAGTTAGAAAATGTGCCTAAAATGTGCGAAAAAATCACCATTATAAGGTTTTATGAGTGCTGTTTTGTTTTCGACTAAGAATCTATAATAAGAAAAAAGAATAAAATGGATTTTCACTCGCGGAGTAGAAATTTCCGTGCTGAGTCGTTTCGTAAATTCCGTCACTTTGTTAAATCAGTAACGCCTTATATCATTCGAAAGCTCTAAAAGAGTAGAAAAAGTATTACGGCAAAGTCGCAGTGTTTTGCTAAGTTTCAAAAAAATTATAATGTAAACTTGCCAAATATCGAACTTTTTCGTGGTTTTCTGATCATGTTTCTAACTTTATTTACTGCTTAGTTTAGTTTTATAAACAGCTTCTATGCATCTAGAGCTTTCCAATGGTATAAGGTTTAACTGATTTAGTGCAGTGTGAATAAAGTTATGATGTCAAAAACTACTGCATAAAATATATTGTGGCGGATTAAAGAAACGCCCATGGTGGTGGAATTTAAGAAACGACCTAGCACCGAAATTTCGTTATTACGACACAGAATTTAACCACTGCGCCATGCGAAAATTGACTGAGCATGTTGGGCAAAAGATAGTAAATTTTGGGTTTTTAAAATATGATTTGACTATGTTTACGCTGGTTTGACGTGGACGGTTACAAACGCCTAGGGCGGGGATATCTTCAACAAAAATGTTTTTGTTCACTTTTTTATTTATTTTTTTTGAATCAGTCCACCTTGTTCAAAATTTAAATATTCATATAATGATAATACTATAAAATAAAAGATTTGGTGTTTTTCAAACATTGACATTCAAATTAGGGTTGGGCCCCCGCGTGCGGGGTTGAGAATTGCGGGGTCGGGGTTTTTCGGGGGCGGGACGCCGAGAAAATTTGGTATTTTTAAGTCAATTTGTTAAGAGATTTGCAGCCAAAATTTAAAAAATACGGCAATTTTTTAGAACGACGCCGAAAAATTTTTACAAAATCAGCAATCCTTGACAAGAAATTGAAGCAAAATTTCAGATGTGTTGAATTTTTTCAAAAATTCTTTTTTTGCGCGCATTTTAATTAAAAAACATTGAAAATTATTCTAAAAAATTTCTTTGATGGGTGGCGAATGAGGATAAAGGTTAAATAAAAGTAAATAAGTGATTCCAATTAAGCGGATTCGAACCCAATCGAAAATTTTACTTTTGAAGAGACAAACCACCAGGCCATTAATACCTTACCAACCATTGGTAAAAACTAAATACTTTTTAACAAAAAGCACGCAAGTCCACAGCCAAGCCCTCAGAAAAAATTACTTTTGTTACTCAATGATGCAATCTTTAGGCGTGTATGTTTACTCCGACCCCGACTCGGGGTTAGGGTTCGGTGGTCGGGGTTTGCGGGGTTGGAAGTGTCGGGGACGGGGTCGGGGAAACCCCCAAAAAATGGCCTTAATTTGCGGGGTCGGGGTCGGGGGCCCAACCCTAACTCAAATACTTTCCAATTGAATTCCCAATTTCTAGAAAATTTGCCGCGGCATTTTCTTCCACAGAATGGCATCGACAGAATTTGCATGAAATTGCTGTCGTTAATATTGCTTTTTCCATTTAACCGAAGTGCGCCTTCCAATTTTCAATATTTTTGCAATGTCCTTGTCACTAAACTAGTAAAAATAAATTGCTCAAAAAAAATAAACGGGTGTTGAGTAAAATGACGGTTGCGCTGAAGTGCGCGCGAGATGGGTATTTAAGTCCAAATGGTTGAGTCCACATGTATTTTTTATTGGCTGTTTTTTTCGCTGTCCTAAAAATGCCCCCCATAGGAATCAGGGGGGTAGAATGGCGCGAGTTTGAAGTTTGTTTATTAGTCCAGACTGTATTTTTTATTGTTTTTTAAAAGTTGAAAAAGTCCTCGGGCGCGCGAATAACTATAGGATCGCCGGAATACTTGCTCCAGTGGAAGGTTATTCGTTAAACAGCAAGGGTTTTTTTGTTTTAGCACTACAGCCATGTGCATGACGAGTGGTATTTTATCCTTGCATTTATTAGTATAGAATGAGCCGATAATTTTTTAAATATGTTTTTATTTTGAAGAAAAGGGAAACAGGGTGTGTCAACTAAAAAGAAAGTCGAAATCGAAAATCGAAAGGAAAAAACATCGAAAATCGAATTCGAAATTTGAAATGAAGATCATCATAGTTCGCATCGATCGCCATTTTTGTAAAATTATGATATTTTATGAAAAATATTTGCATTGATTTGGCCCCGGTTCAAAAGATATACGATGTATATGAATGCCATTTCAATTGTGAGCATTTATTACTTTCTTTAATTTTATCAAAGCTAAATAATAATATTAAATAATTTGTAATATTTATTATTCTTTAAAATTATTGAGAACATTCTTTTGAAATTTTATATAAATGCCCAAATCCAGCGGTTGCTTTTGTAGGCTGTCTTATTAACTCAATAATTTTTTGTCAAAGATAAATAAGATTTAGGTATTAATATTTGTAAATTTGTAAATATTTCTTTAACACAAAGATAATTAACAAATTCTTCTACAAATTTTTCGTTTGATTAATAAATAAATTGAAAATATAATCGCCCTAAATTCAGAGGCTATTTTGCCCAAATAAAATGGAAGAGTTTTTGGTTTTAATTTTTGTGACATTATTTGTAATAAATTCACTGAACAAAGCCGAATCCGTATAATTGGAGGAATTGGAGGAAACGCCACTCAAAACATTTGATGAAATATTCGGAGAAGGCTGGTGGGACAAAAGTGAAGCCGAAGATGTGAAAATGCCGGCGCCAACAAACTTTGGACAAAATGTCCATCACCAAATCGACCGGCAGAACACCCAAATTGGACAAATTGAACCCAATTCAACAGATCAGAATCCTCCTCTCACAGAGTCTGATCACTCTGGACAAATTGAACCCAATTCAACAGATCAGAATCCTCCTCTCACAGAGTCTGATCACTCTGGAGAAATTAAACCCAATGCAACTGATCAGAATCCTCCTCTCACAGAGTCTGATCACTCTGGAGAAATTAAACCCAATGCAACTGATCAGAATCCTCCTCTCACAGCGTCTGATCACTCTGAAAATGTCAAAAATAGTGAAGGACAGAACGAAATAATGAAAGAAATTAGTTCAAACGAAAATATTGTAGAAATCGAGCGAAAACGTAAAACTGTCGCCAAATTCCACGCAAAAAGACGAATTTGAGCAAAAAGGAAAATTTTCAACAAACGAAAGAACTCAAATTGAAAAGAAAATTGCTAAACATTTAAAAGCCAATCGAATAAAAATATATAAATGGAAAAAAGAATTTGGCCTAAGTCGAAAAAGTGTTCTAATGAAAAGAAGAACGTAAACATTTAATAGAGAAAATTTGATCAAATGAAAGCCGAGTTAAAGCGAGACGGAATCAAAAACTCTCAAAATGAATTAGATAAAACTGTCGCAAAAGAGTTGGGCCTCAGTTTTACAACAATTTACAAGTGGAAACGTGAACTTGGCCAAACTAGTAAGTTGTATTTATTATCAAAAAGAATTTTAACGTTAAAACCGAGAAAGTAACGAGTGCATCAAATAGCTAAAGATTCTAAGCCATTAAAAAATTTAAAGTTTTAAATTTAAATACATTATTTTGTTTTGGGCGAAAAATTGCATAAAAATTTCCAATATTCAAAACTGAAATTTTTAAGCAAAAAGGAACATTTCCTTGGAAAGAAAAAACTCAATTTGGGAAAGTTTACATTTAAAGTCAATCGCATAAAAATATTTTAAAAAAAAGATTAGTATCCTTTTTAGAGTTGGGTTTCTATATTTTTTTGCATGTAGAAGGACCACAATAATCGAGCCAAGTTACTGAAAAGGGTGGGGGCTGGATGGACTTGGCCTTAATGAAGTTGGGCAAATGAAGGAGATTAAAGGGGTTAGATGTGAATCGGCGGCAGGTCCGCATTCCTTTGCAAGAAATGTTTCTAGCATACTCCTTCCGCACGGGTCCAAAACTGCTTACGGATTATTGAGAGGGAGTGTAGCAGGGCTGTGTATCGTATCGTATCGTAATGAGGGGGGGGGGCATGCCCCTACCCCTGTCCCCTGCATACGCGCCTACCTAAAACCCGTAAAAAACTACCGTATTTTTAAAATTTTGGTTGAAAATCTGTTAACAAATAAAGTCAAAAATTTCAAATTTTCTCCGGCGGCACTTATCGGCACCGCCGACCCCAGAATTCTGAAAAAAATTTGGATTTTCATTGGGAATTTTTAAGAATTAAAATGAAAAACCTGGAAATTCCTACCGAAAAAAATTTTTTTTTTGAATTTTGAACACGGCTAGAAAAAATATCGTATCGTATCGTAATCGTAAATATCGTAATTTGACCGTATCGGGTATCGTAAAAAATGGTATCGTATTTTGGTGTATCGTAAATATCGTATATCGTTTATCGTGTTTTTGAGGAGACGATATCGACAGCGCTGGTGTGTAGGAGTCTTAAATGCAGGTTAGTGAGATGGGTTTCAAAAACAATTAACCGTTAATGGGATTTTGGGGGTAGGTCGGTACAGTATATTGGTTCAATAGTTGGAAGCAAGTCCGCTGTGTTCGAGTCGTCCTCGAGACGACCTCAACAGCAGGACTTGGTTTGATTCCCGGCCGTTGTGTCCGGTCCTCTGGAAATTCACACTTCGACCCAATTCGGTTTGACAATAGGAACAATTCTTTGGCAGTTTATTACCGAGAGAGAAAAAACGAAGAAAATTGCAGCGGATAAGGCGATGCTAGAAAAAGCTAAGTTTGCCAAGAGCAGGAGCGGGGGGGGGGGGGGGAGGGGAGGGGAGGGGGGCGTTTGCATAACGCGACAGTTAAACTCAGATGCGTTCTTTTTTTATTTACTTTTTAAAAAGCATGTCTACAATTCCTAGTACAGCGGGATGTGTATTATCACTATGATTAACATATACCATTGATTTGAAACTATTTGAGAATATTTTTTTTACCATAATTTTTATTTCATTTTATTCTCACAATTTTTGCTGTATAATAAATGATAGCCCACAATTAAAATGGGCAATCTCATATTCTTTAAACTGGGATTAAATCAATATTATTGACATCTTATAAACATTAAATTTCTACAAATAATGATAATTTTATGAAATGTCGATCAATTGTAAACTATAATAATCTTTATTTTATAAAAAATTCAATGATTTTTTTTGACTTCCCCTGAGCATAATGGTGTGGAACAAAAAAATCAGCTTCATTTTTCTGTCAAAGAACTATTCTTTTATTCTTGTAATTCAAAAAAGTTGTAGGCAATTTTGTGCTTAAAATTAGTTTTTCACAAAAATAATTCATAACACTTTTTTGATCTGAGGTTTTCAAAATCACTATAAATAGCTAACTTTTTGCTCTATTAGATGGAAATTGAGTTCATTTTTAATACCTTCACCTTGACCCGTGTTATAAGAGCTTAAGTGGTTTTGTCAGTAGTAACCATAATGGCGCCTGAATCAGAATTTGTTATTTGATGTTCTGGAAATCCAGCATGCACCAAAATTTCGTGTTCCGGAAACCCAGCTGGGCCAGAATTTGTTGTTCCGGAAAGTCTGTATTGATTTTCCGGAAGTCAGCATGCACCAGAATTTGTATTGTAATTTGGTCTCTGGAAATCCAGAATGCGCCAGAATTAGGTTTTCCGGAAAGAATATGAAGCAGAATTTGTTATTTGATGTTCTGGAAATCCATAATGCACCAGACTTTGGCTTTCCGGAAAGCCAGTATAGACCAGAATTAGGTTTCCGGAAAATCAGCATGAACCAGAATTTGTTATTTGATGTTCTGGAAATCCAGCATGTACCAAAATATGATTTCCAGAATGCACCAGAATTTGCTGTTTCGGAAAGCCAGTTGGACCAGAATTTGGTTCTCCGGAAAGACAGTATGAACAAAATTGCTTTCCCTGAAACGTCAGGAACCAGAATTTGTTCGTTGCTGTCCCGGAAGGCCATATAACCCAGAATTTGGTGTTCTGGAAAGTCCACATTAACCAGAATTTGGTGTTCTGGAAAGTCCACATTAACCAGAATTTGGTGTTCTGGAAAGTCCACATTAACCAGAATTTGGTGTTCTGGAAAGTCCACATTAACCAGAATTTGGTGTTCTGGAAAGTCCACATTAACCAGAATTTGGTGTTCTGGAAAGTCCACATTAACCAGAATTTGGTGTTCTGGAAAGTCCACATTAACCAGAATTTGGTGTTCTGGAAAGTCCACATTAACCAGAATTTGGTGTTCTGGAAAGTCCACATTAACCAGAATTTGGTGTTCTGGAAAGTCCACATTAACCAGAATTTGGTGTTCTGGAAAGTCCACATTAACCAGAATTTGGTGTTCTGGAAAGTCCACATTAACCAGAATTTGGTGTTCTGGAAAGTCCACATTAACCAGAATTTAGTGTTCTGAAATGTATCAAACTATAAAAGTTTTAAATTTTCAAAAAATTTTTTTCACAAAAAAATCATAATCAATTTTTGAAATGGAGATATTCAAATAACGCTAATTACATACATAGTTTTTTTTTATTAGAATATATTTTAGTTGGATTAATCTCTTAACATTGAACCGGGTTACAAGAGATTAAGTGGTTTGGAATTTCCAACACAAAGAGGGGACGCAAACGTAAATACTATTTACCTATTATTAGCGGAAATATTTATAGGCAAATGGCTAATTTTCTGAGAACTTTGCTCATTGAGTAAGCACAAAAACCCATTTTTGGCTTTATTTGGAGCTTCTAGAGGGGTTTTTGCTAAAGACCGGGTTGGATCTGGGTCCAAACCTGGATTTTCCTGTACTCCAGGTCCGCATAAAGCACTCTGGACCTGGAGTCCAGAAAAACCTAGAGTAGAATGGCGCTCACTTAGCCCGCCACGTCCTCACAGTAGGATTTGAATATTTTCATGTACGGTCTCGGTATCGAGTACCGGATACCTGGTCTCGAAAATCGAGACTTTTCTACACCCCTAAAAATGGCATTTCTGGTAAGAATTCATTACAAAATCTGAGCTTAAAAACTAAAAAGCTTAAAGAAATTACCGCATTTTTAAAATTTTTCGGCACCGCCGACCCTCACCCCACTTAAAAATCTAATAAAACCCAAATATACACTCCTAAAAAAATTAAATTTGTTTTGAAAATTCTTGTTTCCCGCGGCGCCTGTCGGCACCGCCGGCCCCCTGTTAAACACTCAATAAAAATTGCGAACATTTTTTTAATTTCTCAAATTTTTGAACCATCTCGAGTATCGGGTCTCGACTCTAGAAAAGTCTCGGGTTTTTTGAATATCGATCTCGGTACGCAAAGAAACTTAAAAAATCCATATTTTTAGAATAACTTTAATTGTCAGTATATGAAAATAAAAAATGGGCAGCGTTCTGCTGCGGATACTGCCAAAAGATAGAAAGAAATCATTAACAAATTTGGAGTTTTTTTCAAAATCATTGACCATTCATTTATTTCCTGTTGGGACGACAGAGATTTTGGATATTTATTCAAATATTGTTTTGTCATTCTGTCCCATTTACCAGAATATCCCCGCCCACAATTGTTTACAGGTCATTTCCCTCTCCCCATTGACCTGTCCATTCACTTCTGCTTTCCGCACATATTTGACTATATTCCCTCCGCCCCCCAAAATATTCCTATCGATCGCCTTTTGGCATTTGCTGTTATTTCTCCCTTTCGACAAATAAACGTTTTCATCCAACCTCTCAACAACCTCTCTCTATTGTGCACCACGAGGCACAACAGTGGCGACGCCCGTCTGTAGTTCGAACAAAAAGAGGTAAACGTGTCGGAAAAGAAATTGACAATTTGCAGGGATATCCGAAATTCGATCACGGGACGTGACGAAATAACCAAGTAGGATTCTTCTTTTTTCGATCACGGGACGTGACGGAAAAAAAGGGCATCGATTTTACAAAGCCTGGGTGGCGCACAAATTCGTCAAAGCCTGGGTGGCCTACAAATTCTTCAAAGTCTGGGTGACAATTCGTCGGAAACAGTCTAATAAACTGTAAGGAAAGAAACAGTCAAAGAAACTGTTAGATTGACACCAGTTGGTGCAATATTTTTCCAATTATTCGATCTCAGGCTGAGACAATAATTGTCGACTGACAGCGACACTCAGCAGATCATCAAATATGGAGAAAAATTTGGCGTCCATGGCAGATGTACTGCAACAATTGACAAACATTGTCAAGCAGCAACAAAGTACTTCACAAGTACAAAATAACATCACATTGCCGGACGTTCAGCCATACTCCCACGAGGACGAATCAACAGAGTTCGAAGAGTGGATTGAACGGTTTCAATTTTCAGTAGAATGCGCAGCAACAAATCTACAGGATGGCGCCAAGGTCAAATTGCTTATGACCAAATTGAGCCCATCCGCATTCGGCGAGTACAAACGGTCTTGCTTGCCAGACGAAATCACACAATTTGATTTCGGAGAGACAAAAAAGCGGCTTACAAAGCTATTTGCTCATCCGCCGTCTCTGGCAATCGACCGCTAGGAATGTTTGAAGGCGAGCCGCGAAGAAGGCGAGGAGTTCGGAGTTTTCATTAACCGCTTGAAAGCGTTATTCCGAAAGTTCCGTTATTCGGAACTCACCGAGGATCAATTCAAAAGTTTGATTCTAATCACTTCACTCAAATCACCGAGCGAAGCAAAACTCCGCCAGCACATCCTCACCCGCCTTACCGCGGAAGAAACAAAAACGACCAAAACGCTAAATCTCTTCGACGCAATCACCGAAGAACTGCGCTCATCACTGAAAACCGAAGCAGAAGTCAAAATTCTGGAACAACCCAGAGCAAAAATCAATGCAACCCACTTCAGCAAAAAGCCATTCGAAAGAAAAAGGGAAAATTCAAGCAAGCCAGCCAAATTCAACGTGGCTAATAAAGGCAAAACCCCTTCAAACAACTGCTTTCGATGCGGAGAATTGCATTGGTCGCATAGCTGCCCACAATTCAGTCACACTTGCAAAAAGTGCGGCCGGAAAGGACACATTGAAAAACAATGTGACAAAATCCAGGCATACCACCAAAACAAAAAGCCGAGAGGCCCAAAAATGAATATGGTGGTGCTGCCTGCAGCATGCATCAATTCCATCTGTTCATCAAAGCTCCTTCGAGCTTCAATAAAGGTGAACGGAATGCCCATCAAGTTTCTCCTCGACACGGGAGCGGATGTAAATGTTATCGATGAAAAAGCTTTTAAAGCCATCGGACAGCCGCCCATTGAAGCGTGTGAAGAGGAAGCAATACTGTTTGATGGCAGCCGCTGCAAATTCCTGGGAAAGGGAATTGCGACCTTCCAATTCAGGGAAATCAAATTAGAACAGCCATATTATGTTGCGAAATTTGGAGCTTTGAATCTCCTCGGCGCATCAGCAATGGACGAGTTTGGGTTTCTGGAAGGATTGAAAAATTTTCTCAGCGGAAATCACATCAATCAGGTCGTTCTTCCAAATGAAGCGACCGAAATTCGGGCAACAATCAAAGGCTTGCGACAAAAATTTGAGCCAGTTTTCAAAGATGGACTAGGCTACTGCGCCAAAACAAAAGCTCATCTAGTGCTCAAACCAGACACAAAAGCTGTCTTCCGTCGAGCCCGCCCCGTACCATACTCAGCTCTTCAAATTGTGAATGGCGAATTGGACCGGTTGGAGAAATTAAATGTCATCACGCCAGTGGAACACACTGACTGGGCCGCACCAATTTTGGTAGTGAAAAAGGCCAACGGAGCGGCGCGGTTATGTGCAGATTTTTCTACCGGGCTTAATGACAGCCTCCAATTACATCAACATCCTCTTCCGCTACCAACTGACATGTTCTCCGCCTTAAATGGAGGGAAATTTTTCACAAAAGTGGACTTGTCGGATGCGTATCTTCAAATTGAGTTGGACGAGGAATCAAAGAAATTGTGTACAATTGCTACGCACCGAGGGCACTTCAAATACGAAAGACTACCGTTCGGAGTCAAGTCAGCTCCGGGAATTTTTCAAGCAATAATGGATAATATGTTGGCCGATCTCCCGTTTGCATTAGCATATCTGGACGATATAATTACGGTCAGCACTTCCATCAAAGAACACCAACTACATCTCGACCAGCTGTTCGCCCGTCTTCAAGAATGGGGATTCAGAGTCAAAATCGAGAAGTGTTCATTCTTCCAAAAGGAAATCAAATATCTGGGGGTAATTATCGACCAAAATGGAAGAAAACCCGATTTCAGTAAAATTGCCGCAATCGCGGAAATGCCCATTCCTTCAAATTTAAACGAGCTTCGATCATATCTCGGGATGGTGAATTACTATCAGGAATTCGTGAAAAATTTCCGGTTCATCAGACAACCCTTGGATCAGCTGCTCAGGAAGGACCAAAACTGGAATTGGTCGTCACAATGCCAAAGCGCATTTGACAAAATAAATTCTCTGCTGCAGTCGGATCTTGCATTAACGCATTACGATCCGTCCCTTCCAATTACCGTCGCAGCGGACGCGTCACAATACGGCATTGGGGGAGTTCTGTCCCACACATGTGCCGACGGACGAATCAAAGCAGTTTCGCATTTTTCAAGGTCGCTTTAGGCTCAAATTACTCACCGGTTTGGCCAAGTTCACGTTTCCAATTGGAAATTGTTTTAAAACAGAGGCCCATCTCTTTTGCGACAGTTTCATCAATTTCATGGCAATAAGAACTTTTGAATCCGGCCCGCTTTAACTCGGCTTTCAGTTGATAAAATTTCTCTATTAAATGTTTACGTTCTTCTTTTTCATAAAACACTTTTCGACTTAGGCCAAATTTTTTTTTCCATTCATATATTTTTGTGCGATTGAATTTTAAATGTTCGCCAATTTTCTGTTCAATTTGAACCCATTCTTTTTTTGAATATTTTTTTCCTTTTTGCTTAAATTTGTCTTTAATTGCGTGGAATTTGTCAACAATTTTACGTTTTAGCTCATCTTCAGCGTTTGAAGTAATTCCTTGCATTATTTCGTTCTGTTCTTCTCCATTTTTTGCATTGTGATCAGACTCTGTGAGAGGAGGATTCTGATCAGTTGAATTGGGTTCAATTTGTCCAATTTGGGTGTTCTGCCGGTCGATTTGGTGATGGACATTTTGTCCAAAGTTTGTTGGCACCGGAGTTTTTAAATCTTCGGCTTCATCTTTGTCCCACCAGCCTTCTCCGAATATTTCATCAAATGTTTTGAGTGGCGTTTCCTCCAATTTTACTTTTACGGATTCGGCTTTTTCGAGTGAATTTGTTGCGAAGAATAACACCAAAATTAAAATACAAAATTCTTCCATTTTATTAGGGTAAATCCTCTAAATTCTTAAATTTTAAAGAATAATAAATATTCACAACAAAAAAAAAGAAAATAAATAATTGTGAATTTTTAAGCCCAAATAAAAGCAAAAAACAAAATTTCTCTGGAGTCACTCAGAAAATCAATAATGGCCATCATTTCCAATTTTTGGCAATCCTGAAAATTATGTATTTTATTACACTACATATTAGGATTTTGTGCCGAAAAACTAAGGCACTTTTTTGTAGACCGGGAGTACTTTGAAAGTTGTACATTTCTTAAGTACCTTTTTTTTTGAGGGTATTCTGGTAACCTGATAGGCTTGGCGCTCAGGTAGACGCCTGAGACGCTGTGACCCGATTACGGGTCAAAATTTCAATCCCACTGTGTTAGAATTGGGATTTGACTCTCTTTTGAATTGGTTAATTGTTGGCGTTTTATCATTGTGAGATAATAAATGCAAATAATAAAAGCTTGAATTGTTTGTTAAGAAGATACGGACGGATGACGGATATGACCCTAATATCCGCAGATATCCGTCGTACCCGTTGTTTTTTGACTGCTGAAGGAAAAATTGTTGGTATGATTTTCTTAAATCGATTTTCAAGAGTAATTTTACATTGCGCATATGGCCGAGTGGTCAAACTTTTAGGGTATTCTATTTTGGGTCTAAGAAGTTCTATCACTTTTCGCGACGTCATTTTTATTTTTTTTATTTATTCTTTAGTTATTTCTTAAATAACATCGCAGAAAGAATTTAAGAAGAAAAATTCGTAATTTTTTGACCAATTTTTTTAACAAATTGTCATCAAAAATCCCAAGAATTTTCTAGGCGGCGTTGCCGACCCCTCCCATTCCTAAAAAGCTTCAAAAAATGACCGGATTTTTAAAAATTTGGTCGCAAATTTCTTTACAAATGAGTCTAAAATTCAAAAAATTTTCGGCGGCGCCTATCGGCACGGCCGAACCCCCACCCCCTCTCTTAAAAATATTTTAGGAAACTAGTGCGCAAAAAAAATAGGAAAATTTCTAATCAACTGCATTTTGTTCAATTTTAATCACTGATTTGATTCATTGAAAAATCTGATAATATTTTCTTGTTAAGCTCAATACATTCAATTCCGGTTTAATTTTAATCAGACAACACAACTCGATGGGAAAATTTGCTTTAAAAAATCATTTTTTCGAATTTTGGAGCAATTTTAGTGGGTTAAAATAATCCGGATTCCGGATATGAGATTTTGGAATGTCACGGATACGGACGGATAACGGATATGAGATTTTGAGGGCGGACGGATACGGATACGAAAATTCGTGTCCGTGTCCACGCCTGGGAAAACCACAAAGAAAGGTTGGGGTTTTTCAAACATTTTCCATTCAAATATTTCCCGAGGTCGGGTTCCCAATAGGAATTTGTTGCAAAAAATGACATCAAAATTAAAAACCAAAACTCTTCCAAGGCAAAAAACCTCTGAAATATTTTGTTTTAAAAAATTTCTTTAAAAATTTTTCTTAAAACAGTAATAAATAAATTTAGCTTTAAAAATGATGATTGAAAGTAATAAATGGCAGCCCACGAAATGGGAATTCATATAAATCATATTTCTTTAATAATTTCTCACCCAAATCAATGTTTCTGACATCTCATAAATATTTTCCTTCAAATAATCATCATTTTATAAAAGTGGCAATTGATTGTGACGACACTAGAAAATCGGGGTACCCGGGCCCGGCTTTTTCAAAATTCCTATTTCTAGTACATTTTAAGATTCAAGCAGCAATATAAAAAATCAAGTTACGTCTTTTTACAAATTTTTTGTACTAGGGTTGCTATTTAGTAGAGCTGTTCGAGACTTGAAATTTACCGAGAACCAAGACCGAGACCGAGAAATGACACCGAGAACCAAGACCGAGACCGAGAAATGACCCCGAGACTCGAGACCGAGACACAAAAAAACCGAGAAATTTCCTGACTCGAGAACCGAGAAATTTCGTTTTTTTTTGAAATTCACTGTCATGGATGAGAGAAAGAGAGAGCAGACGGCAGGCCTGATCAGCCAATCGACAACGCTATTCCTCCTCACTCTCACCACTCTTCTGCCTTCTCTCTCTTTCACCTCTAACGGCTTTTCTCCAATCCGTTCCATTATGTTTCTTGCTCCTCCCCGAACAGTTGTTGTGGGCCAAATCCCTCCCTTTTGTCCGTTTATAAGATTGGAATTTTGGTGATCGGAATCAGTTCGTTCGACCCACATTTTGGCGGAGATTGAATAATAAAAGCATTTGCCGGATCGCCTTCGTCCTTTCTCCCCTCAAAACTTCAAACTATGGGGTAAGCCCGGACTGCGAACCCTCCCATCCAGGGGCTTGCCCTTGGATGGGAGGGGGCCCAACAGTCCACGGGGAAGGACATATTATTCACTAAAAAAAAATTTTTGATTTTAAGTTCCATTTTTCGTTTACTGCTATTTTGTTAAGGAATTTTCAAAAATACGATTTTTTTTGCAAATTCTGCTTCGCTTTTAAGGGGGGGGGGGGGGGGGAGTCGGCGGTGCCGACAGGCGCCGCCGAAAAAAATTTGAATTTTTTTTGATTCAATTTGTTAACAGATTTACAATCAAAATTTTAAAAATGCGGTAATTTTTGAATTTTAGGAATAGAACGGGTCCGGTGATCCCGATAGGCGCCGCCGGGGAAAAAGTGTTTATCAGTTAGGAAATGTGCCTAAAAGTTTTTTAGTCCATCCCTAGTGATTGATGGCATCCTTTTAGAACGTAAATTGAATTGGCGAAATAAACCCACACTAAAATTTGCAAAAAGAAACACCATTTATAAGGTTTCTGAGTGATTTTTTGGGTTTTTTTAACAAATAAGAATCAATAAAAAGGAATAATTCATTAAATTAAAAGAATAAAATCTTTTCTCAGTAGAGGAATAGAAACTACGGTAAATTAGCTCCTAGGTTTTCTTTTTTGTTCATGACAGAATTCAACCACTGGGCCAACGAATGTCGCATGCTGAGTCGTGCAAAACACCAAAAAAGTCAATCTTTATCAGTGCAAAAAAGTCTCGGTTAGCGAGTCTCGTTTTCCGAGACCGGGTAATGACACCGAGACCAAGAACCGAGACCCAAAAAAGACCGAGAAATTTCTCGACTCGAGAACCGAGACCGAGACTCTCGAACAGCTGCTTCTCCGATAGTGTCCAAATCGGAACACCCAAAACTGGTAAGGAATTTTCTTTCACTTTTTTTTTGCAGAAAGCTTTTGCATGGCTGCTGGTTTTCCGAGCTTTGAGAGTATGGCAATTGTATTTTGTGTACTTTGGACAAGCCAAGACTTGCCACATAAAATCCACCAAAATTCAAACACCTTGGGTAAACGATATTCTGATCGCATTTTTTGATCATAATTACTATAATCGGATTCAGCGGCGAAGAACAAGCCGCCGTCGATGGCGCAGTATTTGGGGCAAATGCCCTTGAAGCCGGATCCGCCCAGCTGTCCAAGCGGTCCCATGGGGCCTGGCGCGCCTTCTGGCCCAGGCGCTCCTTGCTCGCCGGGCACCACTGGCTGGTTCGGCGCTGGTGGGCCGGCCCTAAAAATAACGGTTTTAATCACTACGTTTAAAATGTCAAGTTTTGAAGTGTGACGACGGTTACGGTAGGAGTTGGCTACTTTTTGGGTACGGTACTTACTTCCGATCTGGCCAACTGGGCCCTTCTCGCCGGGGTGTCCGGGTGCTCCTTTTGGTCCCTGCTCGCCGGGCACGCCCTCGGGGCCTGGGCGTCCGGACGTCCCTTCTAGAAATTGGAAATTTTTTCAATTTAAAACTTATAGGTTCTCACCGCTTCCAATCTCTCAAGGGCGGCCCCAGCTCTCCAGCCGGTCCAGGCGGGCCCTGCGGACATCGGGGGCATGGCGATGGGGTGGCCTCGCCTTGGGGTTAGTTAGCTAGATTCACAATTTGAGAAACACAAATTGCCGGTCCGGCGCATGTTGCTCCGGGCACTCCGGGCGCGCCCGGCTTCCCAGGCTTTCCGTGCCGACCAGGCCGTCCCGGCGTGCCGGCTGGACCTGGCGCGCAGCAGGGCTTGCACGCTCCGCCGCCCGCAGCCGAGTGTCCTCCTCCGGCGCGGCCAAGGGATGCGCCGGAAGGGGCTCCGCCGGACGGCGAGCCGGCGTGCGCCTCATAGCCTGCTTGGCGCGCTGTGCGGTTGCCAGTCATGACGAAGGGTGCGCTTTTCAGCATTTCAACCTCATGAAAAATGTCGGATGAGGAACCCTAAATTTGGGCTTTAGAGCTGCTAAAAACAGAGCCTCCCGCTCCAAAAGTATAGCATAATTCTCAACAAAAAAACTTGTATTTTAAAATTCGAAAATCGGCTAAATTTTTACGAAATTTTTGTGCAAATTTTTCCCCACCAACAACGAAATCCAAGGCTCGATGAAGAACACAATAATTTTCAAAAATTTCACCCCTAAGATTGATTAATACACTGCGCAACAAAATTTTTATTCTTGTAATTTGTACCTATTTTTTGAAAATTTTTAGAAAACAGATCGGTTAACCGGGCCAAAACGAAAACCGGGGAACAGTTAACCGGGTGTCGAGAAACCGCGGGGGACCGATTTTTTAACCGGTCTTGTCCTACCCTAGTTCAGAGCTTTAAAAACAGAGAAGGCCTTAGTCTCCCAAAACAAAAAAATTTTTGAAAATTTCACGGACCTGGCACAACACCATGTCCAGGTTGAGCTGGTGCCGCACATGGCTCACATAGTTGTACATCAACAACAGCGTGATTAACCCGGCAACCACGGAGGCCAGGGAGAAGGTCAGCGCGGAATAGGCGACAAATTTGTAAGCCTTCACTTGCGTGTCGTAGTTCATGTTGCAAGTTTTTGAATGGGTGGGCCTGCATTTTTTGGAAGGATAGGGAAAATGTAATATTTCAAAATTTTTAAAACTTCTTAAATTATCGGATATTTAGGGCTCATAAATGCCCTCCAGGGGTAAAATGGTCAAATCAGAATGAACACGGCTAATGGATTATTTTTTCCTCTATTTATTAAAAAAAAAGTTTTAAAAAGAGCAACAGAAAAAATCTCAAAAATGTCCTCTGGATTTGGGCCCCTTTATAGGGGCCAGGGCCGGGCTCCAGCCCTGGCCCAATCTGCTGCAGCCGACAAGGAAAGGCACCGAATTTGCACAATTTCCTGAACATTTGCCGAGGCATTCTCTTCAACAGAATGTCCATCAATAGAATTTGGATGCAATTGCTGTGGTTTAAATTGCTTTTTCCATTTATACAAAGTGACTTTTCCTATATTCAGACTTTTTACAATGTTTTCGTCACTAATTTGAGGATTTTTGTCCTTAATTTTGTAATAAAGTTTCATCAATTCCTTCCTGTGGGAAGAGTGATCAGACTCTGTGAGAGGAGGATTCTGATCAGTTGAATTGGGTTCAATTTGTCCAATTTGGGTGTTGTGCCGGTCGATTTGGTGATGGACATTTTGTCCAAAGTTTGTTGGCGGCGTTTTCAAATCTTCGGCTTCACCTTTGTCCCGCCACCCTTCTCCGAATATTTCATCAAATGTTTTGAGGGGCGTTTCCTCCAATTTTACTTTTACAAATTCGGCTTTGTCCAGTAAATTTGTTGCGAAGAATAACACCAAAATTAAAATACAAAATTCTTCCATTTTATTAGGACAAAATAAACTCTGAATTTAGGAGCATTTATAGGAATTCTAATTAATTTTATAATAACCAGAAACGATATAGGAAAATTTGTCAATTATTTTTGTGTAAAGAATTTTTGTAAAAAATTTCAAAGAATAATAAATTTCACAAATTTTTACAAATATTAATAAATATTTTTAACTACTAAAAATTGAATGTAATAAATGGCAGCCCACATCTGAAATGGGCTTTTATTCATATTAAATATTCTTGGCATCTCATAAAAAATTTTTTAGCCGGGACCAAATCAATATTCCTGACATTTCCAAAATATTTTTTTAAATTATAAGCATTCTATAAAAATAACGATTGATTATGATTCAAATTAAAAATATTTTAAAATAATTTATAATTGGGTAATTTGGACCTGTAGGAAAAACGACATTTCGCCACAGATGAAGACAATTTGGGGTAAACCCAACTCATCCCCAATCAAGATCGGGGCAATAACTTGCTTCAACCTTAACCGATTCAGAAATTCTTAACGCCTCTCGAAAAGTTAAAGCTAGCACTAAAGCTAAGCTTTGTGATTTGACAAATATCAAAAAAGTTATCGTTAGAAAACCCTCAAAAATCGGAATTTTTAAAGTTTATCAAGTGTTAAGGCCATAACTTTTTTGATATTTGTCCTATCACAAAGCTTAATTTTCTTTTAACTCCTCGAGATCTTTCTAGTGGTGTTAAGAATTTCTGAATCGGTTAATGTTGAAGCAAGTTATTCCCCCGTTTCTTTAATCACCACGATTAATTAGCGAGTATGGGCGCTATCTGCTAACCTTTCATTCTATACTAAAAGTGCCGATTTCGGTGCATATTTTGGCATTTTTAGTACACATTACGGCATTTTAGAAATCTAAAAATGAATTGACGTTCCTTTCTCCGAAAATATACCTCATTCCTTCAAAAATTATTCTCGGGGAAAAACGCCTGAGGGGCATGGATAAAATCTTCTGCAAAAAACCATCATGAGGGATAAATAGCCCACAATTCCTCTACAAACCCCAAAACATGGCTAAGCTCTAACTCTTTTCTCCGATGAACTAAGGGTGCTTTCACAACCTTAGTGGGTGACCGTCCGTGGGTTACTGTAGTACAATAATTGCCGGATTTAAAAATCATGATTTCTCGTTTGAAATAAAAGTTTTTATTTGCCTAATTATTAAAAAAACCTTAAAAACTTATAAATGATTTTAATAGTTAGTTATCTATTTCGTGGCAGGACATTTGCGCCGCGGACATTTGCGCCGCGCCGCGGACATTTGCGCCGCAAGCCAAAATAGACATTTGCGCCGGGACAAATGCGCCGCGACATTTGCGCCGCGGACATCTGCGCCGCAGACATTTGCGCCGCAAGCCAAAATAGACATTTGCGCCGGGACAAATGCGCCGCGACATTTGCGCCGCGGACATTTGCGCCGCAAGCCAAAATAGACATTTGCGCCGGGACAAATGCGCTGCGACATTTGCGCCGCGGACATCTGCGCCGCAGACATTTGCGCCGCAAGCCAAAATAGACATTTGCGCCGGGACAAATGCGCTGCGACATTTGCGCCGCGGACATTTGCGCCGCAAGCCAAAATAGACATTTGCGCCGGGACAAATGCGCCGCAGACATTTACGCCGTAATGAAAATTAGACATTTGCGCCGCAGAATTTTGCGCCGCAAACGCATTTTTACCGGTTACCCAACCATAAGTGCCCAAAGTTAAAAATTGACTTTGATGTACCCGGAAAGATTTTTATGTGCGTAGTTTCCAAAAAAGATCGAAGTTTTTGAACCGGTTCAATTTTGAAAAAGCATAGGGAGGACCTTTTTTTTATTTAAGGTCGCTTATTTTCATCAAAAATTTCAATCTTAGGCCTAAGTCTAACGAACCCTCAGCCAGGGTGGCTTAGGCCTAAGCCTAATGAACCCCAGTGATTTTGAACTTAGGCCTATGTATTTTCCGCATTTTTTAGTTTTGAGTTTGATTTTTTTTTCTCGGCGCAAATGTCCGCGGCGCAAATGTCTGCCAATCATCTATTTCTCAGAAGCGACAAACTAAATTTCCCATTTTCGTTACAGTACCCCCTACGCACGGTGCCCACGTAAGGTTGTGCAGTCGATGCCGCTCATCGGAAAAAGAGTTAGATTTTTGATTGGTATGAATTTTTGGGGATTTGTGGCCTTACAAAAAATTAATTTGTTCAATTTAAAATTCTGACCAAATTAAAAATTCTTTTACAGCACCAAAACATAAACACACCAACAGCGAACAAAACGAATTGATGAAACGTTATTATGAAATTAAGGACAAACATCTTAAAATTGGAAATCTGGACATTGCTAAAATACTAAAAATTGGAAAAGGCATTTTGTATGCATGGAAAAACGAATTTTTTTAGTGCCTATAAATGCCTATTTTGGCATTTTTGGGCTTTTTGTGCCTATTTTGGGACTCTTTCGGAACTTAAGAAAAATGCTCCCGATGCGCCCTTCCCCCTCAACAAAATACAAAATTCCAAAACATGCTGCCGTCTCAGGACCAAATCACTAACAGACAAAATCCCTAATTAGCCAAAAGCGACGAAATCATCAATTAGGTATTAGTGATTTTGTCCGTTTGTGGCTTATTAGCGATTTTGTCCGTTAGTGAGTTTGTCCTAGCGCCTATTCTGCGCGTCATACTGCCAGTTTTTTGTTAATCCATTAAGAATTTTGATTACGTAAGTAGTGAGTAAGTGACCAGCAGGATTCTCACTATTGATCAGATTCGCAGATCTTTGCTGAAGATCAACTCAAATTTTTTTAACACTAAATTATTGACAAATTTTTGCAATCATGAGTTTATCGAGCCAAATTTTATTTATTTTTATTTTTTAATTAAATTCTTTTACAGGACCAAATAAATACCCCCAAACGTTAAATTTAAGCAAATTTCATCAAATTTTTTGTTTATTATTTGAAAGCGTTAATTTATGCCATTCTTCGTCTTTATCATTGTCCCACCATCCTTCTCCGAATATTTCATCAAATATTTGTAGGGAAAATGATTAATTTTTTAGCCCAAATAAATGCAAATAATAAAATTTTCGTAGTCACTCAGAAAATCAATAATACTGGCGTTTATTTTCCAATAATGACAATTTCCGGTCGATACCATTAGAAGCCGGAGATTGCCAGGCCAAACAATTAAATATTATGAAATTTATATATTCTTCTAAATTAATAAAATAAATTCTTTTGAAATCTCATATAAATGCACTCAAATTCAGAGATTGTTTTGCCCAAATTAATGGAAGAGTTATTTCACCGATAAACTTGGATCAGTCAAATATTGTGTCATATACCGACCGATCAACTTGGATCAGTCAAACACATTTCAGTCGTAAATTGTGATAACATTGTGTTATATTGTGATTATTATTGAATAATCTTTTGTTGGAAACTTGGGACATTGTGAAATTGAGCTATAACGAATTGGACGGAATTGAGCGAATTCCAAAAAGATTGCTTATCCCGAGTACTTTTCCGACAAGTGGTGCCGTTAGCTGTTAAAATCGAATCTGTGAATTACTGTGTAGTAACTCGAATATTACGGTGTATAGACTTAAGTCTTATTCTGAAAATGTCTGGCCCATATAAAAGTATGATAGGCCCGGCTTTACAACGTTTGAGAAACCATATTGTTAGTACTGAGGAACTAATTACAAAAGATGAAAATACCGAAGAAGAAGAAGAAATTCTAAGAAAAAATGCAAAAAGTTTGCACAAGTTAATAAAGACTCTTGAAGAGAAAAATCAGCAATGGCTGGATTTCCTAAAAACTCTTAGTTTAAACCAGACTAAACAAGATCTGGAGCAAGAGAAATATGAAGCCTATGTAATTGAAGGCAAGCACTTTTATGCCTGGATCGAAAAGGCTCGTGAAATGATAGACAGTACTGAAGAATTGATTAATCATGAAATGTATTTGGAGACACATGCAAATGTTCCAAATAATCGTAATATGGTTCGAGAAGAGACTGAGTTGCATGTGCAACTTCCTCGTCTACAGTTGCCTGAGTTCTTTGGTGACCCGCACCATTGGATTTCTTTTTGGCAAAGTTTTGAAAGCACAATTGATAAAAGAAATTTTAGCAATGTTGACAAAATGAAGTTTTTGTTAAATTGTTTGAAAGGAGAAGCAAAAGATGCTGTCTCTGACTTGATACTGTCAAATGAAAATTACCAAATTGCTGTGAGTACCTTAAAAGACAGATTTGGTGACAAAAAGATTTTAGTAGAGGCTTTGGAGTCTCAATTGTTCAAGATGCCGATGTGCGATGAAAATGCACTTTCTCTAAAAAGAACTGTTGATAAAATAGAAAAAATCTTCAGACAGCTGGAAAGCATTGGAGAACAAACGGATAATTCAGTCATGTCTTCACTGATTAAGTCCAAACTCACCAGAAATTTCCTGTTGGAGATTGCAAAGGAGGAAAAGAGTTCGAATGACATATGGACCACAAAAACACTGAGAAATACACTAGTTAAAATGGTGAATGTGCGTGAGGCAGTATTCCAGTGTGCGAGACACTTTAGAAAAGAAACTTGGTCTCAAAATACCGAAAAGGCTCCAAATAAGAGATTTGGACAAAATGCTAATCAGACAAGAACCTTCCAGGTTACTAGAAAAACTGCTGGAATTTCTTGTTATTTTTGTGATGGAAACCATTGGTCAAACATGTGTAATAAAATCAAGCGTCGGGAGGATCGCATGAAGCGATTATCAGACCAGAAAAGATGCTTCCGTTGTTTACGTCAAGGACATATACTTAAAGACTGTGATTCAAAAAGAAACTGTCGAATTTGCAATGGATCCCATAATGATGCCATTTGTCCTAAAAAATACTGGGAAACTGGTACCGGACCCGAACGCAATGAACATGAAGATAAACGGAACATTAATTTTACGAGTAAAAATTCTTCAAATGTTGCAAGAGAGAAATTTAAAACTCGAGGAAACAATAAAGAAACTGAGAAAAGTAAAACAACTTTTTGTCAAATTAATAATATAACGACTGAACACAATGATAACATACATGAGACAAAGGGAATTGATATGAGTAAAGCTACCGTAAATTCTGACGGCTCAACTCATGCTCATACAACTCTGTTGGGAAATTGTAATCCCTTACTAATGGTATTGAAAATTCGAGTATTCTCACCGCGAATCACGAATAGTGTCACGGAAGTTTTGGCACTCCTAGATAGCGGGAGTGAATTTTCATACATAACTGAGAATTTAGCACGAAAATTAAAACTGCCTAAAATTTGTGAAGGATTACTCGAAATACGTGCTTTCAAGGGCAGCAGCTTAGGAAAAACGCGTTCCGGAAAATATGTTTTGGGAGTCGAAAGAGTTGATGGAAGAAAGGAAATAATTGATTTACTCAGTGTCGATAAAATTTCTGACGAACTACGCTCGGTCACATTGAAAGAAATATACTCAGAAATAGGTGAAACCGAAATAAGAAATTTATGTTCAGAAAAGGGAGAGCCAGATTTGCTCCTTGGTATAAATGACTTCTGGAGATTTTTTGTGAAAAAAACGGGAAATCACGAAAAATTGTTATCTGATTGACACCACAATTGGCTCTCTTATTTGTGGAGAATTTCAGGAAAAAACGTTGAGAGAAACAAAAACAGTATCAACTCACATGGTTTCCAATCGGATGTATTCTGACGAAATGCCAACACAAAATGAAATAAAATCATGGTGGGATTTACAAAGTATTGGGATAATGGATGATCCCGAAGAAAAAGATGATGATATTGCACAAAAATTATTTGATAAATCTATAAGACAAGTTGATGGACGTTATCGCACAAGGTGGTTATGGAAAGAAGAAAATCCAAATTTACCTTCAAATTATGGCATATCTTATCGCTGTCTTGAATCATTGTTATCTCGATTCCAAAATGAAAAGGGAATGGAAACTCTACAAAGAATTGATAAGACAATTCAAGACCAATTAAAAAACAATGTCATAGAAATAGCAGAACAAAGAAAGGGAGAGTTGGAACATTATTTACCACACCATCCTGTATTTAAAGGAGAAAAAATACGCGAAGTTTATAATGCATCAGCTAAAACCCGATTAGGAAAAAGTTTGAACCAACACATGTACAGAGGTCCCTTACGATTGCCAGATTTAGCTGGATTATTATTACGATTTCGTCTTTCGAAATTTCCCTTGTTAGGCGATATTGAAAAAGCGTTTCTGCAAATTGAACTTGAAGAAGAAGACCGAGAAGTTACTAAATTTCTATGGATAAAGGATATAAACAAGCCACTGACACCCGAAAACATGACCATATATAGATTTACTCGAATAGCATTCGGAGTAATATGTTCACCAAGCATTCTCGCAATGACAATTAACCATCATTTAAAGAAATACAGTGGAATGGAAAAAATGATGAAGATATATATGTTGATAACATTTTTGTTGGTTGTGAATGTAAGGAAGAAGTTGTGGACAACTATCACAAATTGAAACAAATATTTGGCAAAGGAAAAATGAATCTAAGAGAATTTGTTACAAATTCCAAAGAGGCATTTGAACAAATTCCAGAAGAAGACCGTTTGCCAGACAAAGTTCCAAAAATTCTTGGCATCCAATGGAACTTAGAAAATGATGAATTGTTGATCAAATTTCCAAATGACAAGGACGATAAAAAATACACACGAAGAAAAGTATTAGAAACGATGGCTTCATTATTTGATCCTTTAGGATTAGTATCACCATGCTTAGTTGAAGCTAAACTACTTTTTCAAAAGTTATGGGAAAACCCAAAAAGTTGGGACGAAGCATTGGACGAAGACCACCTAATCGAATGGATTAATATAGTCAAAAAATGGTCAAATCAAGTCATAAAGGTGCCTCGAAGAATTATCTCTGCCAGTGAAGGAGAGGATAACCAATTACACGTGTTTGTCGATGCAAGTCAAAATACATATGCTGCGTCTGTTTATTTGAGATCTAAAACAAACAATAAAGTGACGACATTCCTTGTTTATGCACGAAATCGGATCAAACAAAAGAAACAAAAACTAACGATCCCGAGAATGGAGTTATTAGCCCTATTGATAGGAGTGCGTGCTTTAAAATTTGTTGAAAACCAACTTGGGTTGAAAATATCTGATAAATTTGTATGGAGTGATGCCAAAGCTGTTTTATGCTGGTTGAATCAAAGAAACCCACCCAAATTTGTTGAAAATCGAATAAATGAGATTCGAGAACATGAAGATTGTACTTTTTCTCACATTAGTTCAATCGATAACCCAGCCGACGTTGGCTCGAGGGGTTGTTCTCCAAATGAGATTCAAATCGATAATAAATGGTGGAATGGACCCCACTGGTTAAACGAAGAGCCAGATAAATGGGTCAGTGAAATGAAACTCACTATAAAGACCGTGCCACATGAACCACCAGTACTTGAAATGATGACAAAAACAATCAGTTATGAAAAGGTCATCGATATAAAAAAATATAATAATTGGAGTAAAATTAACAGAATTTTTTCTTATGTACTGTACTTTATAAACGAAAGGATATTGAAGAAAACAAAGAAAAAACTGAAGATTTCAAACCTCCTTGAAAATGGAAACTTCGAACTGGCTTCGGAATTTATCATAATCAAATGGTACCAACAGGAAAATGTCCAGGTGTATGAAAAATGGGAAACTTTTGAAGATGAAGTTGGAATTAAACGTTTAAAAACAAGAATCAAAAATTCCTCGGAAAACTTTGACTTCGTCAATCCGATAATAATTCCGAAAAATTGTGAACTCTTACATTTGATCATCACAAAGATACACCAAAAAATGAAACATGCAGGAGTCCAAACCACATTGACAGAATTTTTATCACAATTTTGGACACCTCAAGCAAGACGAACTATTAAAGGTACATTATCATCATGCATAAAATGTAAAAAGATGAAATCTCCCCAATTTATGTTACCAACTATGCCAAATTTACCAGTGGACAGAGTACAAAGAACTAACCCCTTTGTAAGTATTGGAATTGATCATTTGGGTCCAACCATTTATCGAAAAAGTAATGGTGTGTTGGGTAAATGTTGGATTACACTAATAACTTGCTTATGCACAAGAGCAGTTTATCTAGAATCTGTTAAGGATTTGAAAACCATAACATGTATGGGAATCTTGAAAAGATTATCATCTAGAAGAGGAACTCCAGAAAGAATCTTGTCTGATAATTCCGGTACATTTATAGCTTGTGCCAAAATATGTAAAGACCATTTAAGGTTCACCGGAAAACAATTTAACTGGAAATTCATAAAGGAGTTAAGTCCTTGGCAAGGAGGAGTATATGAACGTTTAGTTGCGTTGGTGAAAGATTCTTTCAAGAAAACATTAGGAAAAACATGTTTATCTTGGAATGAAATGATAACATTTACGACTGAAGTTGAAGGAATACTCAATATGCGTCCTCTCACAACTGTAGAAGAAAATCCGGACACACCTGGAATTGTTCCATTACGTCCGATAGACTTTCTGTATCCGAAAATGAACTTATGCTTTGAATTGGACAATAAAACACAGAATATAGACGGATTTGAACAAATCAATCTCAAGGAATCATTTATAAAAACTGAGATATTATTAAATGATTTATGGAACCGTTGGAACAAAGAGTATTTAATTTGGTTACGAGACAGAAGTCAGTGGACAATTAAAGGTCCTAAATCTGAAATTAAACGAGAACCAAAAATCGGAGAAATTGTTATATTAAAAGAGGATCGTCAACCAAGGAATATGTGGAAACTGGCGAAAATTGTTGAACTAATTGATTCCAACAACGGAAATTATATACGAAATGTACGAATTAAAACTCCAAATGGCAATGTTATTTCAAGACCAATTAATAAATTATGTCCACTCGAAATTAACTCAGGCATAAGCGAAATTGTCAATCATGACGTAATCATGAAAAAAGTTATAAGCAATAGTAAGAATGAAAAAGTTCAAAGAAAAGAACTTGATAAACCGGATGAATTTATGGAGAAAACTCAGAAAAGTATTCATCCAATGTCTACCAGAAGCAAGGCAAAACCATTGTCTAATTTACTATTTATTGGATCAATTATAATGTTGATGATGACACTACCAATAAAAACTCTTAACGATTGTCCTGAATGCGATGTAAAATGTGATTCGAAAGGCATAACTATATTAATGCCTAAACTAATTGAGAAAATTGAAGTATGTTGTGAAACGGATTCATGTTTAACTCATGGATATGTTCAGAAATACCAGTATAATTTGGATGAAGAGTTACTGTTACGTCATCACCATTGTGAAGTTGGATTTTGGGATAAAGTCCAAATACTAACAACAATTCGTGTTTTATGTGAACCGAGTAATTTGTTGTGTGATAAAGATCTGTAAATTACCATACAAAATATTGAGCAAGTTAATTATAACTCGGAATGGCAGAAACAAAACGGTTAGCCCTAAAAGAGCACGAATGTCATCACAAAGATCAAGAGAATTAGCACGATTGATTGTTCTAATTGTTTTTATACCGACAATTGGTGGAGAAGTCATCACAATCGGAGCTGGAAGTGAAGAATGCATACGTGATCACAAATCAGTTTCATGCATTTACAATTCAGCAAAAACATTAAGTTTTGTGTCTTCTATGCAAGAAATGGATTTATTAATTAAAGATGATTCTAACCAAGTAATGGGAAATCTGAAAGTGGTATTTAAAGGATTAATACTTTATTGTAATGCCAAAGTGGAAAAATGGCTAAGATCTTATGAAATCCGAACTGGCAGGTCAAAAGGTGCCCAGCCTTTGGTTCATGCAAAAAGGACTTTTGTGATAAAGTTTACCCAAAAACCAATGTGAGCGAATTAGAAAAATGGAAAAATATGCCCGGATATAATAACTGTATGGGAACCTGCAGTTTCCTGTGGTGTGGATGCCCCACAGCCACTTATGGTTGTCTGTTTTATCGTAATTTTGCTGTCCCAAAATCAAAAAATGTGTTTGAATTATTTAGTTGCACTAATTGGGAGTATAACGCATTCGTAACTTTAAAAATGACGTTGAATGGAAACGTCTCTTAAAAGTATCCCTTTGGCCCAGTCTACCGAGACAAATATGATTTTGCCCTTCACCCAGGAATACCCGAACATTGGAAAAATATTACTGTTTCTTTATGGTATCTCAAGCACCTTTACCGTTATTAAACAAAAAGTTTTTAACCGACAGAAAATCTGTTGCTCTGGTCGAAAAGATAGAATCGGATTTATACTGCAAAGACTATACGAGCGCATCTGATTTCAATTGCTCTTTAGAAAGTAATGCATGCAACAAATGTCAACCAGACCATGAAAAAGAACTAGTAAGATGTTTATGCCACAATGTCTTACTTGAGGATTTGTTTGAAGATAAAGAAAAGAACTTACCACTCGCAACGCCCTCAATAAACCTAAATTATGATGGAGAAAGAGTTTTTTCTGAAAGTTTTCATGCGGCGATTCAATTGTATATCGGATTTAAAGATTTGAAATTATCTATTGTCCAGGATTTGAGTCTATGCCATGTTAAAGTCCATGAACTCTTTGGCTGTTATAAATGTGTTAGAGGAGCAGAATTAAACCTGACATGTAAAACAAGTCAAGGTTCAACAATTGCAGAAATTAATTGTCCAAACAAAGTTTCATTTACAACAAAATGCGACTTAAATGGTACAAACAGTATTATACCCGTTAATTTTGACAGTGGAGAAATTCATGAAATTTGTCAAGTTAATTGTTTGGGCGGCTCAACTAATGTGTCAATAACGGGCGAATTAGCATATATCGCTCATGACGTTAAAAGCAAACTCGAAATTGCAAAAATATTAAAGGGAACTGACAATTCGAATAATGAATTTCATCTACCATTCATATGGATCCCAAATGTTGATTGGTACCGTTTGTTCAACTTTTCATTATATTGGAAGAATTTGGCCACAATTGGAGTTATTAGTGATTACTGGAAGATAACAGAAACCAGAGCGAATGAATACATCTGTTCACCACCAAACTGGACTCTTGAAAAGGACGAAAAAAGTTTTGGCCGTAAAATGTTAAGACCAAATTTGCCTGCCATACGGGAGCATGATGGAGGAGTAATACCGTTCGAACAAATTATGATTGAAATGATCAACTCAGGAAGCGCGATGTTATTATACGGTCACAAACTAAAAATGATCGGAGAAAAGTTAAGTTTTGAAAAAAAGAGAGAAGAGGAGAAAAAACTGAAAAGAGATTTAGAAATTGCAACTACGAAAAAAGATAAAGAAAAGGGTGTTTTTGGAAAAAGTGACAAATGCAGTACGTCGAAGATCGAAACCCAAAAGATAAATAAATCCACTCAAACTGACTTGGCTTCATCCGATTTCATTCCAGTCAAAAATATAACCTTGATTTTTGTGATTACAGTAGTCACCCTTTGGAAAGGTTGTGAGGGAAAAATGATGTCCTTTGACGGAAATAATGTTCAACATTTGACGAATCATATAAAGAACACGAAATGGCCCGCCCCGAAGATGTTCATACAAATACCGAATTTTTTAAACAAAAATGATCACTCTTCTGAAACCCCAAATAATCCGTATACCCCAAATAATCCGTATAAAATGCCACAACGTCCAAAACTTCCCGGTAAACCAATTTCAATGTACAACAAACCTGAAACTGATTCGGACACGGAGAGAGAGGATAATAAAGATGAAGAAATTGAAAGTGAAACCGAAAAGGTACCTGTTGACGGCAAACTGACAACTGAAACCCGTGGTTCTCACTATAAGGAGGCAGGGTGCCTTTTAAAACTCCGATCAATGACTGCGGAGTGCCTGACAATGATTCCACGGGACGGATGTTCGGTTCTTTAACTGCGGGCGAGCTACTGGGACAAGTTGGAAATGATGAAAGAAACCATTTCACAAGCAATCCGCCACGCCTCCAATTGGGACCAACTGAATACACTCGAGGAAGATGGCCCGACTACATCAAAATGATCCATCGAAGGGAAATTTTCGTCCCCCCGAAGTGTCGTTAAACGACCTTCTTTCTTTTCGCAAAATTATTTCGGTCCATTTTTTGTAAATGTTATTCGCCCTTCTTTCCTGACATTTCTAAAAACCATTTTTTTCATCATCTTTTTGATATGTTAGTCACCCTTTTCCGCACGAAATCGTAAAATGTAAGGTCGCTTTGTTTACGAACACTTTGTACCGCCCCTTTCATCTGCTATTTAAGACAGACCAATCGCTTCAATTTCACCGATCAACTTGGATCAGTCAAATATTGTGTCATATACCGACCGATCAACTTGGATCAGTCAAACACATTACAGTCGTAAATTGTGATAACATTGTGTTATATTGTGATTATTATTGAATAATCTTTTGTTGGAAACTTGGGACATTGTGAAATTGAGCTATAACGAATTGGACGGAATTGAGCGAATTCCAAAAAGATTGCTTATCCCGAGTACTTTTCCGACACCGGTGACGTCCAGCCCTGGTCCCGGTTGAATAATGATTGTTAGTAAAATTAATATTTATGAAATGTCATGAATATTGATTGGGGTGAGATATTATTAAATGTTTTATATAAATGCCCATTTCTTTGGGCTGTCAATATTACTTTCATTCTTTTTTTAGCAAAGCTTAATACTATTTATTAAAATTATAAAATTTAGAATATCTATTATTCTTTAAAATTAAAGAAAATTTTTACAGAGAAAATGAAAGAGTTTTGGATTTTAATTTTGGTGTTATTCGTCGCAACAAATTCACTGGACAGAGCCGAATCAGTAAAAGTAAAATTGGAACTCAAAACATTTGATGAAATATTCGGAGAAGGCTGGTGGGACAAAGATGAAGCCGAAGATTTGAAAACGCCGGCGCCAACAAACTTTGGACAAAATGTCCATCATCAAATCGACCGGCAGAACACCCAGCTTGGACAAATTGAACCCAATTCAACTGATCAGAATCCTCCTCCTCTCACAGAGTCTGATCACTCTAAGAATACCAAAAATGGCGAAGAACAGAACAAAATAATGCAGGAAATTACTTTAAACGAAAATATTGCAGAAGATGAGCAAAAGGTAAAATTGTCGACAAATTCCACGCAATGAAAGACGAATTTAAGCAAAAAGGAAAATTTTCAAAAAAAGAATGGGTTCATATTGAAAAGAAAATTGCTAAACATTTAAAAGTCAATCGCACAAAAATATATAAATGGAAAAAAGAATTTGGCCTAACTCGCAAAATGCATAACTTTGGGAAGGAAAAAGAAGAACACAACCATTTGATAGAGAAATTTGACCAGAAGAAAGCCGAGTTGACGCGGGCCGGGCTTAAAAACTCTTATCATCACGAAATTGATAAAACTGTTGCGAAAGAGTTGGGCCTCAGTTTTGTAACAATTTACGCTTGGAAACGAAAACTTGGCCAAACCAGTGAGTATTTAGAGTACATTTTATTATATTTTTATTAATTAAAATTCTTTTACAGAAACAAAACATAAATATTCCCACAGCGAACAAAAGGAATTGATAAAACTTTATTATAAAATTAAGGACCAAAATCCTAAAATTAAAGATGTGGACATTGCCAAAGTGTTGAATATTGGAGGAAGGACTTTAACTAAATGGAAGAGGCAATTTAAACGACAGCAATTGCATCATAATTCTGTCGATGGACATTCTGTAGAAGAAATTGAGAATTCAAATTCGGGGATTATTTGAAATGACCAGTTTTTGAAAAAACCCATAAATCTGTTAACATTTATTTTTTTGGCTGTAGCCGCAGCAACGATGCTCATTTTTCATTTTCATAAACTTTCAAACAGTTAGAAGCTTTTCTTAAATTAATTTGGATTGCCAGCCATCATTTAACTTTTTAAATTACCTATTCAACTTTTTGTACCATACTGAAGCTCAGTTGATAAAATGAAAAGAATGTGTTGGAATTTTACTTCATTGCCCACCATAAAGTATAATTTTATGTCCTCTGGCAGTGCGTGAGGCGGTGATTACGTTCCCGCTTATCGATGCGATCGTCCAACTCCCTGTTTAAACATTTTATCATCAATAATTGGAGCTAATATTGAAGATTCCTCCCTGTTTAAGACCAGAAATCGAAAATGTCAGTTTTCCCTTGCCAATTTCCATGGTGACATACTTATACAGACCAATGTTGATTGAGTACCTGCCATCCGGCTCAACTTTCTCCCAGAAAAAACAACACCGTCCGTAGGGATCGGACGGGCGCCCGGGTTGCGCGGGCATTCGGCCGGGCTCGATCCGGGCTAAAGCCCGCATTTTCTTTTAATCAACACATAAATCAATAGAAATCATTGGCACTGGCATAATTGGGCCAATTCCACGTCAATTCCACCGGTAAACAGCGGAAGTTGGGCAATATAAATGAGGCTTGTTGTAAGCCCAAATCCATCAGGGGGGGGGCTTTCATTTATTTAATACAAATATTTCATTTAACCCATTTATGTTTGTTTGATAATTAGGGTTGGGATTTTAATGATTTATCATTTTTTTTTCTGAACGCGCCTTGCTCGGAAAAGCATATTATGGTTTTTATAACATTTTTCATCGAGTTATTAAGTCATATTTTGTATGATTTTATTTTTAAGTCATAAAATATGACATACCTAAGTCATATTTGGGCTTTCCGGAAAAAATTCCTTAACAAAAATGCAATAAAACCCGAAAAATGAACCCCTACAGATCGACTGACCACATTTTTTTGAAAAAGTTACCCCTAAAAACTGACTTTTTTTTTGGTCAAAAATGTTACTAAAATAAAATTTTTGTTAATAAAACCAACTAGCGATTTTTGATCAAATGCACGGCTAAAAACGAAATTTTTAATAAATCAAACATTTTTGAAAATATTAGCAGAAAGATATTTCCGTCGCTTTAAAGCATATTGTCACACATATTTTGAGCTTTTTTGAAATTTCAAATGGCATTAAGATTTGTGAATTGGTTAGGATTAAATAAAGTTATTGCCCCGATCTTGATTGGGGATGAGTTAAATATTTTTAAATTTCATTATTCACAATCGATCGTTATTTATAGAATGCTAATTATTAAGAAAAAAATTATGATATGCCAGGAATATTTTAATGAATAAAAGCCCATTTCAGATGTGGGCTGCCATTTATTACATTCAATAATTTTTTTATCAGCTAAATATTTATTCATATTTGTAAAAATTTGTGAAAATTTATTATTCTTTAAAATTTTTTACAAAAATTCTTTACACAAAAATAATTGACAAATTTCACCATATCTTTTCTGTTTATTATAAAATTAATTGGAATTTCATATAAATGCCCCTAAATTCAGAGTTTATTTTTCCCTAATAAAATGCAAAAATTTTGTATTTTAATTTTGGTGTTATTCTTCGCAACAAATTTACTGGACAAAGCCGAATTTGTAAAAGTAAAATTGGAGGAAACGCCACTCAAAACATTTGATGAAATATTCGGAGAAGGCTGGTGGGACAAAAGTGAAGCCGAAGATTTCAAAACGCCGGCGCCAACAAACTTTGGACAAAATGTCCATCACCAAATTGACCGGCAAAACACCCAAATTGGACAAATTGAACCCAATTCAACTGATCAGCTTGGGCAAATTGAACACAATTCATCTGATCAGCTTGGACAAATTGAACCAAATTCAACCGATCAGAATCCTCCTCCTCTCACAGAGTCTGATCACTCTGATAATGCCAAAAATAGTAAAGAACGAAGCGAAATATTGAAAGAAATGACTTCAAACGAAAAACGTAAAATAATCGACAAATTCCACACAATGAAAGACAAATTTAAGCAAAAAGAAAAATATTCGGCCAATGAATGGACTCAAATTGAGGAGAAAATTGCTAAACATTTAAAAATTAGTCGCACAAAAATATACAAATGGAAAAAAGAATTTGGCATTAGTCGAAAAGTGTCATATGAAAAAGAAGAACGTAAACATTTGATAGAGAAATTTGATCAAATGAAAGCCGAATTAAAGCGGGACGGATTCAAAAACTCTCAAAATGAATTAGATGAAATTGTCGCAAAAAAGTTGGGCCTCAGTTTTGTAACAATTTACAGGTGGAAACGAAAACTTGGCCAAACCAGTGAGTATTTCGCCCAATTTATTTATTTGTTTATATTAAAAATTCATTTGCAGAACCACAACATAAACACTCCCATAACTTTAAATGAATGATCAATGAATTGAAAAAAAACGATTTGGCATCTAAATATTAAATATTTTTGGACAACTGAGATTTACTTAATAAATCTGTTATGAATAATTGTACCTCTCAAAACTTTTTCTCTTTGTCTATAAACACAAAAAAAGTGAAAAAAAAAATGTATGGGTGATACGCAGTTGGTCAGACGCAGTTGACCCGCTTTGAATATTTGACCTTTCCAAATTCACTGAAAAAGTGTAAAAAATTTTGAGGTTTCGTTTTTATTGACTGCTGCATTTCTATCAGCTTAAAAATAATAGTGTTGGGGTTAGATAGTTAGGTATTTCGAGCAGTTTGTTCTATTTGTTTTGCTTTCAATTTTGGTTTAAGAAAAATATATATTTTTTAACATATGTTGCTTGGATTATAATTTTTAAAACGCTCAATTAAAACACTTTTTTCCTTTTAACCAGACTAAACCGTCCCGACTCAAACGATCCGCTCCCCCCCCCCCAATAATGCGATTGGATAATATTTTTAAAATTGGATTATTTAACCGAATTAAAGCGGCTATCAAAAATATAATTTTCACTTCTTTATTATTTTATCACTAAATAAATTTAAATTCAAAATTTTTCTAAATTTAATCAAAAAACAGAAATTATTTTTTTTTAAAAAACTGCAACTTTTTGCAGCTTTCAACAACGTCCTTCTGAACATTTTTTGAATTTTGAGGTCTGAATCTTTCCGAAAATATTTTGGAAAAACGGCTGGATCCGTCTAGAGGGATTTTTGGTGGATTTTACCCGTAGATTTGAAAATTTTCTGAGACAGATTGCCTAATTTTCAAAAACCTTCCTTAAAAAGTCAAAATAAATTAAAAATTATTAATTTTTGACCAATATTCTTAACAAAAATTGTTCAAATCTTCAAAAAAATCCCCGACGGCGCCTATCAGTGCCGTCCGACCTCTCCCATTCTTAAAATCAAAAAATTATCATATTATCACTTTCTAATCACATACGGAATTGAATTTGAATAGATTTTGTTTAAATTATTTAAATGAGCAAAAGTAGTTAGAATTGTTTGGATAATAAAATTGTTATTTGTTAACGGCACCCCCTCTGAAATATATCAATCTCTTTAACTAATAAATTATCGAAATCAAGGTTTCCAGATGAATTTTTTCAAACGCTCCATTTGGCCGGCAAAAAACCCCTTCTCTTTTCGGAGCTTGCTCGGACCTTCGTTTGTGTCGAGGAGTCTGAAATAGAAAAAATTGATTTCACCATTTAATTTGCATTTTTGACGCAACCCTAGTGGAATCTAAAATTTTCGCAATTTTGACAATAAAAAAAATTCCGTATCACCCCACCCGACTCTAGGCCCTAGTGGAATCTTTAACAATAATAAAAATTCCGTACCGTTGTCCGGGTCCATCAAAGTCTAAATCACTCTTTTTTGTAAGGCCAGCAGGCAAACATTTGATCACATGGAGCACCTCAAACGTCATGAACCGAGCAAATCCCCAATCGTTCTCCTTCGAGTGAAACATGTGACTGATCTCCCGAGTGTGGTCCTAATTTTGTGAAACAATTCTTAATGTTGCCGAACCGGCACAGCTCCAATTGGGATCTTAATAATTAAATGATAAAAATTGATATCAGGGTTAATTTGTTAGAATATTTTTAGTAGTGTCTGATCAAATCTCGTAAATTCTGGCAAGGCATGCCTCCGGCGCTCTAGGACCTCGCAATCAAAAATATTTGCAAAATTCTCTTGCCGAGCCACCATTAAAAGCCATAAACGAGTAAAATTGCTAACAGAAAACGTTATGGGGATCGGTCTCGAGTCTCGACTCATTCTCAATTTTTTTTTCTGGTCTCTGTCGCCGGGCTCGGGGTCAAGTCTCAGTCTTGGCCCCGAATCACGGCACTAATTCTCGGTCTTTTCTCGAATCTCATGGCTCGGTATAATGAAATGAAAAAATTGTATGGCTTCAGGCCTTTACCAAGCTGAACCCCTTAAAAAATGTCCCTTTTTCAGGATGAATTTCCTGTCCCCACCGGTGTCCTCTCCGTTGCACTGGAGGAAAAAGCCCAAACATTTTTCTGTAGATTTGAGCAGAGTTCGCGGAACCGCTAATATTTTCCAAGGAATGCCTCGGATGTACACGGCCTCGCCGAGTCGGCGGCTGTTCCCATCCTCTCGCGCAAATTCAGACACTTTCTCGAGTTTCAGCATAACCTCCACTTCGGGTTTATACGGATCTGAAGTGCAATTTGGACAGCTTGTGAAATAACAACGGTTCTGCTGTATAAAATTCTTTAAATTCTGGTTAAAATTGCTGATGAGATATATTTCCAAATTTTATATGCAATTAATGGAATTTCAGAGAAAAATTTTTGAAAATAAGCAAAATTTTAATTTTTTTGGTAAATGAATTTTTTGTCGCGAAAAAGTCAATTTTTTGGGGTGCATTTTTTGAAAATTTTGAAAAAGCCAATCTTTAGGGGTATATTTTTTGTTTTTATTGCGTTTTTGATAAGGAATTTTTGAAAATGGCGAAATATGGATAAAAATGGCGAAAAATGCCAAAATATGCACATAATATGCACACAAATAGCGAAATATGCACAAATATGAAAATATGCACATAAATCGCTAAATATGCAAAAATATGCACATGGAAATGCGTTCTAGAAGCTTCAAACCAAGCTGAAAACAAGTTTTTCGTACTTTTCAGGCCGTTCAAAAATATGCATGTGCATGTTTTGTTCCGCCCTAGTAATAAGCTATCATAATTAAACATTGGATCTGGAACCAAAATACCTCATGACAGCTTAAATCTCGTAGAACTATGCTTATCAAAGTTTTATATGCTATATTATACCTCTTCAAGTATTGTTAACGATAATTTATCGTATTTGGCGTTTCAAATATACCCGGCGGGAACGAAACGTCCATTCCCGGGGAGACCCGATTTTTCATCCCCCCCCCCCCGGCTCCAACCCTACCGCATAAATGCAAAAGTCCTCTTTAGTTTACCATCGTCGTCCAATTTTGTCGCGATCCGTCCATTAGTTGGGAATTGCAGCGGGTACTGTTCGAGCAGCGCGGCATCAGGATTAGAATGGTGCAGATACACGCTGTTTAGTTCGTCCTGAGTCAGCACTCCGGATGGAACTGTCAAAAAAAGTGGAAGTTCAACCGGGTCTTGAAGTCGGAATTACGGAAAAATGAATGCTACCAATATTATTAGAAAAAGCTTCTTTCGGGATGAGGGGAAAACGAATTTTGAAGAGTGCCGGGCCGAGCATTTCACGTTGATTCTCCGCCGAGGGCACTTTTCCATTTTGACGGCATTTTTCATCCGCCCAGCAAAGGGCCTCATTAAAGAAAACAAATTTAAATTCTTACAAAACATAATGTTTATAATTAAAATAAAATAACAAATTTTATTTTGCTCAAAGATTTTGTAAAAATGTCAAAAAGCGTTCTTTTCGGAAAAAGAAAAATAAAATATTAATTCTCAAAATTCAAAGTTGTTTTACGGCATTCCACGTTGTAAGTTCTTTGCGGATCATCAACTCGTCACGGTCCAGAATCTCACACAACAATTTTTGGCCAATTTTCGAAAACGCTTCTGAGAAGAGCAAAGTGTTGGCCTTCTGATCGATGTAATCCAAACAGCGTTGAGCAAAGTCCCGAAATTTAATTTAAATATTTTATATAATATAATTACAGTTAATTCATTAGAAAAGTATTTTTTGAAATTTGCCCTACCTCTTCTCCAAGGAAGCGAGCATGGTCAAACGCGAAAAACATTTCTCAGCTTCCATCTGGGAAAGTTCAAACACGAATCGACAAGTTCAGGAAGATCATATTTTTTAGCTTAAATTAAAAAATTGAACCGAAAATGTAAAAATTCATAATTTTCTGACCCGCGTAAAGCACAGAAATTGCGTTGTCTCCGTCCAGTCCACTCACATCGTCCGCATAAATGAAGCTGAGCATCGCCTTGAACGTGCCCACTTCCACGTCGGGCACCTCCACGGGCTTAATCTCTTTGGAAGGGTCTAAAAAATCGATATCAAAAAATTTTAATGATTTTTTTCGGTTTACTACTCCCGCAGCCCATTAAATAATTTTGTTATCAAAGCCACACCGGCCCCAGCGGCGGCGGCGGTCTTTGCATTTCGGGCATCAAAACGGAACATTGCCTCAAAAACGTCAGAGGCCGCCATCAGAATAAGTTTATGTGCCGGCAGAAGCTTAAACATTTCAAAAAAAGTGAGTATATTATAAAAAATTCAATGTTATCCTCCAAAAACTTGCCTCCTTTTCGTCTCCTTCCCCCACCAAAAAGTGAACGTCCGCCTCATTGCCAGTGCCAAGCAAATGCTTCATACGACCGAGCGAAGAATTTGGTTTTGGCATTTCACAAAATTGTATTTTTAAAGGTGTCTAGAAAAAAGAAATTTTTATTTTAGGAAATTAATCATTAAATCAGATCTTTGTTATAAAGACGTGAACAATAGGGCTAGGCAAAATCGGAAATAAAAACGAATCCCGGAAAACCAAAGGCTAAAATGTCGTTTACGGGGGTAAAATGTTTTCCGTCGAATCATAATATCAATTCCGCGCATCGAACTGGCATCAGCAAAAGTTTTGCGCGAAAACCACTTTGAAGAAAGTTATAGCTCCTAAAAATTTTAAACCCATAAACAAGACCGTTTTGGTCGAAATTTGTAATCATTATTTTTATTCTAAAAATTGTCTGATTATATCCGGCTTTTGTTACATAAAAGTCGTTGTTTCCCTAATTTTCAAAATTTCAAAAAGCGATTCAAAAACAGACAAGTTTCCAAATATTTTAGAAAAGCCCGATAACCACCACCGCTTTGAAACCGCGAAAATTGGGACCGGAACCGGTTCCAGTATAGTTTCATTGCGTAATGAATTGAATTAGATTATTTTTTGAAACGAATAGCCTTAATTTATACAACGAAGCAAAATGTCAAATCCGATGGATGTTACTAGTATTATCAGAAAAATCCCCGTTTGAGAATGCTCTATTTTGAAAACTACACGTATTCCAAAATTTTTCCAAAAAACATTCTCTTTAATTATAAATTTTATGTTGTTCTTTGGACCCTGTAAGATTAAGAAAGATAGTGCGGGGTGAAGATGAATATGCACATCACCAAACATCGCCCGTACTGCTCCGTTCACCCGCCCATTCTCCAGCACCAATTGTCATTTTCTGGGTCAGCGTTTTGCTCCAAACAAATTCAAATAAATGCAAAAAGAGCCATTTTCTGAATGTTCTGGCCTTTTTTTGTGTACAAATGTCAGTGAGAAAGTGAAGTGTCCCAGAATTGCCACCCCTCCCCCCCCCCCCCCCCCGCACCCGCCGGGCCATCCTTTGTCCCCCAAATTGGGCGGGGATTCCCCCCGAATTGGCACAAGCTCTGAAACCCCCAAAATTTATAATAACGGATCTTGCAAAAATGATTTGATTGAATATATCTTAGAATTTGTCAGTAATAAAAAAGGAAAAATTGCATCATAGGGCCCAGAGACACCAAATCACCCAAATCATAATATCAATCGACTCCACTTTAAGCCTAACGCGTGAATCTAAAACAAATTTTTGCGCAGAAGCGACTATGAAAAAATAACCCGGGTAATTCCATAACTACCCGTAACATATATATTTTAATTGGTAACAGCCTTCACAAAAAAAATTGCCAGAAAAACTCCGAAGCAAAGATTGAACGGATTTTCTTAAAATATTTTAAAACCAAATTATACACAATTTGTTCCAAAATAAACAAAACGATAAAAATGTTATTTAGGTATGTGCCATTTTTGGTCTCAGATGCTCTGTGCCTGCAACAACTCTAAAATAAATAAACATGACTCAATTTTTTATGGATTTGTTGTATTTACTTATTAATGTCATTTTTGAATCTTTTGAGTGCATGGCGGGCAAAAATGTGACCCGGCAAAATGAGTGAAAGAGTCACTCATTTGTCACTTTCCAATATTAAACTTAATAATGTAAAAAAAAGGAAAGAAAATTATGAAAATAATATGTAAAATATGCCTATTCAAATATTAAAGCAACTTTTTGCTCCCTTTCCCATATTTGTTACAAAATCATTCGAATAGACTTTGTTTCTCACGTTACTTTGATCTTAAAACCCCATTTTTTCAGTTTTTAGCTCACATTGAAATATCATAAAAATCTTTTTTGGAGCAACAACAAAAAATGTCTGACAATCCGAAGAAAGTGAATGAAATGTGAGGTTTGCCTTAACTCTACGCGCTCAGGGGAATCCACCCCCCCCCGCGCCCTCACCGGAATGAAAGCTTAAATTTCTGACAATTTTCTAAAGGTCTCATTTAGGCCTTTATTTATTACGAATATTAGAATAAAAAAGAATTATTGGTACTTTTCGGTTTTGGGCCTACACCTCAAAATTTAAAAAAAAGTCACCAAAAGGGCGGCTCGCTGAAGGCACGATTTTTGTACCATTCCCATTGCATAAATTAGTTTTGCTTCCGATTGCTTCGTTTATGCCCCAAAAATAGCGGCGTGCGCTAAAATGCCTTCAGCGAGCTAATTACTCGCATAAAAACCTTATAGAAAAGCACATGCAATCAAAAAGAGGAGTTGAACAATTTTTAACAACAAAAACAATTGTGATATAGGGCAACAAACAAAACAAAATACAAATTAAATAAAATTCGGGCAAATCGAAGTTTCACGAAAGTTGTAAATATTTTAAAAATAATATGTGCATAAAAAAAAAATTTTGAAAAAAATTCACCACATCTTTCTGAATTTTGCTTCAATTAATTTAACAAGGGTTGCCAATATTTGTAAAAAAATTTCCGGCGGCGTCTAAATGAATACTGTGAATATTCAAACAATATTTTTTAAATAAATTATTTTAATAAAATAATTTTTTTTAATCAAATCAAAAATTTTTTTGTTTTATTTCGATTTTCGACGTTTTTTTCCCTTCGATTTTCGATTTCGAACAGTAAAATATCATTAATTAAAGTAAATGAAACATCCATTCCAAATTTAAAATAAAATTAAAATTCCGCCCAATGATTTTAATAACTAGGGTTTGAGCCCCAAATTATTGCTTGCCATCTTCATTTTTTGACAAATCGAAGTCACGACGAGTACAAAAAGCAAGCGAGTTTTTACTAGGGTAGTACGGGACCGCGACTTTTGGGGAAAACCGGGACCGGGACAAATTTGACCCCCGGTCAAAAAACCCGGGACTAAGGGACAAAAGAAAAAAATTATTGATAATAAACCGGGAACATTATAAAAATATTTTGAAGGAATTTTGCGGCAAAATCCCTAATAAGCACAAGCGGGCAAAATCACTAATACCTAATTGATGATTTCGTCCGCTTTTGGCTTATTAGGGAATTTGTCCGTTAGTGATTTGGTCCAAGGGAGCTCAAATTGGCCTTTTTTTATGGCAATGCCATAATTTTGGAAATTTGCCATATTTCCACTCTTGCCATGATTTTGCCATATTTTATAACTTTGTGAAAATTTCTTATTTTTGAGGGAAAAATTAGAATTCCCGAAAAAAGTGTCTTTGTTTCGTACAATTTGAAGTTTTTGGTTGCAATCTCTTAACAAATTGAGAATGCCATATTTTTGGAGCCGGTTGACATATTTTCTCCATGGCGAGTTGAGCTCCCTGTTTGGTCCTGACATGGCAGAATGCAGTTTTGGAATTTTGTATTTTGTTGAGGGGGGAGGGGGCGCATTGGGAGAGAGTACTTATAAATAGGGACCGGATTTTTAGGTGCCTAAAAATCCAGAAATAGTCGCCTAAGATAGGCACTAAACATCTCGAAATAGGCACTAAAAACAACACAAACCACCACAACAGGCACTCACCAATTTTTATGGGCACATTTTCGTTTTATTAGCATTTTTCTTAAGAAATTTTCGAAAAAATGCAAAACAGGCACAAAAAGCCCAAAAATGCCAAAATAGGCTTTATAGGCACTAAAAAGTTGCTCTGAATTGAAACTTTTTACGCGAAATGATATTTTTGAGCTTCTTTTTTAAAAGCATATGCTCAAAAAAATAGGTAAAGCCCTTAAAATCGGATCCCTTCATTGATTGACTTTTTAAAATTATTTATTTGAATAAATTTTTTGAACCAATGCAGGCAAAAAAATATGGCGATATTCAACATTTTCGATCAAAAAGGTTGAATCTGTGAGTTAGACGCGAAACTTTATAAAAACATTTGATGAAATATATGGAGAACCAGAATTTCGTCTCGTTTTGGGCATCAGTGGTCTGTGTTTCACGAATTCAAATCTTCAATTTCGTAAATTTGACCCGGCATTTTAAGAATTTGGAAGCAATTGCTGTTGTTTAAATTGCTTTTTCCATCTAACCAAAGTACGTGATCCAATTTTTAATATTTTGGCAATGTTCTTATCATTAGTGTTAGGCTTTTTGCCCTTAATTTCATAATAACGTTTCATCACTTCCTTTTGTTCGCTGCCTGAGTATTTATTTGGTTCTGAAAAGAATTTTTAATTAATAAAAATAAATTAATAAAATTGGGCTCGGCACGAAATACTCACTGGTTTGGCCAAGTCTTCTTTTCCATTTGTAAATTGTTTCAAAAGTGAGGCCCAACTTTTTTGCGACAATTTCATCAATTTCGTGATGATAAGAGTTTTTGAATCCGTCCCGCTTTAACTCGGCTTTTATTTGATCAAATTTTTGTATCAAATGTTTATGGTCATTTTTTTGATTTCTTTGAGTTAAGCCAAATTCTTTTTTCCATCTATATATTTTTGAGCGATTGACTTTTAAATGTTTAGCAATTTTTTCCTCAATTTGAACCCTTTCTTTTGCCGAATATTTTCCTTTTTGCTTAAATTCGTTTTTAATTGCGTAGAATTTGTCGATAATTTTACGTTTTCGCTCATCTTCAGCAATAGTTTTGTTTGAAGTAATTTCTTTCTGTTCTTTGCCATTTTTGGCATTCTCAGAGTGATCAGACTCTGTGAGAGGTGGATTCTGATCAGTTGAATTGGGTTCAATTTGTCCAGAGTGATCAGACTCTGTGAGAGGAGAATTCTGATCAGTTGAATTGGGTTCAATTTGTCCAATTTGGGTGTTCTGCCGGTCCATTTGGCGAAGGACATTTTGTCCAAAGTTTGTTGGCGGCTTTTTCAAATCTTCGGCTTCATCTTTGTCCCACCAGCCTTCTCCGAATATTTCATCAAATGTTTTAAGGGGCGTTTCCTCCAATTTTACTTTCACGGACTCGGTTTTGTCCAGAAAAATAGTTGCGACGAATAACACCAAAATTAAAATACAAAATTTTTCCATTTTATTAGGGAAAAATAAACTCTGAATTTAGGGGCATTTATATAAAATTCCAATTAATTTTATAATAAACAGAAAAGATATGGTGAAATTTGTCAATTATTTTTGTGTAAAGAATTTTTGTAAAAAATTTTAAAGAATAATAAATTTTCACAAATTTTTACAAATATGAATAAATATTTAGCTGATAAAAAAATTATTGAATGTAATAAATGGCAGCCCACATCTGAAATGGGCTTTTATTCATATAAAATATTCCTGGCATATCATAATTTTTTTCTTAATAATTAGCATTCTATAAATAACGATCGATTGTGAATAATGAAATTTAAAAATATTTAACTCATCCCCAATCAAGATCGGGGCAATAACTTTATTTAATCCTAACCAATTCACAAATCTTAATGCCATTTGATTTCAAAAAAGCTCAAAATATGTGTGACAATATGCTTTAAAGCGACGGAAATATCTTTCTGCGAACATTTTCGAAAATGTTTAAATTATTGAAAATTTCGTTTTTAGCCGTGCATTTGATCAAAAAATGGCTAGTTGATTTTATTAACAAAAACACATTTTATATGACTTAATAACTCGATGAAAAATGTTATAAAAACCATAATATGCTTTTCCGAGCAAGGCGCGTTCAGAAAAAAAAAATGATAAATCATAAAAATCCCAACCCTAATTATCAAACAAACATAAAATGGGTTAAATGAAATTTTTGTATTAAATAAATGAAAGCCCCCATGATGGATTTGGCTTACAACAAGCCACTTTTATATCGCCCAACTTCCGCTGTTTGCCTCTTGGCGACCGCCCGGCCGAATGCCCGCGCAACCCGGGCACCCGTCCGATCCCTACGGACGGTGTTGTTTTTTCTGGGAGAAAGTTGAGCCGGATGGCAGGCACTCAATCAACATTAGTCTGTATAAGTATGTCACCATGGAAATTGGCAAGGGAAAACTGGCATTTTCGATTTCTGGTCTTAAACAGGAAGGAATCTTCAATATTAGCTCCAATTATTGATGATAAAATGTTTAAACAGGGAGTTGGACGATCGCATCGATAAGCGGGAACGTAATCACCGCCTCACGCACTGCCAGAGGACATAAAATTATACTTTATGGTGGGCAATGAAGTAAAATTCCAACACATTCTTTTCATTTTATCAACTGAGCTTCAGTATAGTACAAAAAGTTGAATAGGTAATTTAAAAAGTTAAATGATGGCTGGCAATCCAAATTAATTTAAGAAAAGATTGTAACTGTTTGAAAGTTTATGAAAATAAAAAATTAGCAGCGTTGCTGCGACTACAGCCAAAAAATATAAATGTTAACAGATTTATGGGTTTTTTCAAAAAGTGGCCATTTCAAATAATCCCCGAATTTGAATTCTCAATTTCTTCTACAGAAAATCCATCGACAGAATTATGATGCAATTGCTGTCGTTTAAATTGCCTCTTCCATTTAGTTAAAGTCCTTCCTCCAATATTCAACACTTTGGCAATGTCCACATCTTTAATTTTAGGATTTTTGTCCTTAATTTCATAATAAAGTTTCATCAATTCCTTTTGTTTGCTATGGGAATATTTATGTTTTATCAGCACTATTTTCGTTTGAACTAATTACATTATGTTCTTCTCCATTTTTTGCATTATCAGAGTGATCAGACTCTGTGGGAGAAGGATTCTGATCAGTTGAATTGGGTTCAATTTGTCCAAGTTGGGTGTTCTGTCGATCGATTTGGTGATGGACATTTTGTCCAAAGTTTGTTGGCACCGGAGTTTTTAAATCTTCGGCTTCACCTTTGTCCCACCAGCCTTCTCCAAATATTTCATCAAATGTTTTGAGTGGCTTTTCCTCCAATTTTACTTTTACGGATTCGGCTTTTTCCAGTGAATTTGTTGCGAAGAATAAGACCAAAATTAAAATCCAAAACTCTTTCATTTTTTCTCTCAAAAATTTTCTTGAATTTTAAAGAATATAATATTCTAAATTACAATTAATAAATAGTATAAAGAAGGGCGATGATTAGGATCAAAACCGCCATAAGCAGCAGTGAGCTTAGCCAGAGGGGGACCCCAATGGTTGGCTCCGGCGGATCGGGAGCCGGATGGTGGTGAAAGGCAAGGTCCAAGGAGAGGAGATTGACCAATTCTTTGTTCTGGAGGGAAGACAGAGCGATGTATGAGTTGAATGAATTTGTTATGGAATAACTTTTCTATGGGGGGTCTGGTTGGTTTTATACCGTCGGAGGGCGGGGCCTACCGGCAGCATTTGTTTATGGAGGTATTGCGATCAACCCTAAGGCCATGACGGGGGAGCGGGGACGGATGGTGGGAACGGATCCGCGGGATGTGGTTGTTGGGTCGTGTGAAATGGGCGACGGTGTCCGCGCCGGATGCGCTGGTGGGTGGGAGTAGGGAGTCTACCGGTAGGGGAAAAGTGGGCCCAGTTCCACTTCCGCACCGGTTGCCGGGGTTGGCTTTCTGACTCGGTCTCCAAGAGATAAAGTTGACCAATAGATCGCGTGGTGATATGGCCTGTTATTTAAATTTATACTTTTACATTTTTTCAGTAAATAAAATCACAAGAGTGTTGTTGCGGATAAAACCAAAAAATAATAAAAAATCGTTAACAGATTTTGGGTTTTTAAACAACTGCCTTTCAAAAATTTCCCGAATTCGAGTTCTCAAATTCCTGAACATTTGCCGCGGCATTCTCTTGCAGTGATTGTCCATCGACAGAATTTGGATGCAATTGCTGTCGTTTTAATTGCCTCTTCCATCTAACCAAAGTTCTTCCTCCAATTTTTAATATTTTGGCAATGTTCTTGTCACTAATTTTAGGATTTTTGCCCTTAATTTCATAATAACTTTTCATCAAATCCTTTTGTTCGCTGTGGGGGTATTTATTTGGTTCTAAAAAGAATTTTAATTAAATAAATAAATAATAATTGGGATTGAAAAACTAACCGGTTTGGCCAAGTTCACTTTTCCACCTGTAAATTGTCATAAAATGTAGGCCTAATTCTTTTGCGACAGTTTCATTTATTTGATTGGGATAAGAGTTTTTGAGCCCGGCCCGCTTTAACTCGGCTTTCATTTGATCAAATTTTTCTATTAAATTTTTTCGTTCTTCTTTTTTATTGAACACTTTTCGACTTAGGCCAAATTCTTTTTTCCATTCATATATTTTTGTACGATTGACTTTTAAATGTTTGGCAATTTTCTTTTCCGTTTGAGTTCTTTCTTTTGCCGAATATTTTCCTTTTTGCTTAAATTCTTCTTTCATTTTGTGGAATTTGTCTATAATTTTACGTTTTTGCTCATCTTCTGCAATATTTTCGTTCTGTTCTTCACCATTTTTGGCATTATCAGAGTGATCAGACGCTGTGAGAGGAGGATTCTGATCAGTTGAATTGGGTTCAATTTGTCCAGAGTGATCAGACGCTGTGAGAGAAGGATTCTGATCAGTTGAATCGGGTTCAATTTGTCCAGATTGATCAGACGCTGTGAGAGGAGGATTCTGATCAGTTGAATTGGGTTCAATTTGTCCAAAGTGATCAGACTCTGTGAGAGGAGGATTCTGATCAGTTGAATTGGGTTCAATTTGTCCAGAGTGATCAGACTCTGTGAGAGGAGGATTCTGATCAGTTAAATTGGGTTCAATTTGTCCAATTTGGGTGTTCTGCCGGTCGATTTGGTGATGGACATTTTGTCCAAAGTTTGTTGGCGGTCTTTGCAAATCTTCAGCTTCATCTTTGTCCCACCATTCTTCTACGAATAATTCATCAAATGTTTGGAGTGGCAATTCCTCCAATTGTACGGATTCTGCTTTGTCTAGTGAATTTATTGCAAAACATGAGAGCAAAAAAAACAATAACTCTTCCATGTTATTTGGGCTAAAAACCTCTGAATTTAGGGACGCTTATATTTCCAAAATTATAAATTTGTCTATTATTTTTTATTATTTAGCTTTGGTATAAAAAAAATGATTGAAAGTAATAAATGACAGCTCTCAATTGAAATGGGCATTCATATAAATCATATTCTTTAATAATATTATTTTAATAAATGCCTTAACCAAATCAATAATATTTTCTTACGAATAATTTATAGATTTTACAAAAATAGCAATCGATAAATATATATGTAAAACAAATTTTGAGCTCAGAATTCTGTAATGAAAAATGCCCCTAATTCAGATTATTTTACAAGAATAAAATGGAATATTTTTGGATTTTAATTTTTTTTTTTAGTGTCTGTTTTACCCGAAACTTTGGCTATTTACCCGAAGCACGAAGCCGATTATATCAAGGACGGATTTGCCTTTATCTTCGGTGAAATGACGAAAAAATGTTTATTATTTAAATTAATTTTTGTTTATTTGCCTTAATTTCCTGAACCATACAACCAAAAGCTCTATGTGGTTTAAAACTTACTACAAGAAGCTTTAAGAGTGTAATAAAAAGAGAGGAATTGAAAGCTTTTGAACCTTATCCTCAACCAGAAAGAGTGCGAGCTAATAAATTGCCAAAGTGCAAGAAAAAGCTGCCAAACTCTAATGAGACCTCATAATTCACTGATATTTCTTTTTTAAGTGTCCGTTTGAAGCAGCCAATAATTTATGTTTTTACAAAAATGGAAATCGATAAAAAAAAGAATTTTTGGTCCGGAACCTTTGAAGACACCACCCTGGTTCATGTTGGCGGGCTGAATTTTTTTTGGGTTTTCAAAACTTTTCAGGCTCATTGATCGGCACAGTCTGTCTGATTGACAATAGTTGATTCCCAAAAATGCCCGTAATCGCGCTCAAGAAACATCTGTCTCCAAAAACGCGACGGATTTCGGGTTTTTCTCAAGTAAAAATCCCGAAAAAAAAATTCGGGAATCGAGCGCGAAAACCATGTTGAGGGTTCGGTACTAAAAATCCACGAAAATTTGTTGTTCGAGCGCGAAAACCCCGAACAAAAATGTCGGGGGTTTGAGTTTTTCTCAACTAAACCCACGAAAATTCGTGGTTCCGCGCAAAAACCTTAAGCAAAAATGCCGGGGGTTCAGGGCAACCCCAGTGTTTACAGTATGCCTCTCTCACAGCGCCACCGTATCTCCCCTTACCTTGCTTCGACTGAGATAGCCTTCGGCGGAGTTCCACAACAGGTTGCCGTTTGAACTGTCCGCAATGATGGAGCCGTATGCCCAGCTCGCTGACTAATGAAATGCTCTGTATTTGTTTTACAAAAATTAACCAACTAAAAGTCAAAATGTATCACAAAAATTGGGAAGATTTTTCAAAAAATCGGAAAATTTTATATGACACAATTTATGTTCAAATTTCTATGTGGTGTTTGGGTAGGCCCACGTTTGGGGTACGAAAGTCTTTGTCGGGGTTAAAGGTCGGGGGGGGGGGGGATTTTGGGCCCTATTTGGGGGTTTTTGAGTTTTTTAATTTAAAAAAAATGCAATCGCAAACCTCCTCTGTTCTGGTCTTCCCCGTTTTTTAACAATTTGATTTTGAAGAATTTTACCGTTAGAATCATTTCGGTTTCTTTTTAAAACGATATCATATAAGGAAAGATGTTTTTAGTGAAAAGATTCGTAAACTTTTTGTACTAGGTAATAATGCTTAAATTAAATAAACAATTTTTTATTATAAATCCTTAAATCTAATGAATCAAAAGGAATTTAAACAAAGAAGGATTTTACATTTTATATGTCAAAAAAATTAAAAATCTAAATGCCTAAATCGGGTTTTTCCAAATAATTGACCATTCATTTAAAAGCTCTCCAAAATCGAGTTCCAATTTCTTAAACATTTGAGCCGGCATTCTCTCCCACAAAATGTCCATCGACAGAATTTGGATGACGCTGTCGTTTAAATAGCTTTTTCCATTTATACAAAGTGGCTCTTCCAATATTCAACAATTTGGCAATGTCCGCGTCACTAATTTTAGGCTTTTGGTCCTTAGTTTCATAATAATGTTTCATCAATTCCTTTTGTTTGCTATGGGAATATTTATTTGGTGCTGTAAACGAATTTTAATTAATAATAATAAAATTGGGCTCGAAAAACTCACAGGTTTGGCGAAGTTCACTTTTCCATCTGTAAATTGTCATAAAACTGAGGCCCAACTCTTTTGCGACAATTTCATTTATTTGATTGGGATAAGAGTTTTTGAGCCCGGCCCGCATTAACTCGGCTTTTCTCTGATCAAATTTTTCTATTAAATGTTTACGTTCTTCTTTTTCATAAAACACTTTTCGACTTAAGCCAAATTCTTTTTTCCATTTATATATTTTTGAGCGATTGACTTTTAAATGTTTAGCAATATTTTCTTCAATTTGAACCCATTCTTTTTTCGAATATTTTTCTTTTTGCTTAAATTCGTTTTTAATTGCGTGAAATTTGTCGATAATTTTACGTTTTTGCTCATCTTCAGCAATATTTTCGTTTGAAGTAATTTCTTCCATTATTTGGTTTTGTTCTTCGCCATTTTTGGCATTATCAGAGTGATCAGACTCTGTGAGAGGAGGATTCTGATCAGTTGAATTGGGTTCAATTTGTCCAATTTGGGTGTTCTGCCGGTCGATTTTGTGATGGACATTTTGTCCAAAGTTTGTTGGCGGCATTTTCAAATCTTCGGCTTCATCTTTGTCCCACCAGCCTTCTCCGAATATTTCATCAAATGTTTTGAGTGGCGTTTCCTCCAATTTTACTTTTACGGATTCGGCTTTGTCCAGTGAATTTGTTGAGAAGAAGAATAACACAAAAATTAAAATCCAAAATTCTTCCATTTTATTTGGGCAAAATAACTTCTGAATTTAGGGACATTTATATGAATTCTTATTAATTTTATATTAAAATAGGATTTTTGTTGGAATTTGCAATCAAAAAATTAAAAAATGGTGCTGTTTTTTGAAGCTTTTAGAAATGAGCGGATGGGTCGGCGGTGCTGATAGGTGCCGCCGGAATTTTTTTTGAGGATTTTAACAATTTTTGTTAAAAAATTGCTTTAAAATTGACGAAATTTGGCCGACACTTCTAAATCTTCGATAAATGACTAACATTTTGAATTTTCAAAAATTAAAAAAAATATATAGAATAAAAATTTGCTCTAATTTTTCTGCATTTTATGGCACTAAAATAATTAATCATTAACCTTTGAACAAAGTCACAAAGTTATGTTTATAAATATTCACACAATTTGCTGGCCAAAAAAAATGAAAAGTTGATCTGAATTTTGGTGCTCGGGATCGAGGGTAGGAGCTTGACTCTAATTTAAACAAATAATTCATTATGAAAAAATTTGTCAATTATTTTTGTGTTAAAGAATTTTTCTCAAAAATAATAATATTCACAAATTATATTGATAAATAGCATTTAGCTTTATAAAAAAATGATCGTAAGTAAAAATGACAGCCCAAAATTGAAAATGGGCATTCATTTAATCATATTCTTTAAATTATTTCACCCAAATCAATATTCCTGACATCTCATAAATATTTTTCCTACTAAAATATCATTATAAAAATGGCGATCGATTGTGAATAGCCTAAATGAAAAATCTAATTGACCACCCCTCACTTTGCGAGCTGTACCTGCGCAGGGGATTAGGATAACCGGTGTACCGAAACCCCCGAAAGATTATCCAACCCTGAAGAAAAATCTGGCCCAAATGTTGAAAACGGATTTGGCGTTTAACGCAGAGCCCTTCAGGCTTTAGTTGTTCACTAATTAAAAAATGGGTAAAATCACTTACTAGGCTACAAAATTTCAAATTTGTCGATAGAAAATAAAATATTGAATTTATAGCGGGCCGGATAGAATAATTTGGGGGGAAAGGTAGAGTCTTAGGGGTTCATTGGGCTTAGGCCTAAGGCACTTGAAGAATTTCTGACAAAAATTTTCTTGAAATTTAAAGAATAATAAAATATGCAAAATTTGAAATATTAATAAATATAAAACGGCTGATTTGGAAGATTGGTATTAAAATTATAAAATTTGTGAATATTTATTATTCTATTTAAGAAAATTTTTTGAGAAATTTTTTAATACATAATTCAGAAGCTGTTTTGCCCAAATAAAATGGAAGAATTTTGGATTTTAATTTTTGTGTTATTCTTCTTCTCAACAAATTCACTGGACAAAGCCGAATCCGTAAAAGTAAAATTGGAGGAAACGCCACTCAAAACATTTGATGAAATATTCGGAGAAGGCTGGTGGGACAAAGATGAAGCCGAAGATTTGAAAATGCCGCCAACAAACTTTGGACAAAATGTCCATCCCCAAATCGACCGGCAGAACACCCAAATTGGACAAAATGAACCCAATTCAACTGATCAGAGCGAAAATATTGCTGAAGATGAGCGAAAACGTAAAATTATCGCCAAATTCCACGCAATGAGAAACGAATTTAAGCAAAATGTAAAATATTCAAAAAAAGAAAAAACTCAAATTGAGGAGAAAATTGCCAAACATTTAGAAGTCAGTCGCTCGAAAATATATAAATGGAAAAAAGAATTTGGCCTAAGTCAAAAAAGACATATCTTTGGGAAGAAAAAAAATGAGCGAAAAAATTTGATCGAGAAATTTGATCAAATGAAAGTCGAGTTAAAACGTGCCGGACTCAAAAACTCTTTAATCACGAAATTGATAAATTTGTCGCAAAAGAATTATACCTCAGTTTTACAACAATTTACAATTGGAAACGTGAACTTGGCCAAACCAGTGAGTATTTGGAGCCCAATTTTGTTAATTTAATTATATTTTATTATCTTTTAAAGCATCAAATAAATATTCCTACAGCGAACAAAAGGAATTGATGAAACGTTATTATAAAATTAAGGACCAAAATCCTAAAATTAGTGACGGCGATATTGCCAAAAGGTTGAAAATTGGAACAAGCACTTTGTATAAGTTGGAAAAAGCAATTGCATCCAATTTGTCGATGGACATTCTGTGGAAGAGATGCCGCGACTCGTGTTAAGGAAATTGAAAATTACAATTAGTGGCGCATTTGAATAAAAATTCAATGTTTAAAAACCACCCAAATCGCTTTTTATTATATTATTTTCGGCTGTATCCGTACAAAGAATGCTTGTTCATTTTCATAAACATTTGAGCAATTTCAAAGCTTTTCCCTTGAATTGATTTCCCGACAGTTTACGCCCGACAAACCCCGACCCCAATTTTTAAATAGAAAAGAAAAAACCTTTGTTGATTTGTTTCTCAGTCAATTTTGTCAAGAGCTCCGACCTGGAACCGGGAAAAAGTAAAGAATACTACCGCCGAAATTTTGGCTCATTTTATATATGCTTAGATTTCTCTCGTTGAGAGAAATCGAATGATATATTTTTGGGCAGCGGCATCAACTATGAGCTGAGATACAGCTTCTAAAAGTTGAGCAAAAACCATAGGGGGGGTGACCCTTTTGGTCAAAATTTTAGAAAATATTTCTGTTCTAAAAATTGTCTGAAAATATGTTACTGGCGGCCCGCCATAAAGTGGAAAATAGCATCCAAAGTACCGCATACTCGGGGTCCCGAGGAAGTTTACCTAGAAGTCGGAATACTAACCCCAGGAAAGGGGTTATTTGTGACAAGTGGTGCAACGGCTGCGTTCGTGACTGAAAAACGCAGAAAAGGCAAAAATTGAAAAAAGGTGTGCACACTATCCGAACCGGGTGAATTCGGAATAATCAAGCCAGAAATGAGCACGAGGTACGGATAATTCGGGGTTGTATCAAAGATAAGAAACCGGGAAAGCTGAGATGATGTCAGCACCAATAGAAGTGTGGCTATCCACCAAAAATTTGCAGAACGGCACGCGAAGTGATGAAATTGCTAAGAAGTGGTGGTCGATTTAATGGTTTTGTCCTAGCGCCCTTGTCCTAGAGTCTCGACGCAGGACCGAACCCTGCGCAAGATTTTGCTGGATCCGGTCCGCAATCCTGCACTTTTTGGGCTTTTGCAGGATTTGCAGGATTAATCCTGCAAAATCCGGTCCTGCAAAAATATGAAAACAATTCAAAATTGTCACCAAAATAACTCAACATCCATTTTTTTAAATTTGGAGGAATAACCGTGCCTACATTTGGCTCGGGTTAAAAACCTCCAAAAGTCGTTAACACCTCTCCAATTGCTCTTACGGCTGAACACTCAAAGTCTGACATAACATTTAGCAGGCTCCGTTCTGGTTTGTGTTTGCAATTGAATTAAATTTAAAATTATTTTAACTTTTTAAATAATTAAATCAAACGGTTTATTTTCGGTAATGTCCACTCCTGGAACAAAACAAAATTTCGTCAAAAGCGGTGGACGAACAACAAATCGACAGCCGAAATCGGCAAATGTTTGGTCAGCGCATACGAAGGTGTTTTTTTTTGGTTTTAAAAAATTTTTTGGTTTTTTGTTTGTTGAACAATTTTTGAACGCTAAATTTAAGGCACACACAAGCAACACCGGTGGCATGACGGTTATTGATCAAAGCGAAAAACGAAAGGCGGCTGCCAAGAGACGGTCAGTAATTTTCTTTTCAGTTTTTTGCAAGAGCGGAAAATTAATTTTAGAAATGGAAAAAAATAAAATAAGATGTTGTAATTGTTGAAAAGCCATTTTTCAATTTTCAGCCTTTGTTTTCTAGGGATGGCAAAAAGAATCGTCGCATGTAGCGAGAATTAGTCGCATCGGAGGTGATTGTCATTTTTTAGTGAAGAAAATAACTCAATGCTGTTTATCGACGGTTTCGTTAATTTAATATTCTCTATCCTATGTCCGTTTTTGCAAGATTTGGCATAGGTGCATACCGTAACACTCCCCTATAATTGATTCTTTCTCTTCGCTAGCAATTACCGTACCCCACCCATTTGTTCCTTTCGTTCAAATTTATAAGTGAAAAGAGGTTAAATACATTGGGGGGGTCTGACAGGAATTGACACAAATACAAATTGGTAATTAGGAATGTTTAAGGAGCTTGGCGAAAAACTCATTTCTAAAATTAAAGAGATTGAATTTCATTTTAATGCGCCTTAAAATAATTTGTTCATACGGCAAAAGGGACACTTCCTAGGGTTGGGAGAAATGTTAACAATTTATTACCTCAACAGTTAACATCTTGTTTTCCCATGAGACGAAAAAAAGACCCAAAGAAAATTTGCAGATGGTCAAATTAAATTTTGAGGAGGAATTTTAATTCATCTACAGTAATTATCCCCCTCATAGTCAGGCGAGGCCACTCCACCGCCATGCCTTCGATGCCGCCTGGGCCACCCGGTGAACTGGGACCGGCTGGCGAGATTGGAACCGGTGAGCAGCCGTTCTATAAGCAAAAAATTTCAGAGTATAAATTTATTTTTATTTATTTTTTGCTTTTTTAGAGGGGCCTTCCAGACGCTCAGGCCCAGAAGGCGCGCCTGGTGAGCAAGGGCCGAAAGGACCGCCCGGATCCCCTGGCGAAAAAGGCCCAATTGGTCAGCCAGGAGAGTGACGTCGAAGGTTTTGCAATAAATTTTTGGTCAAATTTTTCAGAGCCGGACTTGGGTCTAAAGGTAGATAAGCGAAAATTTTAATTTTACCGAATGTTTAGAACATTTTAATTTAAAAATATGTAAATTTTATGAAAATTTGCCAGATTTTATTAATTTTTCAAGCGCTAAATATTATTAATTTTACAGTTTCTGATCGCAATTTTTATAAAATGATGAATATTATTAGAAAGAAAAATATTCTATGAGACGTAGGAATATTGATTTGGTCCCGGTTCAAAAGGTGACATGTCAGGAATATTATTTGGGTGAGATAATTATTAAAGAATTATTTGTATGAATGCCCATTTCAATTGCGTGCTGAATAAAATGGAAAAGTTTTGGATTTTTATTTTGGTGTCATTTTTTGCAATAAATTCACTGGAAAAAACGAATCCGTACAATTGGAGGTATTGGAAGAATTGCCACTCCAAACATTTGACGAATTATTTGTTGAAGAATGGTTGGACAAAGATGAAGCCGAAGATTTGAAAAAGCCGGCGCCAACAAACTTTGGACAAAATGTCCATCACCAAATCGACCGGCAGAACACCCAAATTGGACAAATTGAACCCAATTCAATTGATCAAAATCCTTCTCTCACAGAGTCTGATCACTCTGAGAGTGCCAAAAATTGCGAAGAACAGAATGAAGTTTCTTCAAACAAAAATATTGCCGAAGATGAGCGAAAACGTAAAATTGTTGCCAAATTCCACGCAATAAAAGACGAATTTAAACAAAAAGGAAAACATTCGGCAAAAGAATGGGATCAAATTGAAAAGAAAATTGGTAAACATTTAAAAGTCAGTCAGTCGCTCTAAAATATATGAATGGAAAAAAGAATTTGGCCTAAGTCGAAAAATGCATAACTTTGGGAAGAAAAAAAATGAGCGAAAATATTTGATAGAGAAATTTGATCGAAAGAAAGCCGAATTAACGCGAGACGGGTTCAAAAACTCTTATAAGGAAGAAAATGATAAATTTGTCGCAAAAGAATTGGGCCTCAGTGTTGCAACAATTTACAGGTGGAAACTTGAACTTAGCCAACCCAGTGAGTTTTTCGAGCCCTAATTTTACTTATTTATTTTTATTAATTAAATTCTTTTACAGCATCAAAACATGAATACGCGAACAGCAAACAAAAGGAATTGATAAAACGTTATTATGAAATTAAAGGCAAAAATTCTAAAATTAGAGACCGCGACATTGCCAACATATTGAAAATTGGAAGAACCACTTTGTGTAGATGGAAAAAACAGCAATTGCATCAAAATTCTGTCGATGGGCATTCTGTGGAAGAGAATGCCGGCTCAAATGTTCGGGAAAATGGGAACTCGAGAAGTATTTGAATGAAACGATGGGCAATAAATTTTCGACAATTCACTTTCATCTCTTCTAATAGATCTATAGATTCGCTATTCATCATTTGGATGAAATTGCTGTCGTTTAAATTGCTTTTTCTATTTATCCAAAGTGTCTCTTGCAATTTTCAACATTTTGACAATGTACGCGTCACTAAGGAGGATTCTGATCAGTTGAATTGGGTTTAGTTTGTTCAATTTGAGCGTTCTATCGATCGATTTGGTGATGAACATTTTGTCCAAAGTTTATTGGTGGCCTTTTCAAATCTTCGGCTTCATCTTTGTCCCAACCGTCTCCGAATATTTATAAATCCATATTTTGGCCTTTTTGATCAAAAATCCAAGAAAAATTCGTGATTTTTTGTGAAAATTTCATAAGAAAAATGCAATAAAAACAAAAAATGTACCCTTAAAAATCAAAAAATTTTCAACCCAAAAATGCACCTCTAAAAAATGACTTTTTCTTGGACCAAAAATGCACCATCAAAGATCGAAATTTTCTTTAAAATTTTTTATTTTTTATAAAATTTTCCAAAACATGTGAAAAATATTTTATTTACAAACTGTAAGAGGAAAATTAATAAAAAAAATGACGAATTTTGAAGGTTTTTAGACATAAATTGAGAAGATTTAGTCAGTTCTAGCACATTTTTTTTTAGTCAATATTTTGGCAATTTTTGGGGTTTTTGGTCCATATTTCACGTTTTTTAGTCCATATAAATCCGGGTTCTAGTAATAAATGGCAGACCACAATTGAAATTTTATTCTTTAATAATTATCTCTCCCGAACCTGTTACAACTTGACAAGTTTATAAACATGCGACTAAGTTGAAAGAGCGCCTGTTCCAATTTAACAACTACTATAAGTTGAAAGAGCGCTTGTTCCAACTTGACAAGTTTATAAACATGCGACTAAGTTGAAAGAGCGCCTGTTCAACAAGTTTATGAACAGGCGGCTAAGTTGAAAAAGCGACTGTTCCAACTTGACAAGTTTATGAACAGGCGGCTAAGTTGAAAGAGCGCGTGTTCCAACTTAGCAAGTTTATGAACAGGCTAAGTTGAAAGAGCGCGTGTTCCAACTTAGCAAGTTTATGAACAGGCGGCTAAGTTGAAAGAGAGCCTGTTCCAATTTACCAACTACTATAAGTTGAAAAAGCGCCTATTCCAACTTGACAAGTTTATGAACAGGCGGCTAAGTTAAAAGAGTGCCTGTTCCAACAAGACAACTACTATAAGTTGAAAGAGCCCCTGTTCCAATTTGACAAGCTTAATGAATAGGGTGGGGATTTTTAGGCTCGAAAAATTTGAGCATTAAACATGCTAATTTTTGTCGTGTGGTTTTGCTTTTTTGAAACTCTTAGAAAATTTAGCCAAAAATACTTCTAAGGCCATACTATCATCATGCAAATTTCAGGCGATTTGGCCAATTAGGTAATTTTCAGTATAATAGCGCCTGTTCCAACTTGACAAGCTTGAACAGGCGGCCATGTTGAAAAAGGCGAATTTTTGTGAAATTACGCATGATAAATCTAAACAGCTGAAAATTTGCACTATCATAGTATGGCCTTAGAAGTATTTTTGGCCAAATTTTCTAAGAGTTTCAAAAAAGAAAAACCACACGACAAAAATTAGCATGTTTAATGCTCAAGTTTTTTTAACTAAAATCCTCACCCTATTCATAAGCTTTTCATTCTTTTTTTTGTTAGACGAAATCAAAAAACCATAGGGGAGGGAGGCCCTTTTGCTGTACTACATTCGTAATCGCCTGTTCCTGCTTGTCAAGTTGGAACAAGCGCTCTTTCAACTTAGCCGCCTGTTCATGCTTATCAAGGCGTTTTTTATTTTAATCGCCTGTTCCTGCTTGTCAAGTTGGAACAGGCGCTTTTTAACTTACTCGCCTGTTCATGCTTGCAAAGTGGAACAGCGCTGTTTCCAACTTACTGCCTGTTCCTGCTTGTGAAGTTGGAACCGGCGCTCTTTTGTTGCGAAGAATAAGACCAAAATTAAAATCCAAAACTCTTTCATTTTTTCTCTCAAAAATTTTCTTGAATTTTAAAGAATATAATATTCTAAATTACAATTAATAAATAGTATTAAGCTTTGCTAAAAAATATAAAGTAATAAATGACAGCCCAAAGAGTGGGTATTCATATAAATCATTTAAAAATCTCACCCCAATCAATATTCATGACATTTCATAAATATTAATTTTACTAACAATCATTATTCAACCGGGACCAGGGCTGGACGTCACCGACCCCTAAGTCCTTCCGATTTTTGAGGGTTTTCTAACGATAACTTTTTTGATATTTGTCAAATCATGAATCGGTTAAGGTTGAAGCAAGTTATTGCTAGAATGCTAATAATTTTTTAAAAAATTTAGAAAATGTCAGGAATATTGATTTGGTCACGGTTCAAAAAAAATATTATGATATGCCAGGAATATTTTATATGAATAAAAGCCCATTTCAGATGTGGGCTGCCATTTATTAATAATTGACAAATTTCGCCATATCTTTTCTGTATATTATAAAATTAATTGGAATTCCTATAAATGCTCCTAAATTCAGAGTTTATTTTGCCCTAATAAAATGGAAGAGGGGCCACGGCGAAGATTAAGATAAAGACGACGGTGGGGATCAGGGAGGGGGATGGGGGTCCGCTAGGCGGGTGCGGTGCCGGGGGGACTGCGGAGGAAGCCGGGTTCGGGTCGGGAGGTGCCCGGAATTGGGCGGTCCACCGGCTATAGTGGGGGGTCTGGCGGAGACAACCGAAAAGAAGGGCGATGATTAGGATCAAAACCGCCATAAGCAGCAGTCCGCTTAGCCAGAGGGGTACCCCAATGGTTGGCTCCGGCGGATCGGGAGCCGGATGGTGGTGGAAGGCAAGGTCCAAGGAGAGGAGATTGCCCATTTCTTTGTTCTGGAGGGAAGACAGAGCGATGTATGAGTTGAATGAATTTGTTATGGAATAACTTTTCTATGGGGGTGTGGTTGGTTTTATACCGTGGGAGGGCCCGGCGGCATTTGTTTATGGAGGGATTGCGATCAACCCTAAGGCCATGGAGCGGGGACGGATGGTGGGAACGGATCCGCGGGATGTGGTTGTTGGGTCGTGTGAAATGTCGGGGGGGGGGGTGTGAACGGATCCGCGGACATGATCAGATATTGCGGGATCGTGGGAAATGTCGTGGGGGAGGGGGCGGGGGTGTCGGGACGAGGTAACTAAGTAACCCGCGATAAACGGTGCTCCCGCCGGCGATCTTTAAGCTGCTAACGGCTGTGCGGACGAGGACGGCGCTAAGGGGGGTCGAAGGGCCCAAGTCCATCTTTTTCCGGCGACGGTGTCCGCGCCGGATGCGCTGGTGGGTGGGAGTAGGGAGTCTACCGGTAGGGGAAAAGTGGGCCCAGTTCCACTTCCGCACCGGTTGCCGGGGTTGGCTTTCTGACTCGGTCTCCAAGGGATAAAGTTGACCAATAGATCGCGTGGTGATATGTATGGCCTGTTATTTAAATTTATACTTTTACATTTTTTCAGTAAATAAAATCACAAGAGTGTTGTTGCGGATAAAACCAAAAAATAATAAAAAATCGTTAACAGATTTTGGGTTTTTAAACAACTGCCTTTCAAATATTTCCCGAATTCGAATTCTCAAATTCCTGAACAGTTGCCGCTGCATTCTCGTCTACAGAATGTTCATCGACAGAATTTGGATGCAATTGCTGTCGTTTTAATTGCCTCTTCCATCTAACCAAAGTTCTTCCTCCAATTTTTAATATTTTGGCAATGTCCTTGTCACTAATTTTAGGATTTTTGTCTTTAATTTCATAATAAAGTTTCATCAAATCCTTTTGTTCGCTGTGGGGGTATTTAAGACGCTGTGAGAAGAGGATTCTGATCAGTTGAATTGGGTTCAATTTGTCCAGAGTGATTAGACTCTGTGAGAAGAGGATTCTGATCAGTTGAATTGGGTTCAATTTGTCCAGAATGATCAGACTCTGTGAGAAGAGGATTCTGATCAGTTGAATTGGGTTCAATTTGTCCAAATTGGGTGTTCTGCCGGTCGATTTGGTGATGGACATTTTGTCCAAAGTTTGTTGGCCTTAAATCTTCGGCTTCATCTTTGTCCCACCATTCTTCTACGAATAATTCATCAAATGTTTGGAGTGGCAATTCCTCCAATTGTACGGATTCGGCTTTGTCTAGTGAATTTATTGCAAAACATGAGAGCAAAAAAAACAAAAACTCTTCCATGTTATTTGGGCTAAAAACCTCTGAATTTAGGGACGCTTATATTTCCAAAATTATAAATTTGTCTATTATTTTTTATTATTTAGCTTTGGTATAAAAAAATGATTGAAATTAATAAATGACAGCCCTCAATTGAAATGGGCATTCATACATAAAATCATATTCTTTAATAATATTATTTTAAATAAATGCCTTAACCGAATCAATAATATTTTCCCACTAATAATCATGCTTTTTACAAAAGTGGCGATCGATAAATAAATAAATTCAGAACTCGGCAAAGGAGCCCAAAATTAACCAAAACTATTCCATTTTAAGCAAATCTCTTATTTAGTAGGATTTATATGGAATTCCAATTAATTTTATAATTTAAACAAAAAACAAAAAATGTTTTGTGTTAAATAATTCTCTTAAATTTTAAAAAGAATAAAAATTTTGCTTTTTATAATATAAAAAAATGATTAAAGTAATAAAGACAGCCGCAATTGAAATGGGCATTCGTACATAAATATAAATGTCGCCAATTGCGACGAGAGTGAGAACGACGGCGGATATGACGTGCCTCCGATCGCCCCCCCCCACCGGAGCACCACGATTCGGCGCGCACGATTCGGCGCGCACGACTCGGCGCGCACGATTCGGCGCCGACGGAGGGGTCCGCGACAATAAATCAGTTCTTTAATATTATATTTTAAATATGCCTTAACCGAATCAATAATTTTTTCCCACTAATAATTTATGCAATCGATAAATATATATATAAACCCGGTAAATCCCAAAAATAGAAAGAATTTTTGGTAAATTGCGAAATAGAATTTTGATCAGACAGGAACGTAATCAGAATCGCCGGCCGATGTGTTATCAAATTTAGTTCATATTTTATTATATCGTCACATTAGCAAAAATTGCCAAAATTGTGTAAGAACAATTCACAAAAAAAAACAACAAAGAAAAGGTGTGAACATTGAAATTATGTGTGAGTTCGTGTGTGTCCGGGTGAGGCTAATTTTTGATCAAAATTGTTTTCGAAATTTCACTAATTTAAAAAAACGCTCTAGCACAAATTTTGGTAGGTGATAACTAGGGCTGGGATTTTTATGTTATAACATATTTTTTTCGTGGATTCCTTACCATGAGAGAAGCCCAAAAATAGTATTTGTTTTGAAAAATTTTTGAATTAGAGCGACTTTTTAGCACATATAAAAACATATTTTGGGGGTATTTTTTAGCACATATTTACTGACATATTTTAAGCTTTTTCAGAGTTTTAGCACATATTTCGCCATTTTTCAAAAATTCCTTAACAAAAATGCAATAAAAACGAAAAACACACCCCTAAGGATCGACTTTTTAAAAATTTTCAAATGTGCACCCCTAAAAAATGACTTTATCTTTGACCAAAAATCCACCCTCAAAGATCGACTTTTCCCTAAAAATTTTTTACTTTTGATATTTTTATAAAATTTTCCAAAACATGTGAAAAATAGTATATTTACAACTGTAGGAGCAAAATTAATAAAGATAGATGAATTTTGAAGGTTTTTATGCATAAACTGACTAGATTTTGTCCATTTTTGGCACATATTTTAGCACATATTTTGGAATTTTTGGGATTTTTAGCACATATTTTGGCATTTTTTAGCACATAAAAACATACATATTTTGGGTTTTTTAGCACATATAAATCCTAGCCCTCCCTAGTGATAACGCCCCAAAAATGTGAGAAAAATTGTGGGACCGCTGTTTTTTTGGCACGATTGTTTTGGCATTGTGTTGTAAACTATTCAAATTCGTCAAATCATTGGCGGGCTGAATTTTTTTTGGGTTTTCAAAACTTTTCAGGCTCATTGATCGGCACAGTCTGTCTGATTGACAATAGTTGATTCCCAAAAATGCCCGTAATCGCGCTCAAGAAAGATCTCTTTCTAAAAACGCGCCGGATTTCGGGTTTTTCTCAAGTAAAAATCCCGGAAAAAAAAAATTCGGGATTCGAGCGCGAAAACCATGTCGGGGGTTCGTGTTCTTCTCAACTAAAAATCCACGAAAATTTGTTATTCGAGCGCGAAAACCCCGAACAAAAATGTCGGGGGTTTGAGTTTTTCTCAACTAAACCACACTAAAATTCGTGGGTCCGCGCAAAAACCTTGAGCAAAAATGCAGGAAAAACCTTTTTTTAATCAAAAATGCAAAAAATTTCGCGGATTTCGGGTTTCGGATATTTCGGAAATACCGGGATTTTTGGCTTTTCGGATTTTGGATTTAAAATCGTTTCGGATTTTTAGAATTTCGGATTTCGGGTTTAGGATTTTATTTTCCGATTTTGCCCAGCCCTGCTACCGTCCACATCACTCACAACTAAGGCTGTCGGTTTCAAAAAATTTTCGGTTAACCGAAACCGAAACCGGTAACCGAACCGAAGCTTTCGGTTTTACCGAACCGAAACCGATAACCGAACCGAAACTTTCGGTTTTACCGAACCGAAACCGATAACCGAACCGAAGCTTTCGGTTTTACCGAACCGAAACCGATAACCGAACCGAAGCTTTCGGTTAACCGAAACCGAACCGAAATTTTCGGTTTTCCGAACCCAATGGTTGAAAACTCCATTTCCCAGACGATTTTTAGGGGAGCATTTTCCTCTTTTTATAGCATTTTTGTTAAGCAATTTTCCAAAAAATATTTGATTTTTAGGGGTGCATTTTAAGTTTTTGTTCTCTTTTTGTTAAGGATTTACAAAAATGCAATTTTTTTTTTACGATTTCTGCTTCTCTTACAATTAGGGGAAGGGGGGGGGGTGGGGTCGGCGGTGCCGATAGGCGCCGCCGAGAAAATTTTGAATTTTTGACTCAATCTTGTTACGAGATTTGCAACAAAATTTTAAAAATGCTGTGAATTTTGTTAAGAAATTGGTCCAATAATTACCAATCTGACAAAACAAAAGGGTCTTCCCTCAACATTTGACAAAACTAGAAATTTTTTAAATAATAGGTGAGTTCTCCTACCAAAAAATTATGAATTTCAAAGTTAAATTCTGCCCAAAAAATATTTTTAAAAAATCTGAAATAATTTAAAAAGTGTTTAGAAATTGATATTACTCAATAGATAGTCTCTGAAAGCCACAAGAAATCATTTACTTAGTCGGGGTTCGAACCACCAACAGACAAAACAATCACGGCCCCACAACTAGCCACTACACCACCATCTCACATAACAAATCTATGCAAAAAAAACATTAGAAGGGTAAATAATGACACAATTTAAAGTGTATTTAGTCAAAAATTCAAATTTGTAAAACAGAAAGTCATATTTATTGTCGCTTATTAGAACCGAACCGAAGCTTTCGGTTTTACCGAACCGAAACCGATAACCGAACCGAAGCTTTCGGTTTTACCGAACCGAAACCGATAACCGAACCGAAGCTTTCGGTTTTACCGAACCGAAACCGATAACCGAACCGAAGCTTTCGGTTTTACCGAACCGAAACCGAAAACCGAACCGAAGCTTTCGGTTAACCGAACCGATAACCGAAAACCGAACCGAAAAAATGTCGGTTTTCGGTCTCGGTTCGGTTCGGTTCGGTTTGAAACCGACAGCCTTACTCATAACAAGTTATTTTTTATCTTTTTGTACCCTAATACAGATTATAATTTTTAGGTGCAAAAATTCGATTTTATGCACATTTTGGTTCAGAATTTCAGTTAAACATTGCCTTCCCACTTAGGGCAATCGGTTGCATGCACAATGTGCGAAGACCTGGTAAATTGTGAATTTACATTGTTTTTTATAAATTATCCGATAGTAAAAGCATAATTATTAGTGGGAAAATATTATTGATTTGGTTAAGGCATTTATTTAAAATAATATTATTAAAGAATATGATTTATATGAATAAATTGGAGGAAGCGCCAATCAAAACATTTGATGAAATATTCGGAGAAGGCTGTTGGGACAAAGATGAAGCCGAAGATTTGAAAATGCCGGCTCCAACAAACTTTGGACAAAATGTCCATCCCCAAATCGATCGGCAGAACTCCCAACTTAAACAAATTGAACCCAATTCAACTGATCAGAATCCTCCTCTCACAGAGTCTGATCATTCTGGACAAATTGAACCCAATTCAACTGATCAAAATCCTCCTCTCACAGAGTCTGATCATTCTGGACAAATTGAACCCAATTCAACTGATCAGAATCCTCCTCTCACAGAGTCTAATCACTCTGGACAAATTGAACCCAATTCAACTGATCAGAATCCTCTTCTCACAGAGTCTGATCACTCTCATAATGCCAAAAATGGCGAAGAACAGAACAAAGTTTCTTCAAGCAAAAATATTGCTGAAGATGAGCGAAAACGTAAAATTATCGCCAAATTCCACGCAATGAGAAACGAATTTAAGCAAAATGTAAAATATTCAAAAAAAGAAAAAACTCAAATTGAGAATAAAATTGCTAAACATTTAGAAGTCAGTCGCTCAAAAATATATGAATGGAAAAAAGAATTTGGCCTAAGTCAAAAAAGACATATCTTTGGAAAGAAAAAAAATGAGCGAAAAAATTTGTTAGAGAAATTTGATCAGAAGAAAGCCGAGTTAACGCGGGCCGGACTCAAAAACTCTTATAATCACGAAATTGATGAAACTGTCGCAAAAGATTTGGGCCTCAATTTTACAACAATTTACAATTGGAAACGTGAACTTGGCCAAACCAGTGAGTATTTGGAGCCCAATTTTGTTAATTTAATTATATTTTATTATCTTTTAAAGCATCAAATAAATATTCCTACAGCGAACAAAAGGAATTGATGAAACGTTATTATAAAATTAAGGACCAAAATCCTAAAATTAGCGACGAGAACATTGCCAAAATGTTAAAAATTGGAACAAGCACTTTGTATAGTTGGAAAAAGCAATTGCATCCAAATTGTCAATGGACATTCTGTGGAAGAAATGCCGCGACTCGTGTTAAGGAAATTGAAAATTACAATTAGTGGCGCATTTGAATAAAAATTCAATGATTAAAAACCCCCCAAATCTATTTTTATTATATTATTTTTGGCTATCCGTACAAAGAATGCTTGTTCATTTTCATAAACTTTGAACAATTTCAAAGCTTTTCCCTTAAATTGATTTCCCGACAGTTTACGCCCGACAAACCCCGACCCCAATTTTTAAATAGAAAAGAAAAAACCTTTGTTGGTTTGTTTCTCTGTCAATTTTGTCAATAGCTCCGACCTGGAACCGGGAAAAAGTAAAGAATACTACCGCCGAAATTTTGGCTCATTTTATATATGCTTAGATTTCTCTCGTTGAGAGAAATCGAATGATATATTTTTGGGCTGGGGCATCAACTATGAGCTGAGATACAGCTTCTCAAAGTTGAGCAAAAACCATAGGGGGGCGACTCTTTTGGTCAAAATTTTTAGAAAATATTTCTGTTCTAAAAATTTTCTGAAAATGTGTTACTGGCGGCCCGCCATAAAGTGGAAAATAGCAGCCAAAGTACCGCATACTCGGGATCCCGAGATGGTTGTGGGTGTGATTCTTGACGATGAAAACTTCGAAAATTTAAAAAGTGTTGGCCAAATTTCGTTAATTTCAAGCATTTTTCTCAGAAAAAATAAGTTAAAATGCTTTAAAAAATTCCCTGCGGCGCCTATCGGCACCGCCGACTCTTCCCATTTCTTAAGAACTTTCTAAAAAACAAAATTTCTAAAATTCTTTCGCGCCAATCCTCCCCCCTCCCGCCTTCTCAACTTTTTTTTAGAAAAATCGCTGATCAAAATTCGCTCAGAAAAACAAAACTTGGCCACAACAAGATTTTTGAAGGGGCTTTCAGTAGTTAGAAAGACGGGACCGTCGTTTTTGCGCGAAATTTTCGCGCATTAACGCTGACCTATTGGCCCCTTTTGTGGGGGGTACCCGTGCCTATGGGGAGTAATTAATTAGTGTTCGGGACCGTTGTTTTTGCGCATTAGCGCTGCCTTATTGTGGGGGAGGGGGGTAATCAATTAGTGTTCCGGGACCGTTGTTAGTGCGCGAAGATTTCGCGCGGTGGGTGCAAACTTTTTGGGACGGGGTCCAACTAATTATTTGGATAAATCAGTGCCCAAACCTTTTTGGGAGGGGGTAATAATTAACGCGCGTAAATTAACGCTCAATCTTTTTGGGTTGGTTCAAGTTTGCGCGAGCTTAAACCTTTTTACAAGTTTTGGGCGCCAGAAAAATCAGTACTTAAGGTCATTTAAAGAAAATTTAAGTGACCAACGATCACGGCGCTGGCAGCGCCCGAACACGGGTGAGTTTATTATTTTGTTTTTGTTTTTAGAAGGGTGGGGGGGGAATCTCCAGCAAAAATTTTTTTTTGATTTTTTAACGCATAAACTTTGTATTTTGTAAGGTGAACAGCAACGTCCTCATTCGGCGCCGGATTGTTTCCTCTTCGTCTTCTGAATCAGCAGATGAACGAGTAATCACAACCAAATCGGTGAATGAACGAGTGATTTTTTGGCACTGTTCATAACAAAGGCGCATCCATAATAACATATACGTCGTTACACAAATCTACCTCTACAAATGATCAGCTGAACCAGCGCCCTGGGCGCTTTTACCAAATCGCAAATCGCGACGCTGGCGGCAACGGCGGCACAATACGCAAATAGACAAGGCGAGACCACCAAATTAATAATTTAAAATTAAAATCCGAGGGTGAATGTTAAATTGGACTAAAATTACCAATTAATTTCAGGCTCAAGCGGATGCTTCGCGCAAACGGTCAACGTTCCGCACGCGGGCTTTAACGGCGTCCAAAACATTGCGCAACAAATTTTCGAGCCCTCAAAAACAACACGGCGGGATCAAACAACAAGTGAAAAAAAAGAGAAAGAACAACACGGCGGGATCGAACAACAAGTGAAAAAAAAAGAGAAAGGTAGTGGGTTGTGGGTATTTGGTCTGGGGAGACCGTTTTGGTCAAAATTTACAAATTTTGTCGGAAATCCAACGGGTGACTAGCGCCTTTGGCTCTAACACCCCCCCCCCCCCAAGGGGAAAAAATTGGAAAAACGTGCCAACAATAAAATTGTTTTTTTATAACCGATCGGACCGACAAAAGGAAGAAGCTAGGCACCGCCGCGAACACGCACAAGAAGAGGACAGCGAGTGGTCAGACATTATACCCTCGCCATTGAATATCTTACGATTTTTAAAAGCTTGTAAGCCAGGCTAAATATTATATTTCGTTATTTTGCAGACGTGCCTCTAGTGCTCCCTTCTTACTCCTACCAAAATATTGTGGAGTTTCGATAACTTTGAAAAAATGAAGAAAATAACTCAAAATGCTGTTTATCGACACGGTTCCGTTAATTTAATGTTCTCTATCCTATGTCCGTTTTTTGCAAGTTTTGGCATAGGTGCATACCGTAACACCCTCGTATAATTGATTCAATGATTCTTTCTCTTCGCTAGCAATTACCGTACCCCACCCATTTGTTCCTTTCGTTCAAATTTATAAGTGAGAGGTTAAATACATTGGGGGGTCTGACAGGAATTGACACAAATACAAATTGGTAATTAGCAATGTTTAAGGAGCTTGGCGAAAAACTCATTTCTAAATTAAAGGGATTGAATTTTTCATTTTAATGCGCGTTAAAATAATTTGTTCATACGGCAAAAGGGACACTTCCTAGGGTTGGGAGAAATGTTAACAATTTATTACCTCAACAGTTAACATCTTGTTTTCCCCTGAGACGAAAAAAAGACGCAAAGAAAATTTGCAAAATTTATTTGGGTCAAATTAATGTGAGTTGAAAGAAAATATTGAAAGTGTAAATCACAGTGGATCACACTTCGATTTTCACTTTTTTCGGCTCGAGCATGTATTTGCCCTTGAAAACCTTCCACAAGTCTGAGTGGATGACTTTTTGTTTGTATGACGGCGGGCCACAGTCTTAGTGGACTTTAATTTTGAGGAGGAATTTTAATTAATCTAAAAAAAATTCAGAGTATAAATTTTTATTTTTATTTATTTTTTGCCATTTTTAGAGGGGCCTCCCGGACGCCCAGGCCCAGAAGGCGCGCCTGTTGAGCAAGGGCCGAAAGGACCGCCCGGATCCCCTGGCGAGAAAGGCCCAATTGGTCAGCCAGGAGAAAGAGTTCGTCGAATGTTTTGCAATAAATTTTTGGGCAAATTTTTCAGAGCCGGACAGCCCGCCTCCGCGGAACAATTAGTGCCTGGAGAGGCTGGACAGCCGGGTACAAATGAATCGTTTTGTTTAATTGTTGATAAATTGAAATGCTTTTCAGCTGAACTGGACCGTATGTGCCTCCGGGACCGCCTGGACCCCCCGGATCTCCGCGCCTACCCGGCGCACTTGGGTCTAAAGTTAGATAAGCTAAAATTTTAATTTTTACCGAATGTTTATAACATTTTAATTTAAAAATATGTAAATTTTATGAAAAGTGTTGCCAGATTTTATTAATTTTTAATCGCTAATATTATTAATTTTACAGTTTCTGTTGCACAATTTAAAATTATTTTAAAAAAATCAATTTTACGAAAACAAAAAGAGTCCGAATTGTCATTCAAGGTCCGATCGGCATTGATGGCGCGCCCGGGCCGGAGGGCGCACCGGGCGCCCGTGGATTGTCTGGCCAAAATTTTCTCGAAGCGATTATACACTTTTTTCATAACGAAAAATTTACCTATCGGTATCGTCAGCCTCTTTCATATTTATATAATTAAAATTTAAGTAAAAAAAAATCACAATTTATCAATCTTTCTTAACAAACAAATTCTTTACAATCATCAAGAAAACGTCAAACTGTATTAAATCTATAATAGATTGGTATTAGGTAATACCGTTGCTTCCAAAAACCAAGGGGTGAAAGCGTTGCCCCATATAATATCGAAGCCACAAAATGTTGACTGGCCAAAAACCACGAAATGTCGAAAAAAAAGTAAGCCCAAAGCAAAATGTTTCGATCAGCTTCCTAACCTTGTCGCTTATCAGCGGCGCAAATGTCGAATTGTCCTTCGACACAAATCCTGCAGCGCAAAGATTGAATTTTTCCTGCGGCACAAAAATCGAATTATTCTTAAAATTGAATTTCCCCTGCGGCGCAAAGATCGAAATTTAAAGGAAAAGATACAAAAAACATTGTCTTCATCTGTGGCGTATATGCGTACAGAAACGGAAATGTCACTTTCCCACCAGGGCGAATTTGAATTATTTAAAAATATATTTTTTTATTTGACTAATGGCAATCGATCGCCATATTTATAAAATGGTAAGATTGAAAGAAAAATATTCTATGAGATGCCAGGAATATTGATTTGGTCCCGGTTCAAAAGGTGACATGTCAGGAATATTATTTTTTGTTGGTGGCCTTTTCAAATCTTCGGCTTCACCTTTGTTCCACCAGCCTTCTTCGAATATTTCGATTCAAATTTATACAATATTATAATATTATTTAGCCTTGATAAAAAAAAATCATTGAAAGTAATAAATAGCGCCCGGATTTTCATGTTTTAACATGTTTTTTTGGCGAATAGGTAGGGAATCATGAGAGAAGCCCAGAAATAGCATTCATTTCAAAAAATTTTCGAATTAGGGCGACTTTTTAGTACAGTAAATCCATATTTTGGCTTTTTTGAGAATAAATCCATATTTCGCCATTTTTTCATAATAAATCCATATTGGCTTTTTGATCAAAAATCCAAGAAAAATTCGTGATTTTTTGTGAAAATTTCATAAGAAAAATGCAATAAAAACAAAAATGTACCCTTAAAAATCAAAAATTTTTCAACCCAAAAATGCACCTCTAAAAAATGACTTTTTCTTGGACCAAAAATGCACCATCAAAGATCGAATTTTCATTAAAATTTTTTATTTTTGATATTTTTTATAAAATTTTCCAAAACATGTGAAAAATATTTTATTTACAACTGTAAGAGGAAAATTAATAAAGAATGACGAATTTTGAAGGTTTTTACGCATAAATTGAGAAGATTTAGTCAGTTCGAGCACATTTTTTAGTCCATATTTTGGCACTTTTTGGGGTTTTTGGTCCATATTTTGGGGATTTTTAGTCCATATAAATCAGGGCTGCTAACAAAAAATTTTCAAAAAAAGGACAGTGAAGGTCAAAAAAAGATTTTGCTGGCAAAAAAAAAGGGTACTTTACAAGATGTTCAAAAATGCAGTAAATTTTATTTTTTGCATGAAATGTGAGTTTTTATCTTTCCTCCGACAATTTTTCTCAACAATTTGGGGTTGGAATTGCTCCCAAATCAGAATTTAGATAAACATGAACAAATATTGTGCATTTTAGACATTTAAGCGAAAATTCAAAAAAGAATGCGAAAATGCTTAAAAATTAACAAATTTGGCCATCTGTAAGATTATTCAAAATTTAAACAAAAATTCTTCAAAAAGCTCCAGAAATCTCAAATAAAGGACAAAACAGGACGTGTAGCCTAAATAAAGGACAAATCTTTAAAAAAAGGACATTTGGCACCCCTGATATAAATCCGGGCTCTAGTAATAAATGGCAGACCACATTGAAATTTTATTCTTTAATAATTATCTCTCCCGAACCTGTTCCAACTTGTCAAGTTTATAAACCGTCGGCTAAGTTGAAAGAGCGCCTGTTTCAACTTGACAAGTTTATGAACAGGCGGCTAAGTTGAAAGAGCGCCTGTTCCAACTTAACAAGTTTATGAACAGGCGGCTAAGTTGAAAGAGCGCCTGTTCCAACTTAACAAGTTTATGAACAGGCGGCTAAGTTGAAAGAGCGCCTGTTCCAACTTAACAAGTTTATGAACAGGCGGCTAAGTTGAAAGAGCGCCTGTTCCAACTTAACAAGTTTATGAACAGGCGGCTAAGTTGAAAGAGCGCCTGTTCCAACTTAACAAGTTTATGAACAGGCGGCTAAGTTGAAAGAGCGCCTGTTCCAACTTAACAAGTTTATGAACAGGCGGCTAAGTTGAAAGAGCGCCTGTTCCAACTTAACAAGTTTATGAACAGGCGGCTAAGTTGAAAGAGCGCCTGTTCCAACTTAACAAGTTTATGAACAGGCGGCTAAGTTGAAAGAGCGCCTGTTCCAACTTAACAACGAAAAATTTGAGCATTAAACACGCTAATTTTTGTAGTGTGGTTTTGCTTTTTTGAAACTCTTAGAAAATTTAGCCAAAAATACTTTTAAGGCCATACTATCATCATGCAAATTTCAGGCGATTTGGCCAATTAGGTAATTTACAGTAGCCTGTTCCAACTTGACAAACTTCAACAGGCGGCCATGTTAAAAAAGGCGAATTTTTTGAAATTACGCATGATAAAACTAAACAGCTGAAAATTTGCACTATGATAGTATGGCCTTAGAAGTATTTTTGGCCAAATTTATAAGAGTTTCAAAAAAGCAAAACCAAACGAGCAAAAATTAGCATTTAATGCTCAAGTTTTTCGAGCCTAAAAATCCCCACCCTAGTTATTAGTATAAGGATGACGTTCTTCCTTGCGACAGTTAGAGAACTCAAATCGCCTACGAATTGTACGCACTTTAAACATATTTGGCAAAGGGCTAATTCGAAAGCATACAGCTAGAGCAAATTCTCCTAGATTATATTTCTACTTCAATTTGAATTTTTAATTTACAAGTTTAAAATTAAATTGAAAGAGTGCCTTTAATGATTTTTTTCATTTAAAGCCCTCGAAGGTATCATGTTCGTTTGATTTGGTTAAGTCTAAAAAACTTATAGACTTTAAATTTTTGAATTCCTAAATGTGTCGTCGTCTCACCGAAAAATATGGAGCCATTTTTAGCTCTATTAGAAATCGAGAAAAAGTGAATTGTCGAAAATTCTATTGATCATCGTTTCATTCAAATACTTCCCGAGTTTTAGTGTCCAATTTCCTGAACATTTGCCGCGGCATTATCTTTCACAGAATGTCCATCGAGAGAATTTGGATAAAATTGCTGTCGTTTAAATTGTTTTTTCCAATTATACAAAGTGGCGCTTCCAATTTTCAACATTTTGGCAATGTCCCTAACACTAATTTGATCGTATTGGTCCTTAATTTCATAATAACGGTTCATCAATTCCTTTTGTTCGTTGTGGGAGTGTTTATGGTTTGGTGCTTAAAAGAATTTGTAATTAATAAAAATATATAAAATTGTACTCTAAATACTCACTGGTTTGGCCAAGTTCACTTTTCCAATTATAAATTGTTTTTAAACTGAGGCCCAATTCTTTTGCGACATTTTCATTTATTTGATTGGGATAAGAGTTTTTGAGCCCGGCCCGCATTAACTCGGCTTTCATTTTATCAAATTTTTCTATCAAATTTTTTCGCTCATTTTTTGGATTAATTTGAGTTAAGCCAAATTCTTTTTTCCATTTATATATTTTTGAGCGACTGACTTTTAAATGTTTAGCAATTTTCTTTTCAATTTGAACCCATTCTTTATTGGAATATTTTCCTTTTTGCTTAAATGTGTCTTTCATTGCGTGGAATTTGTTAATAATTTTACATTTTTGCTCATCTTCTGCAATATTTTCGTTCTGTTCTTCACCATTTTTGGCACTCTCAGAGTGATCAGACTCTGTGAGAGGAGGATTCTGATCAGTTGAATTGGATTCAATTTGTCCAAAGTGATCAGACTCTGTGAGAGAAGGATTCTGATCAGTTGAATTGGGTTTAATTTGTCCAATTTGGGTGTTCTGCCGGTCGATTTGGTGATGGACATTTTGTCCAAAGTTTGTTGGCGCCGGCGTTTTTAAATCTTCGGCTTCATCTTTGTCCCACCATTCTTCTACAAATAATTCGTCAAATGTTTGGAGTGGCAATTCCTCCAATTGTACGGATTCGGCTTTGTCCAATGAATTTGTTGCAAAAAATGCCATCAAAATTAAAATCCAAAACTCTTTCATTTTATTTGAGTAAAAATTAATGTAATATTAAAATTTACAATATTAATAAATATCATTTAAATTTTTCCTAAACCTTTTGAACCTGGACCAAATCAATATTACTAACTTCTCAGAATATTTCTCTCAATAATATCGATCGATTATGAATAGCCAAAATGAATGACAATATGTAAAATATGAGCAGTGACGTCAACATGTCGGGTGCGTAAACATGAAATGAGGAAAGTCATTTCTAAACTACTTTTTCTTCAAAGTTCATGTTTTAGCGACAATGGAAAATCAAGAAATAAAAAGCAGGAAAACAACAAAAAACTTTATGTTGCGTACATTGCTAACGATGTCGTCCAAGACTGTAGGGGACCATAACTTCCAGCACAGCGCAGCCAATGTCGCCACAAAACAAAAATCGTGACGGGAATCTTTATACAATTACGAAACTTCGAATAAAATAATCAGCCGTGAAATCAATCGTTTTGACAGAAGCATCATAGCGGGCACGAACGGAAGCGATTAAGACCCTATAGTCGTTAAAACAGTGTTAATCAGATAAACGCCGAGTTTAAATTTTTTATGACTTTCTTACAGCAAAAACCATCATTTACACTCAAGCGGGGTCGAACTTTCACCACCGGATACCGTAATTTTTTTATTTTTTGAAATCCAATTCACCACTCTCGCAAAGTCGCTATTTCCAAATTTATTGGACATTTTTTGACCGAATAAAATGGAAGGATTTTGGATCTTAATTTTTTGGTGGCATTCTTTGCAACAAATTTACCGGATAAGGCCGAATCCATAAAAGTAAAAATTGTGGGCTGTCATTTATTACATTCAATAATTTCTTTTGCCAAAGCTAAATATGGTTAGCAGAAATTTGCAAAATGATGGGCCTTATTGATTTTCTGAGTGACTCCAATTTATTTGGGCTAAAAAATTCACAACTTTAGTTATTTTATTTCATTTTGTGAATATTTATTATTCTTTAAGAATTTTGAATTTAAATTAAAAAATTGCATTGTAATTCAGAAGTTCTTTTTTGCCCAAATAAAATGAAAGAGTTTTGGATTTTAATGTTGTTCTCATTTTTTGCAACAAATTCATTCGACAAAGCCGAATCTGTACAATTGGAGGAATTGCCACTCCAAACATTTGACGAATTATTCGTAGAAGAATGGTTGGACAAAGATGAAGCCGAAGATTTGAAAAGACCGGCGACAACAAACTTTGGACAAAATGTCCAGCACCAAATCGATCGACAGAATACCCAAATTGGACAAATTGAACCCAATTCAACTGATCAGAATCCTCCTCTCACAGAGTTTGATCACTCTGGACAAATTGAACCCAATTCAACTGATCAGAATCCTCCTCTCACAGAGTCTGATGGACAAATTGAACCAATTTCAACTAATCCTCCTCTCACAGAGTCTGATCACTCTGGACAAATTGAACCAATTTCAACTGATCAGAATCCTCCTCTCACAGAGTCTGATCACTCTGGACAAATTGAACCAATTTCAACTGATCAGAATCCTCCTCTCACAGAGTCTGATCACTCTGGACAAATTGAATCCAACTCAACTGATCAGAATCCTCCTCTCACAGAGTCTGATCACTCTGAGAGTGCCAAAAATGGGGAAGAACATAAGGAAATTACTTCAAACAAAAATATTGCTGAAGATGAGAGAAAACGTAAAATTATTAACAAATTCCACGAATTGAAAAAGCGAATTTAAACAAAAAGGAAAATATTCAGCAAAGGAATGGAATCAAATTGAGGAATAAAATTGCTAAACATTTAAAAGTCAATCGCATCAAAAATATATGAATGGAAAAAAGAATTTGGCATTAAGTCGAATTAATCCAAAAAATGAGCGACAAAATTTGATTAGAGAAATTTGATCAGAAGAAAGCCGAGTTAATGCTGGCCGGATTCAAAAACTCTTATTCAAATCAAATTGATGCAACTGTCGCGAAAGATTTGGGCCTCAATTTTACAACAATTTACGCCTGGAAACGAAAACTTGGCCAATCCAGTGAGTTTTTTCGAGCCCAATTTTATTTAATTTATTATATTAATTAAAATTCTTATGCAGAACCAAACCAGTAAACACTGCCCATAACGAACAAAAGGAATTGATGAAGCGTTATTATAAAATTAAAGACAAAAATCCTAAAATTAGTGACGGCGACATTGCCATAAAAATGTTGAATATTGGATTACGCACTTTGGTTAACTGGAAGAAACAATTTAAACGACAGCATTTTCATCAAAATTCTGTCGATTGAAATGCCGGCTCAAATGTTCAGGAAATTGGGCACTCGAACTCGGGAAGCATTTGAATAAAACGATGGGCAATAGAATTTTCGACAATTCACTTTTTCTCGATTCTAATAAAGCTAAAAAACGGCTCCATATTGTTCGGTGAGACAGCGACAAATCGTGTTAATTAAGGGAATCAGTTAGCTTAGAGCTTTCGAGTACATCTTGTTTGTAGAATTTCCAAAATTAACCGAGTAGAATACAATCTGGGAGATTTTGCTCCAGCTTTATGCTTTTGTATAAGCCCTTTGCAAAGTTGCTACATATGTTTAAAGTGCGCGATAATTTGTCTGCACAAAGCTCTCTAACAATGAGAGAAATCGTCCTCATTTCGATTACCTTACCTACCCCCTCCTGTTCTGCCGATCAATTAGGTGATGGACATTTTGTCCAAAGATTGTTGGCGGAGTTTTCAAAATTTTTTGCAAAGAATGACACAAAAATTAAAAGCCAAAACTCATTCATCTTAGGACTGTTAGCTTCGGTGGAATGATGGAGAAAACAAAACAAATTTAAAGTCGGAAATTGCTGGAGTCTCATTGCTTTCATCAATTTCCGACAAGGTTTGTTTTCTCCATCATTCCACTTCGGCCAACAGTCTTTCTCGACGACTCTCATTAAGAACATCAATCAGGCATTTAAATCACTCAGCAAATTCAATCCTATCAAAAATGTCTTCACCCCCTGCAGCATTGTTCTTCTCCATATCGCAATTGTCGGTTGCTGTGCAAATGTTGCATTTCGGTCCCACGTTAGACACTTATAATTTTTATTGAATTGAAATTTATAATTCGCAGAATTCCCGTGCTGTCCGGGCAGTCAGCAGGTGGTTTCTCTGATGGCCTCCCATGCAGTGTTTTCCCGGTTCCAGTTTTCCTGACGGTTCCGCGGTTCCGGTTCCAAAGCGGTTCCGAATTTTGACGGTTCCGCGGTTCCGGTTCCGAAGCGGTTCCAAGCTCTTCGCGGTTCCGGTTCCAAAGCGGTTCCGGATTTTGGCGGTTCCGCGGTTCCGGTTCCGAAGCGGTTCCGGATTTTGGCGGTTCCGGGAACCGGTTCCAAAATCGGTTCCAAATTTTTCGCGGTTCCGCGGTTCCGGTTCCGGAACCGGTTCCCGGAACCGCTGGAACCGGCACCGGAACCGGAACCGGGAAAACACTGCTCCCATGTTGATGCGTTTGCATCGACAATGACTGAGTCGGCGGCTTGCAAAAACGCCAATGATGTCGAGAATGCCGTCAAAAGTGCACTGAGCTCAATGAGCAGATGCCCCAATGGCGGTGGTGACCAAATTGTGAATGCAATTGATGCGCAAATTTTTTCAACAGGTTAGTTTTTCGTTGAAAAAATGTCCAAAATTAACTTGGGAATACAGGAATTGCCCGCTCAAACGGTCAATTTTCGAATTTCCAAAATTTTCCGTAACATAGACAATACCAGCCCGAAACCTTTTTTGGTGTAAGCTGACAGCGCATGGACCCTAACGTTACGGTAGTTAGAGAATACCGAAATTAATGGGATTCGATCACTGTAACCCTAGAAACAACCAGAAGTTTATTGATTGTTTTTGCTGGCATTCAGACGGATGCGCGTACAGTCTCAGCTTTGTCAAGGCCATGTTCGAGTTGGCCTCTTCAGCTGCAGACCATGTTGGCAATACATCATCAGCCTGGGGCAATTTGAGTCAAAAGTTTGGAAAACAAATTGGCGCCATTTACAACATTGGCGATGTGCACAACATTCACATTGTGGACGTGTTTTTCAACAAACCAAGCAAAGGGTAATGGTCTTGATTTAATAATATAATAATGAATAATAATTTAAAAAGGATAAAAATGGTGCTTTCTTTATTCCAGGAAATATGCCACACCCGAACATGTGATTTCCAGCCCTGGCGTTTCCGGCTCTCACAAGCTCTGAATATGCTGAATTGTGATGATGTCATTCCCAAATTTGAGACTATGTAGAAAAAAGATTTTCATTTTCCTGTTAATTTATTTATAGAAGCTTTTTAATAAAAGTATTTTTTTTAATTTGGCTTTTTTCATTACCAAATATAAACTTTTAAATAAGCGTGCGTTGAAATACGTCAAGTTTTATTTAGCTGCCACTAAGACTTGTATTAAATCTAGTTGACAAACCGTGTTTATTTATTAACTTTTAGCATAAAAACTTATTTACCAATTACTTTAAATAAGACTTTTGCTTTTATTTGTACTTGGAGCTTAATCAAAACGAACCGAAAAATTTTTTGTCTTAAGAGCTCCTTTTTCATAATGTTTTGTTGTTGTTGGTGATGGTTCTGCATTTGTCCGATTTGTTGTAGTAGTTTCTCATATGACGATTTGTTGCTGCATCGCATCATTTAGTTGCTCCAGTTCTGGTTGGACTTGTGGTTGCAGATCGGCCATCACCTAATTAATTTGGTTAAAACGTTTTACAAAACTAAATCAAAAACAGTGCGAATTAGAGCAAGGACGTGAGGACCGATCGAGATTTCGCGCAATCATTAATTTCGAAATTAAACTTTAAATAGTTACTAACCGGCCTATAATCGCCGTTGCCGCCGTCTTCTAACATTCAGTCTAAGAATTTGTCGTGTGTGACCGGCCACTCAGATTTAACGGCTCGTCTAATTATTTTATAATTAATTTTATTATATATATATATATATATATATATTATATCTTATTATTTTACCGTTATGAAAAAATTGGTCGGTTACAAAATCATAATTAAGAGAATTTGAATTAATTTGATAAAAAATTAAATAACATTTAGGATAAGGAGAAATTAATGAATCAAAATTTATTAGAGCTAAAAGCCCAGTAAAATCGGTTTAGCACATTCAAAGCTGAGTGGAGCGCATTTGTTCAACGCCCGAGCCAACTCCAGCCCCCGGACGTGTCCGGCCTGCCCGTGCCCTGCCCGCGTGCCCTGCCCGCGTGCCCTGCCCGCGTGCCCTGCCCGCGTGCCCTGCCCGCGTGCCCTGCCCGTGCCCCGCCCTTTCGAGTTTCAGTCTAATCGTATTTCCTAGCGGTGAGTGCGCCGTAGGCATACATAACCCGTGAGTTAGGTATAAATTATTTAAAACAATATATTTTCGCTATTCCAAATTGTTCGCCATTTTTATTAGATGTCAAGAATATTGATTTGGGTGAGATAATTATTAAAGAATATGAATATACGAATGGCCATTCCAATTGTGGCTGTCATTTATTACTTTCAATAATTTTTTGTCAAAGCTAAATAATATTTATTATATTGTAATTGAATAATTATACACTAAAAATTAAAAAAAAATTCAAAGATTACTTGGCCCAAATAAAATGGAAGAGTTATGCATCATAATTGTTGTGTCATTATTTGCATTAAATTCACTGGACAAAGCCGAATCCGCAAAAGTAAAATTGGAGGAAACGCAACTCAAAACATTTGATGAAATATTCGGAGAAGGCTGGTGGGACAAAGATGAAGCCGAAGATTTGAAAACGCCGGCGCCAACAAACTTTGGACAAAATGTCCATCACCAAATCGACCGACAGAACACCCAAATTGGACAAATTGAACCCAATTCAACTGATCAGAGTGAAAATATTGCTGATGATGAGCAAAAACGTAAAATTATCGACAAATTCCACGCAATGAAAGAAGAATTAAAGCAAAAAGGAAAATATTCAAAAAAAGAAAGAACTCAAATTGAGGTCAAAATTGCTAAAGAATTAAAAGTCAATCGCAAAAAAATATATAAATGGAAAAAAGAATTTGGCTTAAGTCAAACAAATCCAAAAAATGAGCGAAAAAATTTGATAGAGAAATTTGATCAGAGAAAAGCCGAATTAAAGCAGGACGGACTCAAAAACTCTTATTCAAATCAAATAAATAAAACTATCGCAAAAGAATTGGGCCTCAGTGTTGCAACAATTTATAGGTGGAAAAGTGAACTTGGCCAAACCAGTGAGTATTTTGAGCCCAATTTTACTTATTTATTTTTATTAATTAAAATTCTTTTACAGAACCAAATAAACACTCCCACAGCGAACAAAAGAAATTGATGAAACTTTATTATGAAATTAAGGCCAAAAATCCTAAAATTAGAGACTAGGACATTGCCAAAGTGTTGAATGTTGGAAGAGCCACTTTAGTTGGATGGAAAAAGCAATTCAGACAGCCAAATTCTGTCGATGGACATTCTGTGAAAGAGAATGGCGGCTCAAATGTTCAGGAAATTGATAACCCAAATTCGGGAAATATTTAAATTGCCAATGTTTAAAAAAGCCCACATTTGTTCACGTTTCTTTCTATTCCTTCGGCATTCATAGAGTTATTAAGGCACATTTTGTATGATTTTATTTTTTAGGTCATAAAATGGGTATTTTTGGAGAAATTCATGGCATTAAGAATTTCTGAATTTGTTAAGTTTGAATAAAATTATTGCCCCGTTAATATTAAAAAAATTTGTGAAAATTTATTATTCTTTGAAAATTATTGGCAGAAATTCTTTACACAAAAATAATTGACAAATTTCCCATATCGTTTCTGTTTATTATAGAATTAATTGGAATTTCATATAAATGCCCCTAAATTCATACGCTATTTTGCTCAAATAAAATGAAATAGTTTTGGATTTTAAATTGTCTCTTCCAATTAACCAAAGTGCGGCGCGTTCCAATTTTCAACATTTTAACAATTTTTCTTGTCACTAATTTTAGGATTTTTGTCCTTAATTTCATAATAACGTTTTATCAATTCTATTTGTTCACTGTGGGAATGTCTATTGTTTGGTGCTGTAAACGAATTTTTGGTTAATGTAAATATTAGGGTTGTTGGCGGTCGGTTAACCGAACAGAAACCGAAAACCGGATGTCGCAACCCGAATTTTTTTTTGGCCTATAGAGGGGGGCCCTTGACCAAGCTTTTTGTTTCCCCCCCCCCCGGTTTAAAACCAACCGCTAACAACCTTGTAAAAATATGGTTGGAGGCTTGATACTTTTAGGATTTATTCCTTCAGCTGTTGTAAAATACTTCGACTGTAATTTTACTAGGTAAAAAAAGTTTTTAAATCTATTACTGAATAGTGCACGGGTCTGTTTTGGGTACCGGTTTTTGGTTTCGGTTCAGTTAATCGACCGTGCATTACCCTATCTATTATTTATTTCACATACATACATTTTTCACACCTATTTTTGCTTATGAACCCGATTTTTGGTGCCTATTTTGGCACTATTCTCAACTATTTAACTTACTAACTTTCACCGGGCTATAGAGGAAATCACACGAAGAGTATATATTTTTTATTACATATTTGTTAGCTGTCAACCTGTCTACATGAAATTTTTTAGTTTATTTTTATATTTAAGTATTTTTTATGCTTATTTCACTTACTTTAGACATAGGAAAGTTAACGAATTTTGTAATATTTTTTAATATTTTTAATAGAAATATGGGGTAGATAGGTTTGCAAGATTTTTCAAACCTAAAAATTTGCGGCCCAAAGTGGGAATGGTAATGTTTAACTGAAATTCTGGACCAAAGCTGCACGAAAACCAATTTTGCGCCAAAATTATATTATCTATCTGTATTAGGGTCCCCATAGATAACAAATAATTTTTATGAGCCTTAAATTGCTAAATTTGCGCCGTAAATGTCACTTTAGGCGGGCGCCGCAAATGTCGGCGCCGGAAAAGTCGTGCCGTAAATGTCGGCGCCGCAAATGTCGGCGCCGGAAAAGTCGTGCCGTAAATGTCGGCGCCGCAAATATCGGCGCCGGAAAAATCGTGCCGCAAATGGCACTTTGGCTTAGTGCCGCAAGTGCCGCGCCGCAAATGTCGGCACCGAAAATTTCGCATCACCCTAAAAAACAGCCTCTTGGCGCTTAAATGTTTTATCTAATCACCCGCAAATGTAGCTCATTTTCGGGGATTTCCCTTAACAGATACTTCTAACCCCGAAAAACCCCTGCCACGGACGTTTGAATTGCCCAACATTGTCAAAGCAATGAGTTTGCTGTAAAAATTGTGTGGTTTATGATACGAATAAGCAGTCTTTATTTTGATCAAAGAATAAATAAATAAGAATTTGAGGGTCAAAAGTGGTGATGGATCAATATGTGGGTCGAATATGTTGTTGTGCTGATAAAAGGGAAACTAGCTCCATTCATTATGTACGAAATGTTGAAAATAAAAAGTGAAATAATTGCTAATAAATCTTTACCAATTTAAGAAAAGCTTTATTGGGAAGTTTATAAAATGCGGATAATGCCGAAGGAATAGAAAGAAACGTGACAAATGTGGGATTTTTTCAAACATTTGCTATTCAAAATGTTTCCCGAATTTGAGTTATCAATTTCCTGAACATTTGCCGCGGCATTATCTTCCACAGAATGTCCATCGACAGAATTTGGATGAAATTGGCTATCGTTTAAATTGCTTTTTCCATCTATACAAAGTGGCTATGCCGATGTTCAACCTTTTGGCAATTTCCTCGTCACTAATTTTAAGCTTTTTGTCCTTAATTTTATAATAAAGTTTCATCAATTCCTTTTGTTTGTTGTGGAGGTAGTTTTTTTGATGCTGTAAAAAATTTTGAATTAATATTAACTAAGCTAAAATTGGAGTAGGGGTCACTCCCGTCCCGCCACTCCCGTCCCGGCCACTCCCGTCCCTGCCAATCCCGTCCCAAGTTCAAAAAAAGATTCGGTGGCGTAGAATCCGAATTTAATCTCCGTTCCAACCAATTCCGAACCCCGGACCCGAATCGAACATTTTTTAAAAACTCAAAAAAAAACAAGTTCGGCCTAAAAATTATTCAAAAAGCATGAACTCGATCGTTACTTCCGTTTTCGTTGTTAATTTTTGGGGTTTTTCTAATTGATGTTGCAATTTGCAACATGTGAATTTTGAAAAAAATTGCCGCCATTAACTTGTAAGTTGTACAAGCAGCCTCATGTTAAAGTTTTTGTTGTTTTGCTTGATTTTATTTCTTATTTCCATTGTTGACGCTATAATCTATTTGGAAAAAATAGTATAAACTGAATGTCACTTTTAAAACATAGACAAAGAAAAAAAGCAAACAAAAAACTATTCAAATGGGTTAGAAGCTTAAAAAGATGAAAAATTATAAAATCTATTCGAAATGCAATTCTACTTTATATTGAACACATTTTGCAGTTCAAAAAAAATTAGTTGGGACTGGAGTGGCCGGGACGGCAGTGGCGGGACGGGACTGGCCCGGGACGGGAGTGGCCTGCTTCGCTAAAATTGGGTTCGAAACTCACCGATTTGGCCAAGTTCACTTTTCCACCTGTAAATAGTTGCCAAACTGATGCCCAATTCTTTTGCGACAGTTTCATTTATTTGATTGGGACAAGAGTTTTTGAGTCCGTCCCGCTTTAAGTCGGCTTTTATCTTATCAAATTTCTCTACCAAATTTTTTCGTTCGTCTTTTTCATAGACCTTTTGACTTAAGCCAAATTCTTTTTTCCATTTATATATTTTTGTGCGATTGATTTTTAAATGTTTAGCAATTTTCTTTCTCAATTTGAATTCTTTCTTTCCAAGGAAATTTTCCTTTTTGCTTTAATTCGTCTTTTATTGCGTGGAATTTGTCGATAATTTTACGTTTTCTCTCATCTTCAGCAATATTTTCACTCTGATCAGTTGAATTGGGTTCAATTTGTCCAATTTGGGTGTTTTGCCGGTCGATTGGGTGATGGACATTTTGTCCAAAGTTTGTTGGCGCCGGCGTTTTCAAATCTTCGGCTTTACCTTTGTCCCACCAGCCTTCTCCGAATATTTCATCAAACGTTTTGAGTGGCGTTTCCTCCAATTTTACTTTTACGGATTCGGCTTTGTCCAGTGAATTTGATGCAAATAATGACACAAAAATTATGATGCAAAACTCTTCCATTTTATTAGGGCAAAGCAATCTTTGAATTTTTTCTTAAAATTTAAAGTATAATTATTCAATTACAATATAATAAATATTATTTAGCTTTGACAAAAAATTATTGAAAGTAATAAATGACAGCCACAATTGGAATGGCCATTCGTATATTCATATTCTTTAATAATTATCTCACCCAAATCAATATTATTGACATCTCATAAATATTTTCCTATAATAAATAAAAATGGCGAGCAATTCGGAATAGCAAAAATATATTGTTTTTAAATAATTTATACCTAACTCACGGGTTATGTATGCCTACGGCGCACTAACCGCTAGGAAATACGATTAGACTGAAATTCGAATGGGAGGGGCACGGGCAGGGCACGCGGGCAGGGCATGCGGGCAGGGCACGCGGCAGGCCGGACACGTCCGGGGGCTGATATCGGCTCGGGCGTTGAACAAATGCGCTCCACTCAGCTTTGAATGTGCTAAACCGATTTTACTGGGCTTTTAGCTTGTTTCATCATTTTTGTTTGGGTGTTAAACATTCTAATAAATTTTGATTCATTCATTTTTCCTTATCCTAAGTACAAAACATATTGAGAAACTACTACAACAAATCGAACAAATGCAGAACCATCAGCAACAACAACAAAACATTATGAAAAAGGGAGCTGCAACCCGACGAAGAAGATTTATAACAATTCAGCATATACATTCAGAGCATGTGTGAGCCGGAATCGCCAGGGCTGGAAATAACATTGTTCGGGTGTGCACATTTTGGTGTGCACCATTTCCTGGAATAAAGAAAACACCATTTCAACCTATGTTTTTTAAAGACCTGAAATTTGTCATGCCGATAGAGGAGCTCATTTAAAAACTTTTGAACTTCGCCGGTTTAAATGCACCAAAGAAAGTTTTTTTCAAACTGCCAAAAAAAGTGCTGCGCCTATCTGCTCGCCTATCTTTTTTGTGTGCAACGCATGGCGTTGCTTACGCTTACGTAGTGCAAAGAGTTGCACACGCTGGTGCCGGTCCTGTCCTCCTCCCCCTTTGTGGCGCCCGTGCCATAAAGCGCCCAAACCCAAACGTGGATTTTTTTTTGCAAATTTTAGGCACATTTTCCTAAGTGAATTCACCAAACTTTCATTTTTTCACCCGGCGGCGCCTAGCGGCACCGCCGGACCCCCCCCCCCCCTTCCTAAAAAACTTCAAAAAGCCCACCGTATTAAAAATTTGTGATTGCAACTCTGTTAACAAATTAAGTTAAAATACGAAATTTTCTCCGACCCTCCCTCCTAAAAGTAAAGCAGAATTCGCAAAAAAAAACTTCTATCCCTGACTAATTTTCTTTAAAAAAAATGCAATAACTACGAAAATACATTCCTAAAATTAAAATGTTTTCAAAAAGTCTCGTGTCTCGAGCAGGGCTGGCCACCTGTGAAACCCTAAAAGCAGGGCGGCTTGAAAATTTACAAAAATTCTTTGCAAATTTATGAAAATTAAAATATCTTATACTTTAATGAAAAATATTTCAAAATTTGAGAACTGAACATATCCAAAAAAGTTGGTGACAAACACTTGTTCCATTTAACCATTATTTTATCCTCTCCTCACTCTCATTCTATTTTATGCTTGTGGGCGGGGCTTTTCTTAATCGCCACCCCCGGACTTGCCGCTGTTCTACCTCCGCTCTTCCTCAATAATCACTTTATCGTCGGGTCCGGATCCCGATCCCCTTTTCCTTCCCCGGCCCGAACCGGGGAAGCCGCTGTCCCTCACATTTAACCCTTGTACGCCTACGGAATAAAGCACATTATTCGACTTAAAAGGGACTTCAAAAGGGACGGCACTTCTCCGATTTAATGGAGGTCCCGCACCGGGAAGGATATAGGGTAAATCACGAGGTGAATGGCACATTCCCCTCAAGCCATAATGGTTTGGAATTGTGTAAATTTGTAATTTATTTTCCAAAACTAGTATAAAGTTAAAATAAATGTAAATAGAAATGGATCATTAAAAAATACTTGAATATTATGCAGAATGTAAAGTGAACCCGAAGGAGAAAAGAAAGGCAACATCCGAGAAACCCGAAAAGAAAACTGATGAAATGTCAACCACTATGAAATTATTCAACAAATAAAAAGGGCAATTTGTCCATTTGTTGAGACACGCCCTGTGATCAAAACCAAAAAGGAAATGATCATGAACAAAAACCAATTGAAAAAAACATTGAGCTTGGTGATTTAATTTTTTTAAAAAAGGAAGTGCTAAAACATAAATTCGATAAGAAATGGTCCGGCCCCTTTCTTTGTGTGAGAATAGAAAAAGAACGCAATAACATAATAATTAAATCACTCAATAAAAAATGAAAACTAAAAAGGTTCATTTAGAGGAAGTCAAAAATCAAGGGCAAGCAACGCACCCACTTAGAACAGCGGATGAACCATTAAATTGGCATAAATATGCCAGGGATCCAAATCTGGAACAGGAAGAGGCAGAAGAAAGTGAGGAACAAGATGATAGCGATGAAAAGAAAGAAAAAAAAATCAAATCCAAACTAGAATTGGAAGGAAAAATTTGTCAAAGTATGGATTTGAAAGTAGCGATGACGAACGAAATAAGTCAGTAATGGCGCCTCTTGAGACAAAAAAAGAATCCAACTAAATCTGTGAGTGAATTAAATTTTTATTGGTAATGAGAACACCACCGCTTTTATAGGAAGGAACGACCTTTTAAGGGGGAAAGATTCCCCGAAGCCCAAAGGGTAGAAGGAGATGTTGAACCGGAAAGGGAACGAATTGGCACTATTCTGTCGTTGGAGGGAACGTGTACGGGATGGTTATACCCTACAGTGGTTCCTTTGGTTTCATTTGTTCCTGAAAACCTTGTGGACGAAAATTTAGAATATTCATAAACTCGGACGGTGAGAGATTCGTGATGGGATGGTTGTTCGGAGAAAATTTTGAAATTTTTATAAAAAAAACAAAGTTGAAGAAATAATTTTGAGCCTGGAAGTTCAGTTATTATTGGGTGAAAGGTGGAAATTAGAGTGGATGTTGAAATAGAAACTTATTGGGAAATAATGAGCGATAATGGACAAACATATGAGAATATCCGTGAACATGCCTGGCGAATACAGCCAAAGGAATAGAAGGGATCGTTACACGATTTGGTGAGTTTTCAATCATTGACAATTCATTTAAATAGTCCAAAAATTTGAGTTATGAATTTCATGAACATTTGCCGCGGCATTCTCTTCCACAGAATGTCCATCGACGGAATTTGGTTGAAATTGCTGTAGTTTAAATTGCCTTTTCCATCTAACCAAAGTGGCTCTTCCAATATTCAACATTTTGGCAATGTTCTCATTACTAATTTTAGGATTTTGGTCCTTAATTTCATAATAACGATTCATCAATTCCTTTTGTTCGTTGTGGGAATATTTATGTTTTGGTGCTGAAAAGAATTTTAATTAATAAAAATAATTTACAAAATTGGGCTCAAAATACTTACTGGTTTGGCCAAGTTCACGCTTCCAATTGTAAATTGTTTTAAAACTGAGGCCCAACTCTTTTGCGACAGTTTCATTCGATTTCGCGATCATAATAGTTTTTGAATCCGGCCGTGCGTTAAATCGGCCTTCATTTGATCAAATTTCGCTACCAAATGCTTACGTTCATTTTTTGGCTTTCGTTGACATAAGCCAAATTCTTTTTTCCATTTGTATATTTTTGAGCAATTGACTTTTAAATGTTTAGCAATTTTTTTGTCAATTTTTGTCCATACTTTTGTTGAATATTTTCCTATTTGCTTAAATTCGTCTTTCATTGCGTGGAATTTGTCAATAATTTCACGTCTTCGCTCATCTTCGGCAATATTTTCGTTTTCAGTTGAATTGGGTTCAATTTGTCCAGAGTGATCAGACTCTGTCAGAGGAGGATTCTGATCAGTTGATTTTGGTTCAATTTGTCCAAAGTGATCAGACTCTGTGAGAGGAGGATTCTGATCAGTTGAATTGGGTTCAATTTGTCCAAAGTGATCAGACTCTGTGAGAGGAGGATTCTGATCAGTTGAATTGGGTTCAATTTGTCCAAAGTGATCAGACTCTGTGAGAGGAGGATTCTGATCAGTTGAATTGGGTTCAATTTGTCCAAGTTGGGTGTTCTGCCGGTCGATTTGGTGATGGACATTTTGTCCAAAGTTTGTTGGCGCCGGCGTTTTCAGATCTTCGGCTTCACCTTTGTCCCACCAGCCTTCTCCGAATATTTCATCAAATGTTTTGAGTGGCTTTTCCTCCAATTTTACTTTTACGGATTCGGCTTTGTCCAGTGAATTTGTTGCAAATAATGTTATTAATATTAAAATCCAAAACATTTTCTAAAAAATAATAAAATATTCAAATTTCTACAAATATTATGTCTTTGAAAAAATTATTGAAAGTAATAAATGACTGCCCACAATTGAAATGGGCATTCATCTAAATCATTTCTTTAATAATTTATTTGCCATTTCATAAATATTTTTCCCACACCTTTTGAACCGGGACCAAATCAATATTCCTGACATTTCGTACATATTTTTCCTACTATAATCATCATTATTATGGAAAATTCACTAGAGTTTGTGGGTTGTTTACAGTAGGCTGGTTTATTAGCGTTTGAACCTATTAAATACTTTCAACGGTAAAAAACAGAAATTCCGTTATCAGGGATTTAACCCAGGTGTCGTATCGAAACAAAATCAGTATTGGGATCAAAATAACAGTTTTTATCTTTATTTTTCCGCATGAAAGCCTTAAATGTTTAGCAATTTTCTTTTCTTTTTGCCTTTATGTGATGCACTCCGCTCCCTAAAATTGAGTGTCGCCATGAGTTGAAGCGCGTTGGGGTAAACGAAAGTTATGAAAAAGCAAAAATTGACTTTGGGCGGGCGGTTGCTGAACTATTCATTGAAATGTGTAGAAATAGCGTCTCGGAAAATCACTTTTTGCATAATCTATAATATCCCGGAATCACATTGGTCGGTATTTATTGTGTCTCCCCAAATAATTATGAATATTATGATTCGCTTAGAATTTAGCACAAAGATATTTCACCCATCAGACATTTCAAATATGGACATTTCATAAATTGGACATTTACACATTAGTGCAAAATTTCAAACAAACTTTGCACCCTTAATGACCTTGTAAATTATCTTAAACCCAAAAGTAAGATTTCTGTAATTGCATATGTTAACGCTGCCCCACATAATGTCGAAGCCACGAAATGTCGACTCAGCCAAAAACCACGAAATGTCGAATTTCAAAAATTTGCATATTTTAATAGAAAAAACAACTTATTTTACTACTGCAAGCATTATGGCATTTTTTGAGGATCTTAACTACATAGGGTTGTCTTTTAGCCGAAAAATGATTCGTAAACAAGTTTCTACAAAAAAAAGCCGAAAGCGCAAATATTTGACAGAAAGCAACAGTTTTTTTACAAAATCTTATTGCGGTGGTATGCTGAGCATCCTCTCGGAATGTTAATTGTTAAATTTCAAAAAAGAACCTGCAGATTTTAAATTATTTAAAAAATATTCATTTAGCTATTCACAATCGATCACCATTATTTTAAACGATGTTTATAGAGAAATATTATTAGAAGTTAGTAATATCGATTTGGTCCAGGTTCAAAAGGGTTGGAAAAATAAATAATATTTATTAATATTGTAAAAATTTGAATATATTTTGCCCAAATAAAATGGAAGAGTTTTGGATTTTAATTTTGGTGCTATTCTTCGCAACAAAAAATTCACTGTACAAAGCCGAATCCGTACAGTTATTTGATGAAATATTCAGAGAACGAAGGACCAAAAGCCTAAAATTACTGACGAGGACATTACCAAAAGGTTGAAAATTGGAACAGTTACTTTGTATAAATGGAAAAAGCAATTTAAACGACAGCAATTTCATCCAAATTCTGTCGATAAACATTCTGTGGAAGAAAATGCCGCGTAAAATGTTCAGTAAATTGATAACTCGAACTCGGGAAGTATTTGAATGAATGGTCAATGTTTGTTGAATACGATTGGTCAAATAAAATTCGACAATGCACTTTTGTTTCGATAAATAGAATACAAAATGAGTTAAAAACAAGCTATGATTGAAATGTAGGGCCTAAGGAGTTAGCAAATTAAGTTGCCCAAAAACTATAGGGGGGTCCCTTTTGGCAACATTTTTGGAAGCATCTAATAAATGTTTAAAAATATGTTATTTGAGGCACTGATTACGAATTCGCAACAGAAAATAAAAATTGATAATTTAAACCGGTTTTAGCCGCGGTTGAATTTTTGAAAATTAAAGAAAAAAGGACTTGTAAGTAACACCAAAGCCGGATAGAATAACAGGGGCAAGCTTATATAGGACAATTTTTAACCCGCGCCAGCATGTAGGCACAATTTTTCATTCAAATACATGATTTGTAAACAGAAAAATTTTCTGGCGGATTGTCTTCTGACGGATTGACCACTGACGGATTGTCCTTCAGTGACGGATTGTCCTCTAACGGCTTGGACACTGACGGATTGTCCAGAGGCCTTTTTATCGAACAAAAGAAATTATTTATCAACAAATTTTATATAATTTAAATTATGAAGTGATGTGTCGTAGATTTCCATTATCTATACTATTCAATTTGCCTTTACTTTGAATGGGTCTCCAAAAATTTGAACTGACCAACAAAAAGATCTTTAGAGCAATGGAGCCAAATCACGTCGTTGGCTTATATCATGCTCGAATCCCGAACTAGGACCTAAAATAGGTGAGAAAAAGTGCCATCATAAGCAAAATAGGTAATGAAAAAAAGATGTGTCAAATAACAATAATGGCTTGGAAACTGTTTTTTACATGGAAAATTATCAAACAATGGCTAGGGCTGGGATCGATATGCCATAAAAGGCCAAAATATGCCAAAAAGCCACACTAAATATGCCCGAAACTGTGCTTGTAACTTGCATGGGCTCGATCAAATTTTCTTAAAAAAGGAAAGAATAATCAAAATCAATATTTTAGAATAAAATTATAAAATATTTGAGTATGTTAAACATTGCTACCAAATGATGTCTCGCCCTGACATTTGATGTTTTCCGGTAGCAAAGCATCACATGATAAGTCGCAAAACGACTCAATAATCTTAAGCGTTGTCCCACTTTGAGCCAAAAACTGGGCCCTTTTTAGTAACTCCCACTAGTTTTTTTGGCGGTTGATCGTGCGACGGTTAAGTTTGCCCCTTTAAAAAATCTACAAATAAAGGGATTTAGGGAGGTTGATGCCACCATTGACAATCCCCTCCAAAAGGTGTCAAAAACAAAAGTTTTAAAGAGAATGAAATGTAACAATGATAATTTAAATTATAGTACAAACAGAAAGAAAAAATGTGGCTACAAAATGTGAGTGTTGGTAAATTTTCAAAAATCCCAAAAGGAGTTTGATCTGTGAATTGTAAATGTAAAACATTTGTTGACCGTCCGTTCTCACAAGAGGCCAGATTCCATTGGATACCATATTTGTAATGGATGTGCGCAAAATCGGCGGTTCGTCATCCCGACAGTTCCTTTTCGCGCGCTTGACGGGTTGGCGGCTTTTCATCGCTGATTTGTTGATGAATTTACCACTGGCCCGCTCACTTTCCACTTATAAATCGTCAGAAAAAGAAAAGGAAGCAACAGCGTTACAGCATTCTAATGAGTTGTCGTCTCTCAATTTTGCAGCAAAGTGGTGACTTCGGCAATTGGTTAAAACGTCTATAAAACAAAAATTTCTCTAAATCCCTTGCTGCTTGTATCGCCAGAAAAAGAAAAGGAAGCAACAGCGTTACAGCATTCTAATGAGTTGTCGTCTCTCAATTTTGCAGCAAAGTGGTGACTTCGGCAATTGGTTAAAACGTCTATAAAACAAAAATTTCTCTAAATCCCTTGCTGCTTGTATCGTCAGAAAAAGAAAAGGAAGCAACAGCGTTACAGCATTCTAATGAGTTGTCGTCTCTCAATTTTGCAGCAAAGTGGTGACTTCGGCAATTGGTTAAAACGTCTATAAAACAAAAATTTCTCTAAATCCCTTGCTGCTTGTGTTACCTACCTCAATTACATCTTGAATTGAGTTTCAAACTTCGGAATTTATCCCGTTGCATCTCGGCAGAGAACCGGATAATTGCACGGCGATTTTGTTGGAACCAAACAGCATGTTAAACGTAGACAACAATGCCGATAGGCGCCGCAGAGAAATTTTTGACTCAATTTGTTAAAAGAGTTGCAGCAACCAAAATTTTAAATATGGCAATTTTTGTAGTTTTTTTAGGAATGGAAGAGGTCCGCCGGCGCCGATAAGCGCCGCCGGGAAATTTTTTTTATTTTCGATGGCAATTTGTTAAGAAAATTGGGATTCTGCGTTTTATGAGACTAAACAAGTTTGAACAAAGTTATATTTTCTAAATATTCAGCGAATTCTACAATCAAAAAACCAAATAAAAACTTGTGAATTGTGCCTAAAATATAAAAAAAATTAAAAACACGAAAAATATTTTGGAATTGTTTAACCACAGTAAATGCTTAGACAAAAGTAGGAAAAAATAGTTAAACACATTCAGAGATTTGGAACAATTATTATCAATAATATATTAAACATCTAAGATATTTTTATCAAATTAATAAAGCATAAATATTGACATTTATTCAACGATTATAACATTAAATTACAACCCAAAAAATCAAATTTGTATAAATTCATGCATTTCAATACGGACAAAATTGTCCCGGAAATTGCATTAAAAACAGCCCACGGCGAATACCCCGGTTAGTACCTATTTAAAGTTTAATTAGAGATTAAAGATTGCGCTTCATCTATCGTAGCTGCGCATGCTGCTTAACAAAATGTACAGCTTGACGAACTGCATCGCTGTAGCTATTAAGTAGGGTAGGACAGTACCGGTTAAACGGTTACGAAACCGGTTACGAAAACCCGGTATTTTGGGAAAGTAACCGGTTACGAAAACCGGGTCTTCAAAATTCCGGTTAACCGAAACCCGGTTACCCAAACCGGCGGTTTAAGCACCCCTAGTTATTGGACTTTTTTGGTTAATTTTAAATATTTTTAATTTGCATTTTATTTTATGCAAGTGTACCTCAGTGGTTAAACGATGTATCTCTTAAATATTCATCGGAGTTTCTTCTCCCTGGTTGGAAGTCCTTTTTATCTTTTTAATTTAATAATTACTACAACAAAACCATCACTCAGAAAACCTTATAAACGTGGATTTTTTTTTGTTGCAAATTTTAGGCACCTAAGTGAATTCACAAAACTTTAATTTTTTTCCCCGGCGGCGCCTATCGTCACCGCCGGACCCCTCCTCTTCCTAAAAAACTTCAAAAAGACCACCGTTTTAAAAAATTTTGATTACAAATCTGTTAACAAATTAAGTTAAAATACGAAATTTTCCCGACCCTCCCTCCTAAAAGTAAAGCAGAATTCGCAAAAAAAACAACTTGTATTCCTGACCAATTTTCTTAACAAAAAAAATGCAATAAATCCAAAAATACATTTCTAAAATTAAATTTTTTTCAAAATTCTCGTGTCTCGAGCAGGGCTAGCCACCTGTGAAATCCTAAAAGCAGGGCGGTCTGAAAATTTATAAAAATTCTTAGCAAATTTATGAAAATTAAAATATCTTATATTTTTAATGAAAAATATTTCAAAACGTGTTTGAGAACAGAACAGGTCCAAAAAAGTTGACATAGGAAAACACTGGCCATAAACCGAAAAAACCGGTCGGTTAACCGGTCATAAGTTCTAAACCGGTTACGAAAACCGGGGCTCTGAAAAACCCGGTTAACCGAAAAGCGGGGGTACCGGTTTTTAAAAGGTACTGTCCTACCCTATTACGCATTTTGATATCGGTTAATTCTGGATAATTCGAAAATTTTTTGTGAAAAGGTTATTTCAATAAAGGGTGCTTTTCACATTGACTTTTCAAAAACGAATTGAATCGCTTGGCTTTTTTCACTATGATTCTTTTCATTTAAAAAGCCTTCGAAGTTATCTTGTTTTAAATTCGTAACAATTTATGAATAAATTTAATAAACGCTAATAGATAAATAACCAATTTTTAGCTCTATTAGAAATCGAGAAAAAAGTGAATTGTAGAAAATTCTGTTGACCAGCGGTTTATTCAAATACTTCCCGAGTTCGAGTGCCCAATTTCCTGAACATTTGAGCCGGCATTCACTTCCACAGATTGTCCATCGACAGAATTTTGATGAAATTGCTGTCGTTTAAATTGCCTTTTCCATCTAAACAAAGTGCTTGCATCAATTTTTAACATTTTAGCAATGTCTTTGTCTTTAATATTAGGATTTTTGTCCTTAAATTCATAATAAAGTTTTATCAATTCCTTTTGTTCGCTGTCGGAGTGTTTATGTTTTGGCTCTGTAAAAGAATTTTACTTAATATAAATAAATAATAATTGGGCTCTAAATACTCACTGGATTGGCCAAGTTCATTTTTCCAATTGTAAATTGTTTTTAAACAGAGGCCCAACTCTTTTGCGACATTTTCATCTAATTTATTTTGAGAGTTTTTGAATCTGTCCCGCGTTAACTCGGCTTTCATTTGATCAAATTTCTCAATGAAATTTTTTCGCTCATTTTTTGGAGTTATTTGAGTTATGCCAAATTCTTTTTTCCATTTATATATTTTTGTGCGACTTACTTTTAAATTTTTTGCAATTTTATTCTCAATTTGAACCCATTCTTTTTTCGAATATTTTTCTTTTTGCTTAAATTCGTCTTTCATTGCGTGGAATTTGTCGATAATTTTATGTTTTCGCTCATCTTCAGCATAATTTTCTGTTGAAGAAACTTCGTTCTGTTCTTTACCATTTTTGGCATTCTCAGAGTGATCAGACTCTGTGAGAGGAGGATTCTGATCAGTTGAATTTGGTTCAATTTGTCCAATTTTGGTGTTCTGCCGCTCGATTTGGTGGACATTTTGTCCAAAGTTTGTTGGCGCCGGTGTTTTCAAATCGTCGGCTTCATCTTTGTCCCACCATTCTTCTACGAATAATTCGTCAAATGTTTGGAGTGGCAAGTCCTCCAATTGTACGGATTCGGCTTTGTCCGGTAAATTTGTTGCGAAGAATGACACAAAAATTAAAATCCAAAACTCTGCCATTTTATTTGGGCAGAAAACAACTTCTGAATTTACAATTTAATTTAGATTGCAAAAATTTGTCAATAATTTTATGTTTAAGAATTTTTCGCAGAAAGATTTTAAAGAATAATAAAATCACAAAATAAAATAAAATAACTAAAATAGTGAATTTTTTAGCCCAAATAAATGCAAATTATACAAAATCTTTGGAACCACTCAGAAAATCAATAATGGGTGGCGAATTTTCCAAATTTTTGCCAACCAGAAAATTATTGGTCACAATTTGAGGAAGTAATGTATTTGACGCCAAGCGACAGATTTTAAAGAAATTTCATAGGAAAAAACGGACACAAAATAATTCATTCCCTCCTTTTTTCGCCCGCCTCAAACCGTTCGCGTGCATTTAAAGGATGTTTTTGGTCCCTTTTTTGGCCCCGCCCATTCAAAGCTTTTCTTTAAAAAGGCTTTTTTGAGCCCATTCTTCACCATTCATTCGAACTTCCCATTCAACCATTCAATTCCATTTCCACCATTTCGGAAATTTTCCATTTTATCACATTTCTTTCAAATTCACTTTGAAATCAATCTATCGCTTTCAGCGAAGTGTTGAGTCGATTGATTTGGTCCCGAGAAGAATTCTCGGTTAAATTCGGAAGGGTTTCACCCTCCCTCAAAACCAATCTCCCCCCTTTCCGCTCCTCAGGTCTTCCTCCGAGGAAAGTGTTCTCGGTCCGAGAAAGTCTCGGTCGATCCTTCTGAAAAGGATCCAAAAAACGCCCGATTTATTTTGAGGCATCCTTACCGCCACAGTATAGTTAGTTAGTTATAAGCTTATTCGGATGTTTAAAAGATCAGATTTAAGTCTTGATGGTTTATGCCAAAAGATTAGGAAATAGAATTAAAGTGAATAATTTTAATTAAAATCATTTATTTTTTTGAGCTTTGCCCTATCGCAAAGCTCAGCTTATTTGTTAATTAAATGCATTAATCGTCGAGGGCTTTCATTTTGTATGTTATTCGATCAAATCGGTTGAGTTTAATAAAGTTAAAACAAATTCGGCGCCGTCATTTTTACATACGTTCTTCTGTTTGTTCTCCGTCAAAATTTCAATTCGCCCTTCCAAAGTTTAGAAAAAGTGCCGCTGACCAGCGAAAAAATTGTGCCGGCGACAGCGGGCATTGGCAGCGCCAAGATCAAGTCGAAATCGAACGTGTCGAAAAGGGCGTGCGGCATGCCCAGGACGAAAAGAGGCAACACAAAGAGAGCGTAGGCTAAAACATTTGGCAATGTTCCAAAACTTTTTACTTGTCTTAAAAATGTCCTCAATATTATTATTAGGGCTGCTACTTTTAGGATTTAACTTACCTATTTTTTCTGCTGCTTTTTCTTGACGAGTTATGCACGAAAAACATGTTTTTAGTCGAAAATTTCGTCGTTAAAACGATCCTATTCGGTCCTAAAAAAATACCTATTTTGGGGTTTTTGATCCTAAAATAGGACCGATCCTCTTTCGGGTATTTGAAGATTTTTTGAGCCTATTTTGGTGTTCCATCATTATATGCTATTTGGTCTAGAAGAGGGTTGGCGACTTTTTTGAACTTTTGTGCCTATTTCGAGCTTTTTTCTCACCGATTTAGGAACCTATTTTGAGATTTTTCGGTCCTAAAAGTAGCAGCCCTAATTATTATTAGGGATGGGATTTTTAAGTTAAACAAACACTACGCCATTCCAATTTATCATCGGAATATTTTTGTTTTTGATTTAAATAATTTAAAAAATTATTTCTATCACATTTCAATTAATTCGTCTTCTCGGTCCCGAACTGCACTGACTACCGTGCGGCAAGCCAATACTGGTTAAGTTTTCACAAAAAAATTCCTAATTTTTATGCCATATGCTCTACAAAAAATTTGATACTTATTTTGACTTTCTCACCTATTTAGCTCCCTATTTTGAGATTTTTCTATTCTAAAAATCACATCCCTTTTAGGTAGAGACCGGAATTTTGAAAAATCCGAGACCGAGATCGAGGTCGAGATTTGGAGATGGGCCGAGACCTAGACTCTCGAGATCAAAAATCTCAAAATTCCGAGAGTCTAGGTCTCGGAGTTTTCGACAAATTTCCGAGATTCGAGACCTAGACTCTCGGAAAATCTCGGTCGAGATCTCGATCTCGGCCGGTCTCTACTTTTAGGTAAGTAATATATGAGAATGAAATAAATAAAATCCATTTACTTATTTTATACAACCGACCTGAAAATGCTATCAGTCCATAAGGGAGCATTTTGTGGTCATTGATGAAGTCAATGTAAAACCAATAGGGCAAATAACCGGCTAAATTAAATGTTAAAAATCATTTTTTTTTGGTTATTTTTAACTACCGGATATAACCAAAACGGGCAGGAAAACGCTGTGGCTATGATAGCCCAGTTGGACCTCCACATCCCAACAAATGTCCAACGGATCATTAAGCATTGGCATGAAAAAATAGAAAACCGACTGAAAATTTAATTGTTTTTTATTAAAGTCGCGGCTTTTCCTTTTACAATAATTACCGAATCTATTGGAGCTGTTGGCGAGCATGGTTGCTGAAATGTTGCAATTTATTAATGAATTATTATTATTATTTGTTATTTTGCTAAGTTTGAATTACCTTAGGCGGGAACAAGATAAACCAGACGATAATAACAACTCCCAGCAAAGCCGAAATGATCAAGGCGATGAATTGCATCTAAATTCTATAATTTGATTTAATTACTAATCGTTGTGTTCATGCAATGATTGGAGACACAACGTGATCAAAAGCCTTTTTGGCTTTAAAATTACTTTTTGAAAAGCTGACCCTCAGAGTCAAATCATTTTTGTTGAATTTCAGTCGTTCAAACACAACGTATCTGAGCCAATGGGCGACCATCGCTACATTGATCAGATCCAGAAGGACGAATGCCAACGGATGTTTCCGGAACAGGAGCCAACAAACACAAATTACGGCAGAAATGCCGTAACAGAGAACACCCAATAGGCTCAGACGGAACCTTCGAATTGATTTTTGTTTTCAAAAATTTGATAATATTTTTTCTAACTTTCCAAATGAGAGCAAAACGCGCTGTTCTCCTTGTTGGTTGGGGAAAATGAAATATTTGAAGAGGGCGAACAGACATTTTGAAAGGCAATAAGTGCCCAAAAGTGTGTAAAAAAGTGGCACCAAAATAGCTAAAGAAATGGGAAATGTTTATTAAAAAGTCATTGTTATTCCTTTCACGAACCCAATTTGTGCAAAGTGATAATGAAAACGCAGAAGAGCACGATAACCAAAAGCCAAAACATTGTCTGCAAGTCGCAGCAATTGCTCTTTTCCTCCTCACTTTCGGCACTCTCTTTTTGTTGTTGTTCTTCTGCTGATGTGCCGTCATCTTCTGTTGATTTTGGCTGTTCCATTTCAACAGTTTGAGCTAAGCGATTTGTTTATTTTAATAAAAAACAATTAGCGATGAAGGAATTAAGATAGAAAGAAGTGCACGATACTAATTAATAGGTAATTTATAAATTGATTAGTTGCCCTTCTCGACCTCCGCTCTCGTCGCCGGCGCCCTCTCTTCGAACCGTCGACCTCCGAACAAAGCGATCTTTCGCTAATTTGACGGACCAAATTGAGCCGAATGCGACTGGCAGCAGAACCAGAAGCCAGAGCAGAATGATGGCCGGGTCAAAGCGTCGCTTTGGCTTATAGACACGGAATTCGACGGCGTCCGATTCACGAACTTTTGGCTATAAAATAATAAACAAAAAGATTTATTTTACAAAAATATTATAAACCAAAAAAAAATTAATTTATTCAAAAATTCATTGGATGAAATGTCTTTAATTATTCGAATAAATCAATTGGTTGGCAGCCATTAGGGCCCGGATTTTTAAGAAATGATTTTGTTTTTTAGTCATAAAATATGATTAATTTATAAGTCATATTTTGGCATTTTCAAAAAAATTCCTTAACAAAAATGCAATAAAACCCGAAAAATACACCCCTAAAGATTGACTTTTTCAAATTTCAAAAAATGCACCCCCTAAAAATTGACTTAAACTACTACCCGCCAAAAAATGGAATTTTTAAAATTCTCCATATAAATTTTTTTGACTCAATTGCTCGTGATTTGAAATTGTTATCACATAAATAATTTTGATTAATAAATACCGCAAAAAATTTTTTGGCGGCTTACGCCCTTAATTTAGGAACCTTTTAGGTCATATTTTGCCTATTTTTAGGTCATATTTCCGGGTTTTTAAGGTCATATTGTCATACATATTTTGAGCTTTTTAGGTCATATTTTGCCTATTTTTAGGTCATATTTCCGGGGTTTTAAGGTCATATTGTCATACATATTTTGAGCTTTTTAGGTCATAAAAATCCGGGCCCTAGTGGCCATTCATTGTGCACAATTGCCAAGCAAAAGTCACCAGCACAAACTGATCAAACGCTTCTCTGTACACATAAAATACGCTCTCATTGTTCTGAACGTTGCGCACCGTGTCGGAGTTGCAAAATTCTGCGTGCTAAAAGTATTAATAAAAAGTATTTAAAAAAGTCAGTGTCCGCAATTTGCCAAATATTTAAAATATAATTTAGAGAGAGCCCACCAAATAATCGTGCTCTCCGTCCACATTTGTGGCTCCCTTATCAACCAGAAACAAAAATGATTGGACACCAGCCGCCCTCGCTACATTCAGCTATAAAGTTAAAATATGCATAATTAATTACATTCAGCTACAAGTTAAAATATGCATAATTAATTACATTCAGCTACAAGTTAAAATATGCATAATTAATTACATTCAGCTACAAGTTAAAATATGCATAATTAATTACATTCAGCTACAAGTTAAAATATGCATAATTAATTACATTCAGCTACAAGTTAAAATATGCATAATTAATTACATTCAGCTACAAGTTAAAATATGCATAATTAATTACATTCAGCTACAAGTTAAAATATGCATAATTAATTACATTCAGCTACAAAGTTAAAATATGCGTAATTAATTTCTACGGATTGTCCGTCCACCCGCGCACCTGGTGCTGAATGGGCGACTGATTGGTTTGGAACATGGAACAAGCGGTACTCAGAAGTTCGGGCCGAGTCCAATAATTGAGAGGGACCAAATCGTTGGGACCGAAACGATTGGGCGCAATTGGCGCACGACAAATGACGGATTGGCCAAAATGGAAGTCCCACCAGACGAGGCGGAACGACTGTCAAAACATTCGATAAAAACAAATAATATTGAAGATTAATTTTTCAAAAAACGGAAAATAATTTTAATAGAACAAAAATAAGAATTTGTAGACTAAACAACATTCGATAAAAACAAATAATATTTGAAGATTAATTTTTTTCAAAAAACGGAAAATAATTTTAATAGAACAAAAATAAGAATTTGGAGACTAAACACTGGCAGAATAAAAAGGACCTTTGCGGCTGCCCCTTCCGGCAACACATCGGCCCCTTTGTACTGCTGAACGTTCACACAAATGTTCTTTTTTCCGCTCGGACTTGCCACTTCCATTAGGCCAAATTTTGTTTCCGTTTGGCCAAATACAAAAAACTGAAGGTTTAGCGCGGTTTTTTTAAATTTGAATAAACAAAAAACAAAACTTACAACAGACACAAAAAACACAAATAAATAATATTCGGTCGAATTCATTAGGCCAATCATTTAAATGGATTAGGTAGTTGTGAATTGTTAAAACTCAAGTCTAAAATCAAATAAAGTGCAAAACATTTGCTCTCTGAGACGCCTAGGGGGCGATGGGCAGGGAATGTTCGGCGGTGGGTGAGGGGGGGGGGCAATGAATGCGATGGTTGTTTTGAACGTAGAAAGAAAGATTGGGAAGGGGGCGGCTTGAAAAATTGGGCAAAAAAATAATTTGATGGGACGGACAAAAAAGAGAGAATTTTTTTATGTATTTAAAGTGAATGACGGTGATAAAATGAGATTGTTTTGAAGTTCCATTCCAAAACGTCCACCCTGATGGTGTCATTGATCGAAGCACCTTATTGAACTAATGAATTTGGAAAGCGTTTTTTTGATCCCGACACTTTGAAATGAATTTTCAACCAAATAACCCTTCAGGTCCTTATTGAACAATAGATATTTTGTTACTCATTTTGTTTGTCATTTATAGAAAAAAGTGAATTTTCGAATTGTCTATTGACGAATCGTTTAGTTTAAATTGCGCTAACATTGACTATTCATTCAAAATTTCCCGAGTTCGAGTTCCCAATTTCCTGAACATTTGAACCGGCATTCTCTTCCACAGAATGCCCATCGACAGAATTCGGATGCAATTGCTGTCGATTAAATTGTTTTTTCCATCTATACAAAGTGGCTCTCCCAATATTCAACATTTTAGCAATGCCCTCGTCACTAATTTTAGGATTTTTGTCTTTAATTTTATAATAATGATTTATCAATAATTCCTTTTGATTGTTATGGGCGTATTCTGTAAAAGATAATTAATAAAAATAATTTAATAAAATTAGGCTCGGCACGAAAAACTCACTGGTTTGGCCAAGTTTTCGTTTCCACTTGTAAATTGTTCTAAAACTGAGGCCCAACTCTTTTGCGACAGTTTCATCAATTTCATGATTATAAGAGTTTTTGAATCCGTCCCGCTTTAACTCGGCTTTCATTTGATCAAATTTTTCTACAAAATGTTTACGTTCTTCTTTTTCATAAAACACTTTTCGACTTAGGCCAAATTCTTTTTTCCATTTATAAATTTTTGTGCGACTGACTTTTAAATGTTTAGCAATTTTATTCTCAATTGTAACTCTTGCTTTGCAAGGAAATTTTCCTTTTTTCTTAAATTCGTCTTTAATTGCGTGGAATTTGTCGATAATTTTACGTTTTCGCTCATCTTCAGCGTTTGAAGTAATTTTGTTCTGTTCCTCGCCAATTTCATTATCAGAGTGATTAGACTCTGTGAGAGGAGGATTCTGATCAGTTGAATTTTGGTGATTGAAATTGTGTTCAAGCGTTAATTTATTCCATTCTATGGCTTTGTCATTGTCCCACCAGCCTTCTCCGAATATTTCATCAAATAATTGTACGGATTCGACTTTGTCGAGTGAATTTGTTGCCAAGAAGAACACCAAAATTAAAATCCAAAACTCGTTCATCCTAGGATGATTGTTGGGATATATGTATATTTTGAAAGACATAAAATTATTCAGGCCAAATAAATGAATAAAAAATTCGGTGGAGTCACTCAGAAAATCAATGAAGCGGGCCAATCATTTTTAAATTGATGGCAACCCTATTGCTTCAACAGAAGTGCATACAACACTATGATTTGACAAGGGATATAGGGTCAAATTTGGCATTTTACTTTGGCATTCTGTAATATCTAAAAAAGAAGTTACAATCAACACCGAGTAGCCCGCACCTCGAACGCAGGTGATTCTGAACTCGTGGTTGTAGAAAGAAATTCAGATAAAACGATCCGGCCAGGGGAAGAAGAATCACGCATTTTCGTTGTGAGGAGAAACTAGAGGTTCCATCCTTCTCCGAGTATTTCTTCAAATATTTTGTGTTGTGTTTCCTCCAATTCTACGGATTCGGCTTTGTTTAATGAATTTGTTGCAAAGAATGACACAAATATTAAAATCCAAAAAATCTTCCATAAAATTATTGAAAGTAATAAATGACAGTTCCTGACATCTCATAAATTTTTCCTAAGCCTTTTGAACCGAGACCAAATTAATATTCCTGACATTTTGTAAATATTTCCCTATAATAATAATCATTTATAAAAATAGCGATCGATTGTGAATAGCCAAATGAAAAAAATATGATACATCATTGTATGCATATTTTGGAATAACAGTGATCAGACTCTGTGAGAAGAGGTTCTGATCAGTTGAAATGGGTTCAATTTGTCCTGAATGATTAGACATTTAGAGTGACAATTTACTCTTCCATTTATTTGGGCAAAAAATAATAAAATTCAATTACAAATTAATAAATATTATTTAGCTTATCTCGTAAAATTTTTCCTAACCCTTTTGACCCAAGACCAAATCAATATTCTTGACTTTTCATAAATATTATCCTATAATAAACATGCTTTTACAATAATGGCGATCGATTGGCGCACAAATTGTGGAAAAGTCCCGATTGGCGCACCAAATTATCTTCGTTTGGCTGACAAGCAGAAAACCATACAAGACGCCAAGAGGGTTCTGTAGGAAAATGGTAATTGTCTTTTTGACTCACCAAACATATCGATTCCGGATCGTCTCGTGGAAAAAGATCGTTTGGTGAATAACAGTTTTGTAACAAAGAGCAATTTCAGAACTTTTTGCTAACGTCTATTTTTTCTTAGAAAGTATGATGTTTTAAGCAAACTGTCGTCGGATTGTTTCAAAGGTGAAACATTTAATCAAAGCATTGGATGACTTACTGACGAATAGCCGAAAAAAGCCTAAAATAATTTAGAATTTAAATTGATTGATTCACAAATTGAAACCCGCTGAATGGCCTGCAAAAGCGTTGCGTCACAATGTCGGGTGCGTAACCATAAAATGAGGAAAGCCCACAGCCATACTGGTATGAACTTTGATTGGTTTTCTTGGCAAGCGGGTTCGAACCCAACAACCAAATAAGAACAACTATACCACCGATTCAATTGGGGAATTTGGTAAAAATAATTGCAATATTTTGTCAAAAAGTACGAAAGACCAATGCTCTGTCCACCACAAAAAAATGATCATAAAAACATTGGTACTCAAATATACGGATATGCGCGGATATCCGCGGATTTGACTTTCATATCCGTATCCATCCGTGTCCGTGCCCTTTTTTGAAATACTGTATCCATATCCGTCCGTATCCGGATATATCCGCGGATATCCGGATATCCGGACATCCGTCATCATGCCTGGTTTTAACTAGAGATCGGTGGGAAAGGGATTCCCGCGAGAGAATTTAGGTCATGTCTCATTTTCTCATTTTTCTTGCGTGGATTGCCTTTGCATTGCTCAACATCACTCTTCATCCCATGAACATTTATAACAATAATTGACAATCTTTGTTAAGAAAATTTAAGCAAATTAGGAAGAAACCTTGATAACATTGTTGTCACTTGAATAGTTTTTCCAGTTAACCAAAGTGCGTGTTCCAATATTCAACATTTTGGTAATGTCCTTGTCACTAATTTTAGGATGTCCTTAATTTCATAATATCGTTTTATCAATTTGTCTTTTGGTCGATTTAATCCAAATTCTTTTTTCCATTCGTTTATTTTGCGAACATTTACACCAAATCTTTCAGCAATTTCTTTGTCTATTTCTTTGCATGATTTTTTGTCAGCCCCAGAATTGTCACTTTTTAACTTTTTTACAATTTTAAGCTTTTCATCGTCCGAGTAATTTTTTTCGTAAAATTGAGGCTCAACTCTTTTGCAACAGTTTTATCTAATTCATTATTATTATGTTCAATTTGTCCTGGGTGATCAGACTCTGTGAGCTAAGGAGGATTCTGATTATTCAATTTGTCCAAGTTTATCAGTTGAATTGGGTTCAATTTGTCCAAGTTGGGTGTTCTGTCGCTCAATTTGGTAGTTTCATCACCTAACGCAAATTCTCAGTCAATCGGTAACGGATACCGGTTTGTTATACACTACTAAAACAACAAATATCATTTTAAAAATTTAGCCTAAAATGTTGATAAATAATGAAAAACCTAATCAATCTAAAGCTTGAGTTCAAAAATTTATGAAAAATGAACAGTTTCGTTGCGGAATACAGTCGAAAAATATAAAGAAATCGTGAACAGATTTGGGATTTTTCAAATATTGGCCAATCATTCAAATAGTTCCCGAATTCGAATTCTCAATTTCCTGAACATTTGCCCCGGCATTCTCTTCCACAGAATTTCCATCAACAGAATTTGGATGCAATTGCTGTCGTTCAAATTGCTTTTTCCAATTATACAAAGTGCGTTTTCCAATTTTTAACATTTTGGCAATGTCCTCGTCTCTAATTTTAGGCTTTTGGTCTTTAATTTCATAATAACGTTTCAACAATTCCTTTTGTTCGCTGTGTGGGTATTTATTTGGTGCTGTAAAAGTTTTAATTAATATAAATAAATTAATAAATTGTGCTCGAAATACTCACTTGATTGGCCAAGTTCACGTTTCCAATTGTAAATTGTTCTAATACTGAGGCCCAACTCTTTTGCGACAAATTTATCAATTTCATGATGATAAGAGTTTTTGAATCCGTCCTCGCTTTAACTCGGCTTTTCTCTGATCAAATTTCTCTACCAAATGTTTTTTGCTCATTTTTTGGATTTCTTCGGCTTAAGCCAAATTCTTTTTTCCATCTATAAATTTTTGAGCTACTGACTTTTAAATGTTTAGCAATTTTCTTCCTCAATTTAGATTCCATTCTTTTGCCGAATATTTCCTTTTTGCTTAAATTCGTCTTTCATTGCGTGGAATTTGTCGATAATTTTAAGTTTTCGCTCATCTTCAGCTAATAGTTTCGCTTTGAAGTACATTTCATTATGTTCTTCCCAATTTTTGGCATTATCAGAGTGATCAGACTCTGTGAGAGGAGGATTCTGATCAGTTGAATTGGGTTCAATTTGTCCAAGCTGGGTGTTCTGCCGATCGATTTGGTGAAGGGCATTTTGTTCAAGCTGTTAATTTATGCCATTCTTCGGCTTTATCTTTGTCCCACCATCCTTCTCCGAATATTTCATCAAATAATTGTACAGATT
>JAIXHY010000002.1:6297397-6509762 GCA_020449905.1 Globodera pallida | reverse complement strand
GGGTTTTTTTAATGAAATTTTAAATTCGGAAAATTTCTTGTAAAGTCAGGAAGATCTTTGACTTTGATAGCAACTATAACAAATATTTTGGCCTTTTTTTAGAAAGCTTAATTCAAGTTTTAACATAGTTCGGCATTTCTTGGAAATTCCTTAAGAAAAATACAATAAAATGCATACCAAAAAGCTGCGCCCTTTATTTTTCAACCTAATTATCTCTATTTTCTAGTGAAATCTCTGTTCAGTTTTCTGGATTTACACTATCGAAAGAGTAGCGGCACATCCCTGCCACCACACCAACATGTACTGCGCGAACTAGACACCGCATCTGCGTTTCAAAAAGAACGGAACCAAAAAGCGAAAATTCACGACATTGATATCAGGAGGTTGATGTTGCAGCCAGGGTTGCCATAGTACCTATTTGTCAGGTTTTCATGATTTTTGGATGGTTGCCTGATTTTTCCTGATTTTTGGGAGTTTTCCTGATTTATCCTGATTTTTTTTAATTTGGAAATTTTCACTGAGAATGACTAATTTAAAAAAAAATTCGCCACCGGGGCTCTTTTATTCCCACAAAGTTTTGAAATTACCTTCTTTTAAATCTTTAAACAAATTAAGTCTAAAATTCAAAATTATCTCGGCGGGGCCTTTCGGCACCGCCGACGTCTACCCCCGCACCCTTCCCTCTCTAGCCGCGGGCTTTGCCCGGCCACCTTTGACACACGTATGAATAAATTACAAAAAGTCCCCGCCCAACCAAATTGAGGGTGAAACAACAAAATAAAACCACCCAGAGCACCCCCGGATCAGGAGTTGAAGGCTTAGTTGGGTACCATCAACAAAATTTAAATTTAATTTCATACTTCATAGTCTATCAGAATAAAACTGACTAATGCTGTAGGTTAACTTTCAAGAGAAATAAAATAGTAAGCTGATCGGTCAAACGTGGGCCACACATTTTAACAATTTAAATGCAACAGACCTATTCATACTTCATAGTCTATCAGAATAAAACTGACTAATGCTGTAGGTTAACTTTAAAGAGAAATAAAATAGTAAGCTGATCGGTCAAACGTGGAGCCAGGGTGGCTTAGGCCTAAGCCTAAGCCTAAGCCTAACGAACCCCAAGCCAGGGTGGCTTCGGCCTAAGCCTAACGAACCCCCTAAATCTCTATTCCCCAGTTATTCAACCCGGCTTTGGGGTTATTTAAAAAAAAAGTTGTTTTTCTTTTATTTTCAAAAATTGTTCAAAATTGCGTTATACGCGTGATCGACTCTATTGTTGTTTAATATTTGATATTTATTATTTTATTTTGCCGAAAAGCTTATTCGGACGTTTTAAAGATCAGCTTTAAGTGTTGATGGTGCATGCTAAAACAATAGAAATAGAATTGAAGTGAATAATTCTAATTAAAATAATGTTGATGTGGAATTGGCCCAATTATGCCAGTGCCAATGCTTTTTGTTTGTTTATCAGTATCAGAGATGCAACCGGAAAAAACGTCGGAATTCCGGCTCGCAAAAATGTCCGGAAATACGAGATTTCAAAATTCCAATAATTTGATTTCTAATTTTTCCGATCGTTTTTATGCTTTTCCGCGATGTAGTTTTGGACCTTTTTTTCATGACAAATTCCATCAAACTTCAAATTTTTCGACACCCCCCCCCCCTTGCGCCAGAAAAAATCTAAAAATAGGACTAAAAAGGGTTGCTGAAGCAAAAATGGGGCAGTACTCCTAACAAAACTAGTTTTGGTTTTGTTGCAAAATGCAAATTTTTTTTTCAAAAATGACAGACAATTTGTAGTAGCGTCTTTTTGTGGGAAAATTGGTTGATTTTTGGGGTGAATTTCGACACAGGGCATCTCATTGGCCATTCATTCAAATACTTCCCGAATTCGAGTTCCCGATTTCATGAACATTTGCCGCGTCATTCTCTTCCACAGAATGTCCATCGACAGAATTTGGATGAAATTGCTGTGGTTTAAATTGTTTTTTCCATTTATACAAAGTGGCTCCTCCAATATTCAACAATTTGGCAATGTCCGCGTCACTAATTTTAGGCGTTTGGTACTTAATTTCATAATAACGTTTCATCAATTCCTTTTGTTTGCTATGGGAATATTTATTTGGTTCTGTAAAAGATTTTTAATTAATATAAATAAATTAATAAAATTGGGCTCGAAAAACTCACTGGTTTGGCCAAGTTCACTTTTCCATTTGTAAATTGTTATAAAACTGAAACCCAATTCTTTTGCGACAGTTTCATCAATTTCTTGCTTATAAGAGTTTTTGAATCCGGCCCGCTTTAACTCGGCTTTTTTTTGATCAAATTTCTCTACCAAATTTTGTCGATTATTTTTTGGGCTTTTTTGAATTAAGTCAAATTCTTTTTTCCATTTATATATTTTTGTGCGACTGACTTTTAAATGTTTAGCAATTTTATCCTCAATTTGAGTTCTTTCTTTCCACGGAAATTTTCCTTTATGCTTTAATTCGTCTTTCATTTCGTGGAATTTGGCAATAATTTTACGTTTTCTTTTATTTTCTGCAATATTGTCGTTTGATTCTTTGCTTATTTCGTTCTTTTCTTCATCAATTTTGGCATTATCAGAGTGATCAGACTCTGTGAGAGGAGGATTCTGATCAGTTGAATTGTGTTCAATTTGTCCAGAGTGATCAGACTCTGTGAGAGGAGGATTCTGATCAGTTGAATTGAGTTCAATTTGTCCAATTTGGGTGTTCTGTCGGTCGATTTGGTGATGGACATTTTGTCCAAAGTTTGTTGGCGTCGGCGTTTTAAAATCTTCTGCTTCACCCTTGTCCCACCAGCCTTCTCCGAATATTTTATCAAATGTTTTGAGTGGCGTTTCTTCCAATTTTACGTTTACGGATTCGGCTTTTTCGAGTGAATTTGTTGTTAGGAATAATACCAATATTAAAACCCAAAACTTATTCATCTTAAGGTGTTTTAGGATAATATCTAATTATTTTGTAAATGAAATAAATAACTAAATGGCGATATTTTCAGCCCAAATAAATGCAAATGATAACAAATTCTTTGGAATCACTTAGAAAATCAATAAGGGCCATCATTTTCCAAATTTTTGCCAACCTAAAATTAATGATCACATTGGAGGAAATGTGACAAAAAGAGTGTTGGTTTATTTTAAACACAGAAGCAAGTTATGCTCAAAAAAGTGGTTCGGTTTTAAAACAAGGGGAGGGGGTTGTATTGACACGTGCTGGGTCGTTTCCTAAATTCTGTCAGGGCGTTTCCTAAATCCGCCAAATACACTTTATGAAGTACATCATAACTTTATTCATACCGCACTAAATCAGTTAAACCTTATACCATTGGAAAGCTCTAAATGAGTTGAAACTATTTGTAAAACTTAACTAAGCGGCAAAACAAAGTTTTAAAAAGTTAGCTCCGAAAACCACAAAAAAGTTCGATATTTGCCCAGTTTTTAACTGATTTAGTGCGGTATGAATAAAGTTATAATGTCTAAAACTACTTCATAAAGTGTATGTGGCGGATTTAGGAAACGCCCTGTCGGAATTTAGGAAACGACCTAGCACCGTATTGACATGTCAAAAAACCCTTTTAGTCAGGGTTGTGATATCTGCGGATTTTCCCCATTTGAGGTTTTTGGGGGAAAACGACCAGGAGAGCGTCGAAACCTTTTGTTTTTTTTTTCGACAATTTCGAGTTTTTCTTTCGTTTCGATTTCGAAAAATGTTGTTGACCTATTGGTCTGTCTTTACATCACCAAAAAGGAGGTGGAGGTTCGAATCCTCTCCACGTCATCAACAATTTTTTGAAAGTTTACACTAATTTTGATAACAGTTTGCCATTGGAAAGGAGTCAGCGGCCTGGGAATTTAGAAATTTTAACTAATTTCTTCTTTTTTTTTTCCTTAATAAAATATGGTTCAAATCTTTTAAAAAATTCCGCATTTTCAAAATTTTAGTTGTAAATAGGGGAACCCTTTTATTTTGCGACATCCGCAATTTTTGAACCAATTTCTATACAAATTTCTGTTACCGCTGACCCCTTCCTCCATTAAGTGAAGCAGAATTCGCAAAATAAAAATATATTTTTAAAATTCCTAAAACAAAACATTTTTTGGAAAAACTCCTTAACAAAAATGCAATAAAAATGGGAAATACACCCCCCTAAAAATCGACTTTTCCCCAACAAAGAAATGTGGAATTTGCGGATTTTAGGTATAAAATGAGGATTTTTAAATCCTCCATGCGGATTTTTAAAAATTTGAGATCACAACCCTGCTTTTAGAAGAGCAGAAATACATAATTAGTGCCCAGCTAAATCGATGTGTTTAACTCCAATTTTCAAAATTATAAGGTGGGATTTTTCCGGATAACTTAAAAAATTGAATCCTGAAAATTAAAACCACATCCAGATTCCTGATTTTTTTCAAAAAGTTTCTAACATTTGCCCGAGCTTATTTAAAGTTTCAGGGGCTTTTTATTTGATCTTTAAATTCACGCTCGGATTTTAATTTTTTTTAATTTTGAAAAATTATTTTTAATGTATATAAATATTTCATAAATTAATAAAAAAAATAATTTATGGCCAATAAAAATTGTTATTTATGATTGATTTTCAAGTCATGTGAAATTGTACAATTTTATGCTTTAACATAAATATTCAAATCACATGAATTATTTTTTTTTTGCACTAATTCAATCAATTTTTAATTTTGGCGAATTTTTATTCCCTCAAAAATGCGCTGAATAAAAAGTCAATGGAAACAATTCTTTGCAATGCCATTCATTCATTTTACATCCACCAAATAAAATATGTCATCCAGATTGATGCTTATTTTGTGCTTAATTGTCTTCCTGACTTTACAATTCCCGGAACCAACTGAAACTGTTGTTGCACATGCTGCTCTGAAACTAGCGACATCGCCGGTAGGGAGAGTGGCACTGAACGCGGTGGTGCCCGGCGCGGGAACCGGTTGGATGGACAAAAAAACAATAAAATTTTATAATCGTTAATATTTAATGCGTTTTAGACTGTTTGTCTATTCTGGATATTATTTATTAAAATTCAAAATCATTTAGTTTTTAATCAAGTTAAAACATTTCAGTGCTTGGTGTTGCAGCTAAACACCATGGAAAGGTCAAAAAACTTGTTCGTCTGTGATGACATCATCGTAAGCGTCGATGCAAAACCGGATTGGGCTTATTAGATAGAAATTCGATATTTAGTTTATCATTGTTTTTACATTTTTATTTTTGAATGTTTATGAATGGAGGCTTTTCAGTTGATGGACTATCGCTTTCTTATTGGTGTGGTGACAGCGCTTGATAAATGACGTCAACTTTAGTACAAAAGCTGAATAGCTGTCGCAAAAGCCTTTATAATTAGTAAAATTAAAATAAAGAATAAAAATGTGTCTAACGATAACTAATAAAAAAGCGAGGGCCGAGGGGGTTGGGATGGGGGGCCCCGGGGACAGTCCATTGAGTTGGGACGGTCCTCCCTCCGGGAATGGGAGGCCACGGCACGCTTCCGCTTGCCGATCGGCAACCGCCAATAGCCGATCCTCCCCTCTCCCCAGACGGACACCAACAGGCCTATTCATTCCTTAGATTTGTTGTGAATAAAACCATTTTCCTTAGTAAAAAGAAGAAACAATAAAGAAAAAATAGAATTTTCACATAATACTAAGTCGCCGTGTTATTTGAATGTTTTCAAATAATAAGTAACTCCAAAGTCCAAATAGAATAACAGGGGAAAAGGTACTTATGGGTTCATTAGGCGTAGGCCTAACCCACCCTGGCTTGAGGTTCTTTAGGCTTAGGCCTAAGCCACCCTGAGCTTGGGGGTTCGTTAGGCTTTGGGTACATTTTTTTAAATTTGTCGAATTTTTCAGAGCAAAGCATCGTCTGATTCCTTTCACTGGCCAGAGGAATGCAATTAATTTTTTGATCATTACTGATCAGTCAGTGGATGAAATAGAATTGGCATTGTGCATTGAAGTATTGTTCCCCATTTTTGAGGAAATCAAAGCAAAATTTGAAAAAAGGAAAATTGATTGAAAAATTAACAAAGGTGGTCAACGTTATTTACGGTGCCTGCCATCGTCCCAATCGGGTGATCAAAGACCTTTGACTCCATGCTCGGACTGGCACGAGAAATAGCGATTTTCACACGTTTTAAATTATAACTTTTTTTGAGAAAAAATGAATCGATTAGCTTTTGCTTGACCAAAGGTTTAGCATACTAAGAGCTTTTGTAATTTTTTTCATAATAACTAAGTTATGACTCATCGCGCCAAAACGAACGGCGCCAACACGAGCGGATACGCTTTTTCTGGGAAGTGTTATGTTCTTCCGGCCCCGTTAACTCGGCTTTCTTCTGATCAAATTTATGTTCTTATTTTTTATAGATCATTTTTGACTTATGCCATTAAATGAATTCCGGTAACTTTTAAGCCACCCTAAAGACGTTTCATCAACCGTGGGGAAAACAAACGTTATCACCCGGACATTTCATATCAATGTAAAAACAGACGTTCATCACCTAACACAAATTCTCAGTCATTCGTTGTCAAGTAAAGTGAAATTGATGGGTTCCAGCTCTGATCGTCACTCGTCAACCAATCGATCAGCACTTTTTTATTTGTTTTTCTATAAACGATTACCGATTTTGTTATACACTAATAAAACAACAAATATAATTTTAAATGTTTAGCCGCAAATGTTTAAAATAATGACCTAATCAATCTAAGAAAAGCTTGAAATTTCTAAAAAATTACAAATGAACAGTGTTCTGTTGCGGATACATTAGAAAAATATATAAAAATCGTGAACAGATTTGGGGATTTTTTCAAATATTGGCCATTCATTCAAATATTTACCGAATTCGAATTTTCAATTTCCTGAACACATGCGGCAGCATTATCTTCAACAGAATGTCCAACGACAGAATTTAGATGCAATTGCTGGCGTTCAAATTGCTTTTTCCAACTATACAAAGTGCGGCGCGTTCCAATTTTCAACATTTTGGCAATTTCCTCGTCACTAATTTTAGGGGTTTTGTCCTTAATTTCATAATAACGTTTCATCAATTCCTTTTGTTCGCTGTGGGAGTATTTATGTTGTGCTGTAAAAAAATTTTGAATTAATATAATAAATAATAAAATTGGAATCGAAAAACTCACTGGTTAGGCCAAGTTCACGTTTCCAATTCGAAATTGTTTTAAAACTGAGGCCCAACTCTTTCGCAACAGTTTTATCTATTTCGTGATGATAAGAGCTTTTGAATCCGGCCCGCTTTAACTCGGCTTTCATTTGGTCAAATTTCTCAATCAAATTTTTGCGTTCTTCTTTTTCCTTCCCAAAGTTATGCATTTTTAGACTTAGGCCAAATTCTTTTTTCCATTCATATATTTTTGAGCGACAGACTTTCAAATGTTTAGCAATTTTATTCTCAATTTGAGTTTTTTCTTTTTTCGAATATTTTCCTTTTTGCTTAAATTCGTCTTTTATTGCGTGGAATTCGTCGATAATTTTACGTTTTCGTTCATCTTCAGCAATATTTTTGTTCTGATCAGTTGAATTGAGTTCAATTTGTCCAATTTGGGTGTTCTGCCGGTCGATTTGGTGATGGACATTTTGTCCAAAATTTGTTGGCGCCGGCGTTTTTAAATCTTCGGCTTCATCTTTGTCCTTCCAGCCTTCTCCGAATATTTCATCAAATGTTTTGAGCTCCAATTTTACTTTTACGGATTCGGCTTTGTCCAGTGAATTTGTTGCAAAGAATGACACAAAAATTAAAACCCAATACGCTTCCATTTATTTTGACTAAAAACCCTCTGAATTTAAGGCATCTAATTAATTTTATTTTAAACGAAAATTTGATATGGACAAATTTTTCATTATTTTTAAATTAAAGAATTTAGGTATCTCAAAAATTCTTAAATTTTAAGAATATAAATATCATTATTTTATTAAATATTATTAGCTATCATAATAATATGAACGTAATAAATGCAAACCCACAATTGAAATGGCCATTAAATATTGATTTTCTTTAAAATCAATATTCCTGACATTTCTTACTAATAGTCATTTTATGAAAATAACATTCGATTATTAAATGGCCAAAAATAAAAAAATATTTTAAAATAATTTAAACGCTGCATGCATTTGAGGCCTTTTTTATGGATGGCGACCGATCCTCAACATTTAGCGTTTTTTACGTGGTCTGTTCAAAGAACTGCCGAACAAGCAGGTTTCCCCCCCCCCCCCCCCCCCCAAATCCCCACCAAATTGACAAGCCCGCACTATTGGACAACATCGACACAAATCTCAACAACATCCTGTCCCTGACCCAAACCCTTGTTACAGCGGCCCAATCAAACAACGACGAAATCCTAAAAAGCGTTCTATCTGCAATTTCAGTGGTGGTCGACACGTGCAAAACGCAACTCACAGCTCTAAAAATCCAACAACAACCGGAGGAAGACCCGTTCGAACGACGCGAACGTGAAAGATCTCTCGTCCTCATCGGGCTCCCGGAAAACACATCCGAACACTCCACAGAACGAGCGCGTTCCGACTTTGGCGAAACCACGCGCGTATTCAACGAGCTAGGCGTTAAGTGCTCCCCAACGACTGTGTACCGTATGGGGAGACGAAACCTAGCCAACCCAGGTCATGGCCGTCTTCTTAAAGTTGTGCTTCCAGCGCGAGTCTTCAGAAACATCACGCTGGGCAGCTGGAAAACGCGCAGAACCAAAATGCGCAAAGATCCAAAATGGAGCAAACTGCTGATCCGTCCTTCACTGACGAAGGCGGAACGAGACAAAGAGAAAGAAATGTGGCACCAAAGAAACGAGGATCGGACCAGGACCAATCAAAACACAAACGATCTGAACTCACGTGCTCAATCGCTTCCAAAAAACTAAGGTTTGGGGGTTCTCATGCTCAAACAAACTTTACTACCTTAACAAAACCCAAAAAAAACCCCCACACCTTTCGGACCCCAACCACAATTCTCGCTTCACATCTGACCACATCTCAAAATCAGCCCCAGCCACAAAAAATCCCATGCCTGTTGTTAAACTGTCAATCCATCATCAAAAAAATACCCATCCTCAAACAAATCGTCTCTGATTCCAATGCCAAAATAATCTTACTAACTGAGACGTGGATAAACGAGCAAAACCTCTCCCCAAACGAACTAAATTTTAACCAACAATTCCAACTTTTCCTAACAAATCGCAATTCAAAAAAACGTTTAGGCGGAGGAGTTGCTATCCTGATCCACAAAACAATCCCCTGCAAAATTGTTTTTTCCCTCTCATTCTCGGGCATTGAAAGATTAGCTGTTGATACCTCCTTTAAACACCACTCGGTCAGATTTATCCTCATCTACCGTCCGCCAAACTCCTACACCATTGAAACAACCAAACTCACGAAAATCATTCAAAACCACATCCACCCACATGTTGTTATCTGCGGGGACTTTAATTTCGCTGACATCTCCTGGTCCCGACTCTCTGCCAAAACAAAAACTTCTTCAAACTTCTTGGAATTTGTTCAAAATTTCCAACTAATTCAACACGTCTCTGAACCCACCCACATTCACGGAAACACCCTCGATCTATGTATTTCAAATTCTCCGGAACTCGTTACAAACTTATCTATCAAACCTGGTTTATCCGACCACCATTCCATTTATTTCCACATAAAAGCTTCACCCATCAAACATACACCCACAAAAATCCCTTCTTTCTCTCTCAAAAACATAACAAAACTAAAACCATCCCTCACCTTCCTTTCACCAATACTCACCCACTTTTTCACAAGCGCAGACAAATATAATGCCTTTTACGACTTCCTAAACCAGGCCATCCAAAAATTTATACCATTCCACAATATTTCATCCAAGCCCAACAAAATTAACTACCCACCCCACATAAAATCAATTTTAAACAAAAAAGCCCTTTTATTTCGCCTCGCAAAAACCGACCCCACCCTCAAAAAATCCTACATCCAACTATCCAAAACAGCCAAATCCCTAATCATCCAACACCACAAAACTTCAATTCGAAAAACCCTCTCCAGCCAATCCAAACTATACTCCTACCTACGCAAATTTACAAATAACTACCAAAATTACTCCCTCGAGATAAACCAGGAACTGATCTCAGACATTCCCTCCATTTGTGAAATATTTGCTGATACATTTTTCAAATCATTCCAAAACATTCCACTACACAATCCTTCCCCAATCCACTGTCCCCACACCAAAACAATTGATGATATCGATTTTGACGTTGTAAAGGTCTCACACATCCTACAACACTTGCCCAATAAACTCAATAGCTCACCCGACAACCTCAATTTTCGCCTTCTCAAAAATTGTCACCTGGAACTCACTCCCATTCTCTCCGATCTTTTCCGACTCTCCATGGACACATGTTTCATTCCGGATATTTGGAAATGTTCTCACATTGTTCCTATACCCAAAAAAGGAAATAAGCACGACCCCTCAAATTATAGGCCAATCTCCATCACTTCTTCCCTTTGCCGAATAATGGAAAAAATCATTTACGCTCAATTATTACATTTTCTAAACTCAGTCAAATTCTTCGACATAAATCAATTTGGTTTCCTCAAGGGGCGTTCTACTACCCTCCAATTAATTTCTTCCATCCACATATGGTTTAAGTCAATTATGGAAAAACAATCAATCCACACCATTTATGTTGATTTTAAAAAAGCCTTCGATTCCGTTCCTCACCGCTTTCTTATTTACAAACTTTCGCAAATAGGCATTAGGGGCAAACTCCTCGCATGGTTCACCAACTATTTAAAAAATAGGAAATTCACTGTCAAAATTCAAAATCATCAATCCTCCCCTCGCAACATATCCTCAGGTGTACCACAGGGTTCAGTCTTAAGTCCACTACTTTTTCTCATCTATGTTAACGATTTACCCTCAAATGTCAACCCAACAATCCAAATAAACTCTTCGCAGATGATCTCAAACTGTTTAAATCAACCTCCATAAATCACACCGATCACGCATTGCAAAACGCTTTAAACTCAATTCACCAATGGAGCTTAACCTGGGCCCTTCCAATTTCTATAGAAAAATCATGTCTACTCCACATAGGAAACCCAACTTCCAATATTGTCTACCATATCAACAACCAACCACTCTACCCACAAGAATCCATCACCGACTTAGGAATTCTTATCGACAACAAACTCCTTTTCCATCAACACATTTCTATTATTGTGAAAAAAGCATACTACCGTTCATACCAACTCATACGTGTACTTAACTCATCAAACCCATCCATCTGGTCCCAAGCATTTAAACTATATATCAGACCACTACTTGAATATGGCTCAGAAATCTGGTCACCCGCAAATCGCAAACTCATCGACAAAATTGAAAATGTTCAAAAATATTTCACTCGCACTGCTCTCTTCAAATCCAAACGTATACAACTCCCTTACAATCAACGCCTAAAAATATTCAATTTAACCACACTCGAAATCCGCCGCAAAGTAATAGACCTTACCACCCTCTTCAGAATCTGCCGCCACCTAACTCACCTCAATCCTCACGAAATCATTTCCTTTTCCAACCGACCCGCTAGGCGTCATCCCTTTCAAATTATAGCCCCGCATAAAACGTCAAAAACCCAAAACTCCTTTCTAAACCGAAACATCAACCTCTGGAATACACTCCCATCCAGCCTCTTCAACACAAATTCCCCCAAGCACTTCTCTAAATCAATAAATACCCACTTGGCCATGTCTCAAAACTCTATCTTTCTTTATTACCGCTAAAATACACATAAATATCATCATTAACACATATATATCCTCTCCGCACCCCCAGCTCGACCTTTTATCACCTCTGTTAGTGGCGCGTTTGCTTAGACTTTGTGCCCTTGACGGTGAATAAATAAATAAATAAATAAATCATTATTTTATTAAATATTATTAGCTATCATAATAATATGAACGTAATAAATGCAAACCCACAATTGAAATGGCCATTAAATATTGATTTTCTTTGAAATCAATATTCCTGACATTTCTTACTAATAGTCATTTTATGAAAATAACAATCGATTATTAAATGGCCAAAAATAAAAAAATATTTTAAAATAATTTAAACGCTGCATGCATTTGAGGCCTTTTTTTATGGATGGCGACCGATCCTCAACATTTAGCGTTTTTTACGTGGTCTGTTGGCACGAATTTTATTTGAAAAAAACAATTTGCTGGCCGGGTGATACCGTTTAAATGTTTGAAATCGTTCGACCCCCAAAATGTCGCAAATCGAAAAAGTCTAACAAACCCCAAGTACTTTTCCCTAGTTATTCTCTCCGGAACCGAAAACCGTGGGTACCGGTTTCTAACCGGAACTGTGCAAGCCTAATAGCAACTATAACAAATATTTTGGCCTTTTATAAAACTTATTTGAGGTTAATATGTTAAAGCATAAAAAAATTAAAATCCGAGCGCGGATTTAAAGACCAAAAAACTCCAGAAACTATAAATAAGCTCGGGAAAATGTTAGAAAATTTTTGAAAAAAAATCAGGAATCTGGATGCGGTTTTTAATTCACTTTATCAGTAGAATACCTAACAAATTCGACTATATGATAGTTAAGTCATCTACAAAAGGCGACGTTTGCGCTTGAGGCCTTACTAAACCAGTTGAATGGGTACTAATTTGTAAGCACACTCCATGCCCTTGGAGTTACAAAATTGCCAATAAATGGTAAATGTTGTTGAGCGTAGGCTGATTAATTCATGTGATTTTGTATATTTATGTTAAGGCATAAAATTGTACATTTTAGGGTTGGCAGAAATTTGGAAAACGATGGCCCTTATTGAATTTTTAAGTGACTCCAAAGAATTACCTATATTTGCGTTTATTTGGGCTAAAAATCTCGCCATTTTAGTTATTGTATTTCATTTCATTTACAAAATTATTATATATTATCCCAAAACACCTTAAGATGAATGAGTATTGGATTTTAATTTTGGTATTATTCTTAGCAATAAATTCACTGGACAAAACCGAATCCGTAAACGTAAAATTGGAGGAAACGCCACTCAAAACATTTGATGAAATATTTGGAGAAGGATGGTGGGACAATGGCAAAGCCGAAGATTTGAAAAGGCCGGCGCCAACAAATTTTGGACAAAATGAACCCAATACAACTGATCAGAATCCTCCTCTCACAGAGTCTGATCACTTTGGACAAATTGAACTCAATTCAACTGATCAGAATCCTCGTCTCACAAAGTATGATCACTCTGAGAATGCCAAAAATTTCAAAGAACAGAACGAAAAAATAAAAGGAATTTTTTCAAACGAAAATATTGCTGAAGATGAGCAAAAACGTAAAATTATCGACAAATTCCACGCAATGAAAGACGAATTTAAGCAAAAAGGTAAATATTCAAAAAAAGAATGGACTCAAATTGATGGAAAAATTGTTAAACATTTAAAAGTCAATCGCACAAAAATATATAAATGGAAAAAAGAATTTGGCCTAAGTCAAAAAATGCATAACTTTGGGAAGAAAAAAGAAGAACGTAAACATTTGGTAGAGAAATTTGATCAAATGAAAGCCGAGTTAAAGCGGGACGGATTTAAAAGTTCTTATCGCCACGAAATTGATGAAACTGTCGCAAAAGAGTTGGGCCTCAGTTTTAAGACAATTTACAAATGGAAACGTAAATTTGGCCAAACCGGTGAGTATTTCGAGCCAATTTTGAAATTATTTTTATTAATTACGATTCTTTTACAGCACCAAAACATAAACACGCCCATAGCGAACAAAAGGAAAAGATGAAACGTTATTATGAAATTAAGGACAAAAAGCCTCAAATTAGTGACGAGGAAATTGCCAAAATGTTGAAAATTGGAAGAGTCACTTTGTTTAGATGGAAAAAGCAATTTAAACGACAGCAATTGCATCCAAATCTGTCGATGGGCAATGTTGAAGAGAAGGGGTATCGATAACTCAAATTCGGGAAGTATTTGAATGATTGGTCAATGATTTGTAAAAATATTCTCGCATTTAATGTCGGCGGTGCCGATAGGCGCCGCCGAGAAAATTTTGAATTTTGACTCAATTTATTAACAGATTTGCTACTAAAATTTTAAAAATGAATGTGAGAGGCTCGTCGGCGCCGAAAGGTGCTGTCGGCAAAATTTTTTGAATTTTTGGAGGGATTTGTTAAGAAATTGGTCCAATAATTACTAATTTTACAAAGAAAAAATTGAAACAATTTTTAATTATTTGTTTCGTCCACATAGATGCTCAACGAAAGTGATAAAAAATAAATTACTCAGTCGGGGTGGGGTCACTCAACTTTGAACAAAGTTATTCTTTTTAAATATTCAGTGAATTCGTCCTATCAAACAAAAAAAAAACTTGTGAATTGTATTTAATTTTAAAAAATTGAGGAATTTAAAAAACTTTTGGAATTGTTTACACGCCTTAAAGTTCAGAGAACGTTTAAAAAACAATTATACCCCCGGTTTTCGGTTAGACCGATTTTACGACCCTCGGTTTTCGGTTTTTGTGCTAAAAAAGCTGGTTTTCGGTTTTGGGTTCGCTTCGGTTAACCGACCGTGACCCACCCTAGTAAAAACCTTAAAAATTCGTCTATCTTCATTAATTTCCCTCTTACAATTGTAAATGTAAACAAAAGAATTGGGTCAATTTTTGGACCAAGAAAAGGTCATTTTCCTGGGACCTATATTTCACTTGTGTCATATTTCCGATAAGCGTAGCAAAATTTCTGTTTCAAATAAAATTAAAACGCTTCTGAAATCATGAAGAAGTTTGGTATTAAAATTGACCGAACAAAGATGGTTCCAAACAAAGGAAAAAGATCATTGGCCACAATTTATGTATGTAATTAAATTGTTTATACCTTTTTACTTATTTCATTCAGGGGGACGTTTTTCTCTGCGTAACTTTGGACTTTCTTAATTGATCACAGATGACCCGTCTGAGTTTGGAAACTACTTGGACAACAGAAAAATTTAAATAACAGCATTGGACATGCTCACCCCCGAGACCTTCTTGATAAATAATAGACAAAAGAAGGACTGGATCGATGAGCACCCCTGCTCCAATGTTGTGATTTTGCTTTTTACGACTTTTTCCGCCCGGCTTCATCTTTTCCGGGCAATGCAAAAGGTCGCCCAAACCCCCGGGTGCACTCTCTTATACACTGGTAAATTTACGTTTTTATGATATTTATTAAAAAACACTTTGATCTATGCGCATCCAAACGAAAATAATCAGCAAAATTAAGCCCTCATCTTGGACAGCTAACCGACGAATTTCCAAAGGTATAATCCTGTTGTTAAACAAAAAAAACGTTATTGTATATATTAGCTCTAGAAATTAGTGAGCGGAGGCTCCAGCAATACGCGTTAAAGCTGAGAAAAGTTGATGCCGAAACGAATTTGCTATTAAACTTTATAAAGAAGAATGATATTGATGAATAAAGAATTATTTAAAATTTGAAAAAAATTGCTCGATGATATGTGAATGTTCAAAAAAAAAGTGAGGTGGCAAAAAAATGATTGGTATTGAAAAGCATTAAGAGGCAGGATGGCTCAAAATACAAAAAATGATTGGCAGCCACAATACCAACAAAGGATATTTAATGAAAGAAATTGGAACCATTTTTAATTAATATTGTGCAACTAATTAACTTAATTTAAAAAATTAATTAGAAATTCTAACTATGCCCGAGTGCAAGTGCGGTTTGTGTGACGACTGCCGGCGAAATAAACGCGTGCGTGAGGTGAAGGCCAAAAAGATCCCGGCTTGGAATTTATGCGTTCCCGGGATGGTGTCACAGTCAATATCATCCCGACTTATCGGATTCTATGCGTTGCAGAGAGTTTGAGGGAACCATCCCGACTGGCTCATCGACGAGGACGTCCTGCCTGTGTTGCCTGTTCTTACAGATAAACATGGAATATGGCATATATGTTGACAATTCGTTACAGAATCCGTAGCTGAAACAACTGGAAACTACATAATGCCAAATCAAATTTCAAAATCCTTTAAATGTTTGCCAAATATCAACAAGAATGGGAACAACGCAAACGCCGTGATTGAGTCAATTTCATCAAAATATTTTTTCAAATCTTTGGTCATTTATTCAAATACTCTCCGAATTCGAGTTCCCAATTTCCTGAACATTTGCCGCTGCATTCTCTTCCACAGAATGCAATTTTCAAAGTTTGAACAAAAAAAAGTATTAGTTTAAAATAACATGCATACTGATCAAATCGTATATTTTTCTGTGCCTGATCAAACCGCTGATCAGTCGGCTTAGCCAAGGTCTGGTTGCTTAAAGTCGGCCTCAGCAAACGTGACTGATCAGTTCCTTACGCCAAGGTCCAGACCGTTGAAGAAATAAATGTGTAGAATTATTACTGTTCAATTTTAAATCTGAACATTTTGAATTGAGTTGATTGATTTACAAAGAATGTTTTCAAATAGATGATTTGGATGCGACAGGTCGGCATTTCTTTAGGCGCGCAAAAATGAGTGACAGAAAGGATAAGATGAGGGGGGGGGGGCATAACATATTGTCAATCGCTCATACGTTTTCATTATATGGATATAAAACATTAAATGTTTCTTTATTTTTAAAATTTTTTATTATTTAGATTTTTTTAAATGGAAAATGCAATTTTTAAATGAGTAAAGTGACGAGTGTCGGCGAAAGAGTTGCGTAAAGGAGCTGGACGCCAAAAAAGCTATCGTCAAAAAACGTAAAGGATGCCACAACCATCCTGAGATGGTATTGTTGTAAGAAACAGGCCCCGGAAAGTGTATTAAAGAGCCTATTGTTGGGTGAAGTCTGTCATTGACAGAATCATTAGCGGTATGTTATCCACCCCCCCCCCCAAACTTTAAAAAATTGCGTCTTGAATTGTCAGAATTTGAATCTATTGTTAAATGGATAAATCGTGGTTGGAAAATTGGAAATGATTTGAACTTATTATTGTTAAATGCATAAATCGTAGTTAAAGAAAATCAAGAGTATGAAGCTATAAGTGTATGAAATAATATGAGGTTAAATTGAATATAAATAAATGCAAAGTTATTACACGGCAAAAAAATCAATTGACTGTTGCAATTCATTATTACAGCCCCCCTCTCATCTCTCCACTTTCTCATTGATTAAGAAAGAGAAAAATGAAAAGATAACTGGGCAGAGAGCAAAAGGAACAGACGTTTAATAACAATGATAGAGCAAGAGCAGAGAGAGAGCGATGACAAGCGCACGGTTTCCTTCCCCCGCGGCGCACGCTCTCTTTCCTTCACCTTTTTAGCTTCTCTTCCTTCCCTCCCATCCCCTTTCTTTCCTTCTCTCTCCCCTCTTCTCCTCTTCTCTTAACCAACATCCCTCCCCCCCCCATACAAATGACGCACCCAAAATGCGGGAAATGCAGGGCGCCGGAAACACCCCAAAATCCAGGGATACGCATCTACCCGTGGGACGATTATTATAGTTCAAAATCGATCGCTTTTTATAATGTGATGAAATTAGTAGGAAAAATATTTATGAGATATCAGGAATATTGATTCGGGTGGGATAATTATTAATGAATATGTTAAAAGAATGGTTTTTAAATTGTGGGCTTTTTTTATGACTTTCAATCATTAAAATTGCTGACAAATTTCTCCAATTTATAAATTAGTTGGAATTTAATTTAATGTCACTAAATTTAGATGTTATCTTGCTCAAGTAAAATGGGAGAGTTTTGGAGTTTGATTCTGGTGGCATTTTTTGCTATAAATTCATTAGACAAAGCCGAATCAGTAAAAGTAAAATTGGAAGAATTGCCTCTCAAAACATTTGATGAAATATTCGGAGAAGGCTGGTGGACAAAGGTGAAGCCGCAGATTTGAAAACGCCGGCGCCAACAAACTTTGAACAAAATGTCCATCACCAAATCGACCGGCAGAACACCCAAATTGGACAAATTGAACTCAATTCAACTGATCAGAATCCTCCTCTCACAGAGTCTGATCATTCTCGATAATGCCAAAAATGGCGCAGAACAAAACGAAATAATCAAAGAAATGACTTCCAACAAAACTATTACTGAAGATGAGCGAAAACGTAAAATAATCGACAAATTCCACTGAAATGAAAGACGAATTTAAGCAAAAAGGGAAATATTCGGCAAAAGAATGGAATCAAATTGATAAAGATATAGCAAAACATTTGAAAGTCAATCGCAAAAAAATATATGAATGGAAAAAAGCATTTGGCCTAAGTCAAAAAGTGTCATATGGAAAAGAAGAGCGAATAAAATTGATAGAGAAATTTGATCAAAAGAAAACCGAGTTAAAGCGGGGCGGAATCAAATACTCTTATTCAAATCGAATTGATGAAACTGTCGCAAAAGAGTTGGGCCTCACTTTTGTAACACTTTACAAGTGGAAACGTGAACTTGGCCAATCCAGTGAGTATTTTGAGCCCAATTTTACTGATTTATTTTTATTAATTAAAATTCTTTTACAGAACCAAAACATTTATACTCACACAGCGAACAAAAGGAATTGATGATACGTTATTGTAAAATTAAGGGCAAAAACCCTAAAATTAATGACGAGGACATTGCCAAAACGTTGAAAATTGGAAGGACCACTTTGGTTAGATGGAAAAAGCAATTTAAACGACAGCAATTTCATTCAAATTCTGTCAATGGACAATCGCTGAAAGAGAATGCCAGTTCAAATGTTCAGGAAATTGCAAACTCGAATGTTTGAATTCGATTCGGGGTTCGAAATCGGTAGAAATGGATGTTAGAATCGTAGTCTACGCCCCTGAATCCCATTGAAACATTTTTTTCTCGACTTTTAATTATCACTGTTGCATTTTCCACTGACGCATTTTCCGCACTAACCTAAGAAAAATGGTCCAATTTTTAGGTTATTGAACGTTCTAATAATGAACTAATTATTTATGAAATGCTTAGAATTTATTTTTTATTGCTGAAATGTTTGCAAAAATTGTAGGAATGCTAAGAAGAAAGAATTAAAGTATAAATAAAAAAAATAAAAATATTTCGCGGGAAGGGGGTAGAACCTAGGACCAGTTTTAGAATTAACCTACAAATTTAACAACTCAGCCATATGCGCATATCTGAAGCATCCATGAAAACCAATATAAGAAATCGTATAAATAAATTTTCTTTCAGCAGTCAAAAAACAACAGATGCGACGGATATCCGCGGATATTAGGGTCATATCCGTTATCCGTTCGTATCCGGCTATATCCGCGGATATTCGGATGCCCGTGCCCAAGCCTGTAGTATACATATTGGTTCTCGAATTTACGTGATGAAATTTCTCGAACGGCTTTACTAATTAATTAATTTATAACCGGTTCCATGGAAGTTTTGAAAACCCCCGGGACCAAATTTCGGTGCCAAAATTCAGTTCCAACCCTGGTCCCGCCCGCCCAACTCCAGTTAATGGAACGTCAAATAAACTAATCTTACAGGGTTGGAGGCCTAAGCCACTGAGCTTAGGGGCTTCGTTAAGCTTAGGCTTAAGAAACGGAAAACGTCAAAAATGTCAGTGTTTAAACTTGTGTATTTGGCGTTCCGTCGTCTCATCATCGATTTATGTTTATTCACAAAATAACGCAGCTCATCGATCCTAGCTATATTCTCAAATTCTCTGACCGTCCTAGTCGCAAACACCAATTATGAAAAGGCACATAAAATTATATTTTATAATTCGTTCATTTAGATTTAATATAATTGTTGGTGTTTTATTTTAAGTAGATTTCATTTAAGATAGTTTATTCGTAAAAAAGTAAATCAATTTTAATTTAATTTAATTTTTTCTTAAAAATTATATTATATTGTTGTATTTTAATGCATATTTATTTTAGTTATGGCGCCGCGGATTGCCCCTTTTTATGGCATTTACATTCATTCACCCATTACTATTCACAGCTCCAATTTTCAACTTAGGCATGTACATTCACGTTCAAATGGACAATGTCAGCTTCACATAGTCCTATTTTTAGCTTTTAGGGGGGGGGGGGGGGAGTCAAAAATTTGAATTTTTGATGAAATTTGTTAAGAAAAATTATTTTGAAAACAAGATCAGAACAAATAGAAAAAGTCAAACTATTGGGATTTTGAAATTCTCCGTATTTCCGGATATTTTTTCTGCGAGCCGGAATTCCGGATTCCGGTCTTTTTTTGGTTTCCTGTTAGATAGCATAGTTGGGCCAATTCCACGTCAATTCCACCGGCAAACAGCGGAAGTTGGGCAATATAAAAGTGGCTTGTTGTAAGCCAAATCCATCAGGGGGCTTTCATTTATTTAATACAAAAATTTCATTTCTCCCATTTTTTGTTTGTTTGATAATTAGGGTTGGGATTTTTATTATTTTCATTTTTTTTTTGAACGCGCCTTGCTCGGAAAAGCACGAATATATGGGTTTTATGTCACAACGAACATTTTTCATAGAGTTACTAGGTCATATTTTGTATGATTTTATTTTTAAGTCATAAAATATGACATACCTAAGTCATATTTGGGCTTTTCGGAAATATCCTTAACAAAAATGTAATAAAACCCGAAAAATGCACTCCTAAAGATCGACTGACCACATTTTTTGAAAAAGGTGACCTTAGAAATTGACATTTTTGTTCAAAAATGTGACAATAAAATAAAATTTTAGTCAATAAAATTAACTAGCCATTTGTTGATCAAAAATGCACTGCTAAAAAACGAAATTTTTAATAAATTTAAACATGTTCGCAATGTTAGCAGAAAGATATTTCCGGAGTTTTAAAGCATATTCTCACCCGAAATAACACAGGCAGTCAGTCGTTAGACCACTGGGTTTGGTTTCTGGATCTAGTTCAATAGTTTTCGAAATTATTAAATAATCAAAGTAAAACAGTCAATCTATTTGCATTTTTTGTTTTGTTTTGTTTTAGCAGCCTTTTTGTGTATTATTTTAGTATTTTGGAAAGTTGAAATTTTTGAAAAAATTCCGGTAGTTTTAACCGGCAAGCCAACTCATCGCCATACTGGTCATCTCCGCGCCAGCGACTCAAGCGCGCGTCATTTCAGCGTGGCTTTTTTAAACTTTTACGCGAAAGTTCAATTTTCCCGGCCTTCTTTTCGAAATGACTGAAAAGCCATAGATAAAAATGAATTATTTTTCAAAAACAGCCAGAAATCAATGATTTTGGGTGTATTTTTTAAAACTTAGGCAAAAATGCTTTTTTCTCCCGAAAAGTCCCGAAATAGTGTTAAAATATGTAATTTCAGCTTTTGTCCAAAAAAGCTCAAACCAACAAGAAAATGTTAATTTTGGCTATTCATCAGAACATATAAGCACTAAAAAAATCCCAGCCCTAATCATAACTAGGCCCCAAAAAATTTATTACCCAAGGATATAGATCAGGGATGGGTATCGCGCCGGAAAAAAAGCGATCGGCGATATACGATAAGCGATATCGAATTTTCTAATGCGATAGCGATATAGCGATATCGAATTTTCTAATGCGATAGCGATATGCGATAAAACTATCTTACCATGCGATAGCGATATGCGATTGGAGATAAACCTATTTTCCAATGCGATAGCGATATGCGATATGCCCTAAAAAGGCGATAAATGCGATATATATCGCGCGATAGCGATTCCCATCCCTGATATAGATGGAATGGAAAGTTATTAGATAGCGCCCATGCTCGCTAAAAAGCGTAATCGTGGTGATTAAAGACATCAGTTAAATAAAATAAATGAAACTTTTTTGATATTTGGCCAATACAAAGCATTAACTAATGTTAGTTTTAACTCTTCGAGATCTTTCGAATGGCATTAAGAATTTTTATAAATTATTTTAAAATAATTTTTATTTAAATATCAATCGATCGTTATTTTTAAAAAATCTATAGAAATGGAATATTGATTTGGATCCCCGTTCAAAAAAAATATTATGTGATGCTTAGGAATATATATAAAATTTTTTAAAATAATATTTATTAATATTGTAAACATTTGTGAAATTTTAATTTTTTTTTAAATTAAGAAAATTTTTGAGAGAAATTCTTTAACACAAAAATAATTTACAAATTTTCCGATATCGTCTCTGTTTATTAAAGAATTAATTGGAATTTCATATAAATGCCCACATAATGGAAGAGTTTTGCATTTTAATTTTGGTGGCATTCTTTGCAACAAATTCCCTGGACAAAGCCGAATCCGTAAAAGTAAAATTGGAGGAAACGCAACTTAAAACATTTGATGAAATATTCGGAGAAGGCTGGTGGGGCAAAGGTGAAGCCGAAGATTTGAAAACGCCGTCAACAAACTTTGGACAAAATGTCCATCACCAAATCGACCGGCCGAACACCCAAATTGGACAATTTAAACCCAATTCAATTGATCAGAATCCTCCTCTCACAGAGTCTGATCACTCTGAGAATGCCAAAATGGATGAAGACCAGAACAAATTAATCAAAGAAATGACTTTAAACGAAAAACATAAAATTATCGACAAATTCCACGCAATGAGAAGACGAATTTAAGAAAAGAGGAAAATTTCCTTGCAAAGCAAGAGTTACAATTGAGAATAAAATTGCTAAACATTTAAAAGTCAATCGCAAAAAAATATATAAATGGAAAAAAGAATTTGGCATTAGTCGAAAAGTGTTCTATGAAAAAGAAGAACGTAAACATTTTGTAGAGAAATTTTATCAAATGAAAGCCAAGTTAAAGCGGACCGGATTCAAAAACTCTTATAAGCAAGAAATTGATGAAACTGACCAGTGAGTATTTTGAGCTCAATTTTATTATTTTTATTATTAAAATTCTTTTACAGAACCAAAACATAAACACACCAACAGCGAACAAAAGGAATTCATGAAACGTTATTATAAAATTAAGGGCCAAAAGCCTAAAATTAGTGACAAGGAAATTGTTAAAATGTTGAAAATTGGAACGCGCCGCACTTTGGTTAATTGGAAAAAGCAATTTAAACGACAGCAATTACATTCAAATTCTGTCGATGGGCATTCTGTTGAAAATAATGCCGGCTCAAATGTTCAGGAAACCAAAAACTCGAATTTGCGGAGTATTTGAATATGGTCAAATGAGTTGAAAAAACACCAAGACTGTTAACGATTTCTTTCTATTCATTTGGATGTATTCGCAGAAACCTTTTAATCCCGCCGCCAGACTCTTTGCAGCAAAGCCTAAGTCGCTAATTAATGTTTATATATTCTCCATTTGATAATTCCACTTTTAACGCCATTAATGAGGGCTCCTCTTCTTCCTCCTCAGACATTTCTCTCAACACATTCTCATCCTGTCTCTGGAAAGCAATTTAGTCTTCTCTTCTTCTCCTCGCCATCTGATTCTTTCAGATTTGGACCTGAATCCTTTTATGCTCCTCCTTTCTCGCATCGAAATTTTTTTGGTTGTTATCACTAATTTTTTGAAAAATTTTCATAAAAACTACAATAAATTCGGATTTTTTTTCGCCACTTGTAGAATTTCGTGCCATTTTATGGGCCTATTTTGCAATTTTTCTTACTTTCAAATTTAGTTCAAATCTATTAAGTCAAAAATTCAAAAATTTCTCGGCGGCGCCTATCGGCACCGCCGACCCACCGACCCGACCAGAAGTCAAATCCTCAAAAAAAGGAGGCTGTTTTCGACGGCTGGCATAATACTCACAGATTTGAAGAACCCTTTGACAGCATAAAGCTTGGATTTTCGTTATTTTGCACTATTATTTACCAATTTTATGATTTTACATATTAATTTTGATTTTTGGTTACAACTTTGATGAAAAAAATTTTCAACTCGAAGACCCAAGAGCCGAAACCCGGCTTTTTTATACCTGAAACCCGACCCGACATTTTTTCGGCCGACCTGATCCGAAACCCGACCCGACATTTTTCTCGACCCGGAACAACCCTGATGATTTCAATCTCCGAGAGCCGGACTCAAATTTTTCAAAAACAAATTAGGTTTGGCAACCTCTATTAAACGATATAAATATGAACCTGGACCAATCATAATATTTCTGACATTTCGTAATTATTTTTACTATTTACCTAATAATCATTTATAAAAATGGCGATTAAAAAATATTTAAAAGTAGAGTTGTACGGGACCGGGACCGAGACCGGGACGGGATTTCCCGGGTTTTTCAGGTCTCGGTCCTGATTTTTTGATGAAAGTCCCGGTCCCGATTTTTTGGTCCCGCCGGGACCGGGACCAACCGGGACTAAATCTACACCCCTAATGATGGCATCATCGAGCGACAGAAATAAATTTTTGATTGTACCCGACTTGACAATTTGAAATTTTCATAGACAAATCGCCAAAACTATTGGGCCTTTTAATGCCAAATTTGCATGAAAAAAGTTGGCAGAAAAGATTGCTCAACTAAAGGAATGTGGAAACATTTGGAGGCCAAGCATCAACAAGACTTCCAACAATTGAAGGGCACTTTGAACAACCGCGAAAATGAAGAAGTGCAAAGGTCAATTTTAAGCTTTGTAACTCCGAAGAAAAATGAGCAAGGAGAGGCAGAGGAACAGATGGCGCGTATAATGTTGAGGCAGATCAATTCATTCCTTTTTTTCGAAGATCAAGATTTGAAGGCACTTTACAAAAAAGCGCATCCGAATCTTGTATGTAATGCTTGTTTTCTAAGGCCGGATTGATTTATGGCAACAAGCTTCGCAATCGGTACTTTGTATTAAATTATTTCATTTTTATTTGTTTTCTTCATTTGAAGTCTTTTCGGAGAACTTGGCACCATCTACAGCTCCAGAAGAAAAAGAGATTATTGAATCTGATGATGACAATGACGTCGAAGATCAAGAAGATCAACAATATGTGTTGCCGGAAAATTACAATTTTTAGTGTTTTGATAAAAGAAAATCGTTTCTCCTTGAAAAGTCCCGGTTGGTCCCGGTCCCGGTACCGGTCCTGGTTGAAAATCTTGGTCCCGGTCCCGGTTTTTCTGGTCCCGGGTAGTCCCGGTCCTGGTTTTTCCCAAAAGTCCCGGTCCCGTACAACCCTATTTAAAAGTAATTATAATTAACTAGTGGAGTGCTGTACAACCCTTTCTGTGTGCTGGTAAAGCGCTGACGCGCTTATCGAGCTTCGCTACCTAGTTCGCGGTACGGGGTTTGCAGTTTTGAATTCATGGGGGGAAGCCAGGTACAACGGTTCGGGGTGCGGGGAGTGCCGTTTTGAACTGTTGATTGAGCCAAGAACAACGGTTCGGGGTGCGGAGATGGCGTTTGAACTGATGATTGAGCCAAAAAAGAGGCCAGGTACAACGGTTTGTGTGGGGGGATGGCGTTTGAACTGATGCAATTTGGTTTGGTGTCCTTTTTTCGGTGTAAAAATTTTAAAATTTCTGAATTTCCACCAAAAATATTTTCAAAAAATCGGAAATAGTGATTTAAATTCTTTAAAATAGTTTCCACATCATTAAAAGATAAAATAAATTAATTTCAATAAAATTTGGAATAAAAATTATTTTGATCAGATTCCAAAAGGGTCCCCCCTTTGGGTTTGAATCCAAAACCCACTTTTCTGATCATAACTCGGTTTAGTCTCAACGCTTTAAATCCAACTAAAATAGTTTCTAATAGAGAAAAAAATTAGCTATTTTTCTAATTACACGCATGTTGAATTCCTTTAAGTTTAATATGTATATCAGCATTTGATTTTCTTTTTTTTAATTTATGGTTACTGTAGAAAGTACAACCACCACAATCGGCAATAGCCTTCAACAACAACAAAAAATGATCGTTTTCCAACTTCTAAATCACATCGGCAATGTTGAATTTGAAGTTTGGTCCAAAGTTGGCTTCAATTTTGTCGCCAGAATGAAACAACATAACGCGTGGAAACAATTTGGTGGCAGAATCGACAAACAAATTGGCGGAGTCTAGAGCTTCGCTACCTAGTTCGGGGTTCGGGGTGTGCAGTTAGAACTGTTGATTAAACGGTTTGGGCGGGCGGGCCCCAATTTGAATGGACGAGAAGAGTGTGCTTGTTTAATGAAAAAGAACTGCATTGATTTGGAGGAAATACATTCACTTGGGCTTAATTAAAGCTGTGTAGTGCGCGGGTTTGCCCTCCGGTGTAGTAAAATATGGACATTTTGGTCTGTAGGAGCGGACGAAGTTCTTCGGAACTCCGTCCGCTCCTACACAGGTATGACCGCTACACAGAATTTTATCTGTTCAAAGTCTGTCATACTATTTGAAGTGATGTTTGTGGCAGGTACAACGATTTGTGGTATTAAATAATAAATTTTCATCAAATAACGAATAACATAAATTAAACAACTGCAAATTTAACAAAATAAATGTGTATCGTTTTCCATTTCGCTACGTCCAGCTGTAGGTACTTATCTAACGACCGTAAAATTGATTCCGCTGCCAACAGCCTGCACGTTTGAAAAGCAACAGTCTTCACGGCTTTTGCGCACATTTTCAGACTGGGAATTACGACGGCCGGGGAAGTTTCCAGTCCTTTCGCGTTCTGCTGGAGCCTTAAAGTTGCAGCGTCCTTGCACGTTAAGAAAGCTTTCTTGGCTTCCGCGCTCATTTTTAACCTGGGATTTACGACGAGCGGGGAAGTTTCCAGTCCTTTCGCGTTCAGCTGCAGCCTTAAAGTTGCTGCGACTTGGCACGTTACCCTTGGCATTTGCAACCGAAGATGCACCCGTGCCCTCGGTTGGAATGCGCAATTTCTTCTTACTACCGCTTGTCTCTGTATTTTATTTAGTAGTCAACTATGTAAAAATATAAAAATGCAAACCCTTTGCAACGGAACATGCACCCGTGCCCTCGGTTGGAATGCGCAATTCCTTCTTACTACCGCTTGTCTCTGTATTTTATTTAATAGACAACTATAGCAACGAATAAACAAATGCAAACCCTTTGCAACAGAAGTTGTGCTCTTGCGTTCGTGCGCAATTTTCGTTTTCGCCTTTGTTGACATCAAAAGTAACTCACAATTAAGGAATAATTAATAGTAACTACAAAATTAAAAAAGTATCAACACATAGCGGGAGAAGTATATTATCTTTACAAAAAGTCAACAAACTCAGTTCTACACAATCATTCGTGTAAAAACCGTAACTACACACGTAACTATGATGCAACCGTAACTACACATAGTTAGTTACACATAACCGTAGCTTCACAACTGATTTGTGACTACACAGCTATTAGAATAACAACACACTACACCCATTTTAGTTACTACACAACTCATGTCGTAAATACACAGACTTTTTAGAACGCCATACCCTAACCAAAGTCTGTCATACTGACAAAAGGCAATCCTTTATATAGCCTTCTGGGTTGCCTCAGGCAATTTTAGTATGTGTATACTACACAGCTCTTACTACACAGTTATTAGTCACTTCTTATGTGTGTCATACTGACAAAATCCAATCCTTTATATAGTTTTTTGAGTTGCCATAGGCAATTTTAGTATTGTAGTTACTACACAGCCTTTATTTGTAGTTACTACACAACTCATATAACTACAAAGATATTAGCCATTTCTTATGTGTGTCATACTGACAAAACCCTATCCACTACACAACTCATTACTACACACCTGATTCGTGACTACACAGTTATTAGCATTTAAAGTTTTTTCACTTTGTATTCCAGGTACAACAAAAAGAGACAAACATGAATAAAGTTCAAATTCGTGTTCAGCATATCAAATTTATTGGAAAAGGATATTTTTGATGAAATTTGGACCGAAAAATTTTTCGATGTCATCCCAAAAGGGTCCCCCCTTTGGGTTTGAAATCCAAAAACACTTTTTCGACTATAACTCGGATTTGGGTTAATGTTTTAAATTTAACTAAAATAGTTTCTAATAGAGCAAAAAATTAGCTATTTTTCTAATTAATGTGTTTTTGAAAATCTCTATTCAAAAAAATTTTATGAATTTTTTTGTGAAAAATTCCTTTTTTTCAAAAAATTGACCATAACTTTTTGAATTTAATTCTTTTCATCAAATACTTTTAAGCCAAAAATTGCGCCTATTTTTCCGCATTTATTGACACCAAAAACAGTCAAAATGCTTTACTTTGAAAAAAGTTATGAATTTGTTCTTATTCTCCCAATTTTGCTGACCAAAAAAATGAAAAAATCCACAATTTTTCAAATAACCCACAAAAATATTTTTAAAAACTCGGGAATAATTTAAAATGATTTTAGAAATTGTTTTCACCACTGTACATATCAAAAGAAAATCGGAAAAAATCATTTACTGCACGCGGATTCGAACCCCCACCCGACCCCTCCACACCCCCACCACTCACCATTCCGCCACCGGTGCACTTGGGTGGCAAAAAGCGTTTTTCGGAATTTTCAGGCCTAATAAACACCAATCGATAGGTCTTGTAAAGTTGGGTTTTGAAAGCGCACTTTATTTCGCCTGAAAGGTACGTTAAAAAAAGTTAATGACAAAAAACTGAAAAACCTTCTAGGGGGCCTAGCTCGAAAATTTCAAAAAATTTTCGCACAAACTAAACACCATTCGACGCAGTTTTCAAAACTCTACAATAATGGAGAAAATCGCAAACCAAAACGGGCAAACCAAAAAAAGTTAGGGACAAAAAACGATTTTTGAAATTTCGACCCAACGATTTGTTGAGATTTTTCCAGACCAGGGTTTTGCTCTGATCAAAAAGTGATCAACAACAAACTTATCCCAAACATTCCAACTTAGTTTCCTACCAGGAAGCCCTAAGCGATTGGAGCAAAAAGAAAAAAAATTCCCTTTGTGTAAGTGCCGATTTGACCCGCAACTCGGCTCCTGGGCCTCACTTGGCCACCGTACTGAAAAGTCTATAGTTTTCCTGAATGCGCGACAAAAAGTTGCTTCAGTAATGCACAACTTCCAGCGCGCCTTCGGCGCGCCGTCTTGAGATTTCCTTTTTCGGCACGAAACTCAAATTCATTCTAACATATATGTAATTGGCGCTGGAGCAAAAGTGGCATTTCCGTTTTCTGCTGACATTTTTGCCACAGAGATGGGGTTTGACTTCCCCATTAAAAGAACATTTTTAATCAATTTTTAAATATTATTAATCAAATTGCTCGCAAACAAGGAATTTTTGAATTAATTCAGCACATTTCTGAGATAGTGCCCGAATAGTGGCAAAAATATGGGCGAAAGTTAATTTTTTCGCTAATTTATTGGGCTATTTTGTTCATTTTAATAGGAAATTCAATCAATTTATAATTAAATAAAAAACCGAATGGAAAAATTTATCAATTATTTTGTGTTAAAGATTGCTCACTTTTTTACAAATATTAATAAATATTATTTAGCTTTCATAAAAAATTATTTAATAAATAACTGTCACATTAAAATATTGACCAAACCCTAAATATTGACCAAAAACCTTAAAAAGTGCCAAAATATTGATTAAAAAATGCGCTAAAACTGATCCAGTCAATTTGCTTAAACCTTCAAATTCGTCTATCTTTATTAATTTTCCTCTTTCAATTATAATATAATATTTTTAACATGTTTTGGAAAAGTTTATAAAAATATCAAAGCTCAGATTCTAAAATTTTTCGAAATGAATGGTAAATGATGAAGTTCTTTGAAAAATATTCGCCCGGAAAAGCCCGCCCGGCGCCTTTTAGAAAACCCGGGAAAAAGCCGGCCCGGCCCTAAAAAACCGAATATTTTTATGTCATTTCTCCCAAAAAGTGCCAAAATATTGCCTTAAAATGGGCTAAAACTAACAAATCAAGTCATTTTATGCGTAAAACCCTTCAAAATTCTTCAATCTTTATTAATTTTGCTTTCACAATTGTAAATGTATTACTTTTTACGTTTTTCAAAAATTTTATAAAAATATCAAATAAAAATTTTTAGAAAAAATGTCCATCTTTGGTGGATGGATTTTTGGTTAAAGAAAAAAGTAATTTTTTAGGGGTGCATTTTTGCTTTAAAAAATTTTTTGATTTTTAAGTGAGTAGTGAGCTATGGGTAAATCGGAACATTTGGCGCTATTTTTGAATTCAAATTTTTGGCACTATTTTTTGAATTTTTGGCGTCGTTTGTTGCAAACCTATGGGGCGCTTTTTTTTAAGAAACCCACACCTGTGGGGCTCTTTTAGGGGAAAACCCGAACCTATGGGACAGTTTTTTTTAAATTTTCGCTCATTATCGTTTTTAAAAAAATACAAAACACATCGTTGTGTGTGAAGGAAGCGCATTCGCGCACTGACCTTTTTCTTTTTTTGTTATTTCCTCCAACATCCTTCCGTCCCCTGTCTTGCGCAGGCAAGCGCTCCTTACTGCTCATTGCAGAGTGGGCAAGTGCGTTGTCGGCGTCGACGCCGAAGTTGACGGTTAAGGCGCAGCGGCGGCGGTCCAATAGGGGGGCTGCCGGGACTGGGAGCGCGAGCGCGGCGAAAGCCCAGCGCACACGATGGCAGAAAACGGTTGCGAAAGCGGCCTGAAAAATAAACATTGGGGAGATGTTAAAAACAACCGGTTCTTTTACCGGCCGTACGCGGCGTCTCAATCATGTGCTTAGGGTACCATTCCACCACTGGGGCCGGGGTTGACGGCGGCGGCGGCGCATTTTCTTTGTCGCTGTCTGCGTCGTCGTCGGGGGGGGGGCCGTTCTGGTTTTAGATGTTGTCAGATCTTAAAAATATTGTCAGATTCGTGATCAGCACCCTTGAAACCCCCATATATGGTCCCAGCGCCCTTTTTTTTGCCTTTTAAAAATTTGAGCTGTAGGCACAAAATCGAAAAGTACAGAAATTTCAACACAAAAAAAATAAGGCAATTTTTTGAAGCTTTTTAAAACCGACGAGGCCGGTGGTGCCGACAGGCGCCGCTGGGAAACATTTTTGAGTTTTTTAATTAAGAAATTGGCCCAAGAAATGATTATTTTGCAAAACAAAAGGATCCCCCCCCCCTGGTTTTTTTCTAACAAAAAACATTTGGGGGGGGGGGGGGCAGCTACCCCCAATGCCCCCCTCCCCCCGCAAGGTACCGGCCTGCCCGGTGGTGCCGGTATCCAAAAGTATAAAAGAAACTTTCTCCCTTGAAAAGTCCCTGTTTCCCGATCTCGGTTGAAAATCTTGGTCCGGTCCCGTTTTTCTGGGCCCGGGCGCCCGTGCCACCCTAGTTTTATGTAATTTATTTAGGATTGGATATATATTTTTGAGTCGAATTGACCCAAAATATTTTATTGAATGCCTAATTCAAAAGTAAGAATCAATATTAGTTAAAATTTTTACCGAAAAATAAGTTATAGGTCAATTTTACGAAAAAATTATTTTTTATAAAAATTGGTAACAATTTTTTGAATAATTACGCTAAGATAAATAGCGAATTTTTAGTTTTATTAGAAAAGAAGAAAGTGAATTGTCGAAAATTCTATTGCCAGTCGTTTCATTCAAATACTTATCGAGTTCGAGCAACCAATTTCCTGAACATTTGAGCCGGCATTCTCTTCCACAGAATGCCCATCGATAAAATTTGGATAAAATTGCTGTCGTTTAAATTGTTTCTTCCATCTAACCAAAGTGCTAGCATCAATTTTCAACATTTTTGCAATTTCCTTGTCACTAATTTTAGGATTTTGTCCTTAATTTTATAATAACGTTTCATCAATTCCTTTTGTTCGCTATGGGAGTGTTTTTGGTTTAGTTCTGCAAAAGAATTTTCAATTAAATAAAATTTGGCTTGAAATACTCACTGGTTTGGCTAAGTTCTCTTTCCACCTGTAAATTGTTCTATAAGTTATACCCAACTCTTTTGCGACAGTTTCATTTATTTGATTGCGGTAAGAGTTTTTGAATCCGGCCCGCGTTAACTCGGCTTTCATTTGATCAAATTTCTCTATTAAATTTTTTTGCGTATTTTTTGGGTTTCTTTGGCTTAAGTCTAATTCTTTTTTCCATTTATATATTTTTGAGCGACTGACTTTTAAATCTTTAGCAATTTTTTCCTCAATTTGATCCCATTCTTTTTTCGAATATTTTCTTTTTTTCTTAAATTCGGCTTTCATTGCGTGGAATTTGGCAACAATTTTACGTTTTCGCTCATCTTCAGCAATATTTTCGTTTGAAGTAATTTCGTTCTGTTCTTCACCATTTTTGGCATTATCTAAGTGATCAGACTCTGTGAGAAGAGGATTCTGATCAGTTGGATAGGGTTCAATTTGTCCAGAGTGATCAGACTCTGTAAGAAGAGGATTCTGATCAGTTGGATAGGGTTCAATTTTTCCAGAGTGATCAGACTCTGTGAGAGGAGGATTCTGATCAGTTGAATTTGGTTCAATTTGTCCAGAGTGATCAGACTCTGTAAGAAGAGGATTCTGATCAGTTGAATTTGGTTCAATTTGTCCAATTTGGGTGTTCTGCCGGTCGATTTGGTGAAGGCCATTTTGTTCAAGGGTTAATTTATTCCATTCTTCGGCTTTGTCATTGTCCCACCAGCCTTCTCCGAATATTTCATCAAATATTTTGGGTGGCGTTTCCTCCAATTTTACGGATTCGGCTTTGTCGAGTGAATTTGTTGCGAAGAATGCCATCAAAATTAAAATCCAAAACTTTTCCATTTTATTCAGCACGCAAATGAAATGAATTCATACAAATATATTCTTTAATATTATCTCATCCAAATCTATATTCCTGTCATGTCACCTTTTGAACCGGGACCAAATCAATTTCCTGCAGGCTCATAAGAATATGTTTCTTTCTAATATTACCATTTTATAAAAATGGCAATCGATTGTCATAGTCAAATGAAAAAAATTATTTTTAAATAATTCAAATTCGCCTTCAACTAAAAAGGTTTTAAATACATTATTTTATTAAAATTTGTTTAACAAAAATGTAAAAGGCAAAATATTTTTTACTGTATTAAAGGAAGGAAGGAAAGGAGGCCGCTGTCGTGCATTTCGCCTTTACCACTTCGCCCACGTACATTTCGCCTACGTACCCCAAAAAATACCACTTCGCCTACGTACCATTTCGCCTACGTACCATTTCGCCTACGTACCATTTCGCCTACGTACCATTTCGCCTACAAAGCCAAAAAATACCACTTCGCCTACAAACAACACATCCAAAAAATAGCACTTCGCTAATTTTAGATTTTAGTTTTGGTGACCACCGACCAACATTTAAATTTAATAAAAATTCAATGTTTTGAATTTTTCAAAATGAAATTTCAACATTCCTAAACAAGGAAGGAAATGGGACAAAAGGGGTTGATTGTTTTGCCGGAATTCGTATGATCAGATTCCGTCTGTTCCCGTTCATTCGTCAGCGAGGCGCAGGGGCCTTGAACCTCCGAATGGCGAGTCCAAGGTGTTGCTCACGCTCTTTGCCCTTATTTTAGGCGCAAAAATCCCAAAAAAAAATAATTTTTTTTAATTCAAAATTAAACACCCAATAAGCCATCGAAAATGTTTCAAAATAAGGACAGTGGAGGTCAAAACTAAGATTTTGGTGGCAAAAATAAGGACACTTTATAAGATGTTCAAAAATGCAGCAAATCTTTATTTTTCGCATGAAATGTGCGTATTTTAACCATATTTCTCTCCACCAACAATTTTTTCTCAACAATTTGGGGGTTGGCCATGTCTAGGTCGGGGACGACGTCATAATTTTAGGGCTCGGGAAGCTACCCTAGTTTAAAAATTAATTTGAGAATTCTGCTTCAATTGCTGTCGTTTAAATTGCTTCTTCCATCTTAATAACATATTGTTTAGCGGTTGGTGCACCTAAATCCGTTAGTTCTTTAAATAGTTCCCGAAACATTGGCCGCGGCATTCAATCACACAGAATGTTCATCGACAGAATTAGGCTGCAATTGCTGTCTTTTAAAATGCTTTTTCCATCTAAACAAAGTGGCACTTCCAATTTTCAACATTTTGGCAATGTCCTCGTCATTAATTTTAGGGGTTTTGTCTTTAATTTCATAATAACGTTTCAGCAATTTCTTTTGTTCGCCGTGTGGGTATATATTTGGTTCTGTAAAAGAATTTAAATTAATATTAATAAATAATAAAATTGTGCCAATAAACTCACTGGTTTGGCCAAGTTTTTGTTTCCACCTGTAAATTGTTGCAAAACTGAGGCCCAATTCTTTTGCGACAGTTTCATCGATTTCGCGATCAAAAGAGTTTTTGAATCCGTCACGCTTTAACTCGGCTTTCATTTGATCAAATTTTTCTACCAAATGTTTACGTTCTTCTATTTCATATAACACTTTTCGATTTAAGCCAAATTCTTTTTTCCATTTAAATATATTTGCGATTGATTTTTAAATGTTTAGCAATTTTCATTTCAATTAGATACCATTCTTTTGTTGAATATTTACCTTTTTGCTTAAATTCGTCTTTCATTGCGTAGAATTTGCTGATAATTTTACGTTTTCTCTCATCGTTCGAAGTAATTTCATTATGTTCTTCCCCATTTTTGGCATTATCAAAGTGATCAGACTCTGTGAAAGGAGGATTCTGATCAGTTGAATTTGGTTCAATTTGTCCAGATTGATCAGACTCTGTGAAAGGAGGATTCTGATCAGTTGAATTTGGTTCAATTTGTCCAGATTGATCAGACTCTATGAGAGGAGGATTCTGGTCAGTTGAATTGGGTTCAATTTGTCCAGAGTGATCAGACTCTGTGAGAGGAGGATTTTGATCAGTTGAATTGTGGTGATTGAAATTGTGTTCAAGCGTTAATTTATTCCATTCTTCGGCTTTGTCATTGTCCCACCAGCCTTCCCCGAATATTTCATCAATTATTTTGAGTGGCGTTTCCTCCAATTGTACGGATTTGGTTTTGTCGAGTGAATTTGTTGCCAAGAATAAAACAATAATTAAAATCCAAAACTCGTTCATCCTAGGATGATTGTTGGAATATATGTATTTTTTGAATGGCATAAAATTATTAATGCCAAATAAATGAATAAAAAAATTCAGTGGAGTCACTCAGAAAATCAATGAAGCGGGCCAATTACTTTTAGCCCTTAATTGGTCCATTGCTTCAACAGACCAAATCAAAATTCCTGAATGGAGGAAAGGGGATTTTTTGCCACGGATGAAGACAATTGACGGAGAAGGTATTCGCCAAATATTCCGTTCTGTATTCATTAAACATGTTTTAACAGCATTTCCTGCTTTGATTAGGCATTTGAGGAGTGAAAAACACAAGAATTCAAAACCAGGATCAAAATCCTGGTTTTCCAGGATATCCTGATCCAAGTGTTTTGGCAAAAATACCAGGATTCCGGATCAGGAGTCCTGGAAAATCCTGTCAGGACTCCGGTCCTGTCCGGGCTCTATTGTCTAGTGCCGGGGTTGTCTCTGGAGGAATAGACAATTCGTTGTGAGGAGAAGTGGTTGGCGGATTGGAAAATGTAATTGAATAGCGTGCACCTTCGAGTAGGCCAATTTAAGGGTTTATAAGTAGGGAACGGATTATATGCATTTTGCATATTTTGTTTTCTCATATGCTTTGAAGAATACGGCTTAAATAGCCTTTTCGCGTTGTTTGAGTTTTTTTGGTCAAGTTTAAAATTGTATATTTTTTTCATATTTCGTGGCTCAAAATATTTTTGGCTTACCGATGCAAACTTGGCCAAACCAGTGAGTAATTCGAGCCCATTTTATTATTTATAATTAATTAAATTATTTAACAGAACCAAAACAAAAACATCCCCACAGCAAACAAAAGGAATTGATGAAATGTTATTATGAAATTAAAGACAAAAATCCTAAAATTAGTAATGAGGACATTACTAAAACATTGAAAATTGGAAGTGCCACTTTGTATAAATAGAAAAAGCAATTTAAACGGCAGCAATTGCATCCAAATTCTGTTGATGGACATTCTGTGGGAGAAAATGCCGGCTCAAATGTTCAGAAAATTGGGAACTCGAACTCGGGAAATTTTGAATGAATAGTCAGTGCTAGCACAATTTAAACTAAACGATTAGTCAATAGACAATTCGAATATTCACTTTTTTTCGATAAATGACAAATAAAATGAGTAAAAAAAAATATCTATAGTTCAATATAGGACCTGAAGGGGTATTTGGTTGAAAATTCATTTCAAAGGGTCGGGATCGAAAAAACGCTTTCCAAATTCATTAGTTCAATAAGGTGCTTCGATCAATGACACCATCAGGGTGGACGTTGGGGCGGCTAGTACTGGCGGTTGATTCCTTTCTATCTGAAATCCGATTTGTCTGACCATCTGCTAAAATCTCACAAGCCATATCTGCGCATTGGCAGGTCAACGGCGGTGTTTGTGGTATAAATATTTTTTAACAAAATTATTTAAATTTAGGACTTTGATCTCTAAGATTTCAAGCCATTAGGTTAAGAAATATAAGTTATTTTGAGCCCGTGCTTTTTCTGCTCTGACCCAGGGGTCCGAACCCGGTAGACTGTAACGATGAATTTCACCGATTTTCGATATAAACAGTTATGGATTGATTAAAAATTTAAAAAAATATTAAATGCTAATATAAAGAATAATAGATAGAGCTTAATCAAAAAATTCTTGTGTTCGAAGTGTGACCATTTATTATTTATTAATTACAATAAGTGGGCTTAAAAATTTGAGCTAAGAAAACTGAAAGTCATGCTAAACACTTTTATTCTTTGATAAATATTCTACAAAACATTTTAACATTTACATTGTTTTTCGAATTATTTGATCCAATTTGTTCTATTCATTACAAAGTAACCATTTTTTTAGACTGTTACTTCAACTCGTGTAGTCGGCACGGATTCTTTCATTACAACAAATGTTGGGTATTTTGAAAAAATGTAATATTTTTGTACTTTCCAAAAACGTCAATCAGCAGATGCCATTATTACCAACACATGTGAGAGGGTTCCGGAAGTTTCATCACTTGATGTAAAATTAGACGTCCGGTTCCAAAGTACCACAGAATAGGTTGGGCCTTTGTGTTTTTAAGCTTTGTTTTCTTATCAACTTTTGATTTGTGTGCAAAAAGTGTTATCCCGAACGAATGAACATGATTGCATTTTCGGCAAATATTGGTGTCCATTAATAACAATCCTAAATCCAATTTTTCTGTCCCAACAATTTGTTCCCGGCGCAAAATCCCACGCGTATCTGGACGACGAGAATCGTTTTAAAACAAATTTCAGTTATCGGCGACATTGAGCAAAGCATGCTGAGAACATCAGGGATGTAACCTACCAAGTGCCGGAGTCAAAAGGGTGGAGTCGCTCTCTTTCGGCCTTTCCAAAAACTTTAGCTCTTAAGTGCATAAAATCCGTTTTTTGCTAGCCCAGCTGGTTTGTATGCGTCAAATTTCTTGAAATAATGCCTACCTTAATTTGTTCCTTTTTTACGGATAAATCGGAAATCCGTTCCAAATTGAAGTCTGCTCGAGGAGAAATTCCCGTCTGGCCTCTGCCAAAGCTGGGCCTGCGTTGGCATGTTTTGAAGAAATTAGGGAATATTGATTTGCCGGTTCAAATTTTTAGAAAAATATTTATTATGATACCTAGACAGGAATATTGATTTGGTTCCGGTTCAAAAGGGTTTGGAAAACAATTAGTTGTGTCAGGAAAAGATTTAAGAGCTGTCATTTACTACTTTCAATAATTTTTTTATCAGAGCTACATAAATAATATTAAGTCCATAATTCAGAAGTTATTTTGCAAATAAAATGGAAGAGTTTTGGATTTTAATATTTGTGTCATTCTTTGCAACAAATTCACTAGACAAAGCCGTATCCGTAGAATTAGAGGAAACGCCGCTCCAAACATTTGACGAATTATTCGTAGAAGAATGGTGGGACAAAGATGAAGCCGAAGATTTGAAAACGCCGGCGCCAACAAACTTTGGACAAAATGTCCATCACCAAATCGACCGGCAGAACACCCAAATTGGACAATTTGAATCCAATTCAACTGATCAGAATCCTCCTCTCGCAGTGTCTGATCACTATGGACAAATTGAACCAAATTCAACTGATCAGAATCTTCCTCTCACAGAGCCTGATCACTATGGACAAATTGAACCAAATTCAACTGATCAGAATCTTCCTCTCACAGAGCCTGATCACTATGGACAAATTGAACCAAATTCAACTGATCAGAATCTTCCTCTCACAGAGCCTGATCACTATGGACAAATTGAACCAAATTCAACTGATCAGAATCTTCTTCTCACAGAGCCTAATCATTATGGACAAAGTGAACACAATTCAACTGATCAGAATCCGCGTCTCACGGAGTCTGATCACTCTGATAATGACATTGGCGAGAAACAGAACAAAATTACTTCAAACGCTGAAGATGAGCGAAAACGTAAAATTATAGACAAATTCCACGCAATGAAAGAAGAATTAAAGCAAAAAGAAAAATATTCGAAAAAAGAATGGGTTCAAATTGAGGAGAAAATTGCTAATCGTTTAAAAGTCAATCGCTCAAAAATATATAAATGGAAAAAAGGATTTGGCCTAAATCGAAAAAGGCATAACTTTGGAAATGAACTTAAAAATTTGATAGATAAATTTGATCAAATGAAAGCCGAGTTAAAGCAGGCCGGATTCAAAAACTCTTATCCCAATCAAATAAATGAAACTGTCGCAAAAGAATTGGGCCTCAATTTTGTAACGCTTTACAAGTGGAAACGAAAACTTGGCCAAACCGGTGAGTATTTCGAGCTCAATTTTATTTTTTAAATTAATTAAAAATTCTTTTACAGCACCACAACATAAACACTCGCACAGCGAACAAAAGGAATTGATCAAAACTTATTATGAAATTAAGGGCAAAAATTCTAAAATTAGAGACGAAGACATTGCCAAAATGTTGAAAATTGGAAGGCACACATTATTTAGATGGAAAAAGCAATTTAAACGACAGCAATTGCATCCAAATTCTGTCGATGGACATTCTGTGGGAGAAAATGCCGGCTCAAATGTTCAGGAAATTGGGAACTCGAACTCGGGAAATTTTGAATGAATAGTCAGTGCTAGCACAATTTAAACTTAACGATTCGTCAATAGACAATTCGAAATTTACTTTTTTCAATAAATGACAAATAAAATGAGTATATCTATAGTTCAATATAGGACCTGAAGGGGTATTTGGTTGAAAATTCATTTCAAAGTGTCGGGATCGAAAAAACGCTTCCCAAATTCATTAGTTCAATAAGGAACTTTTAGTCTACGTAAAATCATAATGCAACTCTCCGTCATTTTCGTTGTGTTGAAGATGCTTTTCGCCACCTTCTACATACTAAGTGTTGAGCCTTTTGCCCGTCCTCAATAACTTGTATTGACAGTGTTTTTTTTGTTCAAAATCTACAAGAATCCTGATTCCGTAAACGGTAAAGTGAGTGGCCAGCAGGATTCGCACTTTTAATCAGCTTCACAGATCTTAGCTGATGATCAACTGAAATTTATGTAAAATATTTCTGAGCCAGCTAATCATATCCGAATTCGGAATTCATCGATCACTCCTGATCAAATAATATCTATTTCATAAATTACACCGGTCGTCTAGTTCTGGCTGAAACTGACGCCAAATGTATGCTGTGATGGACGCACTGAAGTGGGTGATGCTTCCATAATGATCGAAATTCATGTTTTTCAAATGATTTTAAGCCAAGATTGGAATTTTTAAAAAAGGTTCGAAGTAGGGTTGGTCCCCGACCCCTCGGGGGCGGAAAAGTCGGGGGGGGGGGGGGTGGCTAGAGTTGACAATGTCAGTGTGGGGGCGACCAAATTTTTCGGGGTCGGGGTTCGGGGTTGATGAAATTTTTGTTAATAAAATTATTTTTTTTCATAAAAAATTGAGCAATTTTTTCAATAGGCAATCATAAAATATTTTATTTTATTTTTAAACCAGTTCATCATCCTTAAAAAATCTAGAATGAAGGGAATTTTTGTAATTTATGAAAAAAAATTTTAATGTGTTCTCGTCATGTTTGACTTGGCCAAACAACTCAGAATCACGATAGAAAAAAACACCAAAACTTTTCGAAAGACGAAAATTTTCCAAAATTTTGGGGATTGACGCGAGAGAATTATAGAAATTTTTTGATTTGCAATCAAAATTAAAAAATCGCTGTGTTTTTTGAAGCTTTTTAGAAGAATGGGGAGGGGGGGGGGGGGGGGTCGGCGGTGCCGATAGGCGTCGCCGGGAAAATTTTTGAAGATTTTAGCAATATTGTTAAGAAAAATTGCTTCAAAATAATTTACCAACACTTCTTAGATTTTGGGAGTTGCCAGTAAAAATTTCTAAATTTTTATTAAATGACTGACTATACCTTTTGAATTTCAAATTATTTAAAAATATATGGAAAAAATGCGCTGATTTTTTTCCTACAAATATGACACTAAAAATTAAGTCATTCAACATTGAACAAAGTTATGAATTTTAAACATTCACTCATTCACTCAATTTTGCCACAAAAAAAAATCAAAATTTGAAATATTTCTGAATTGTCATCAAAAATATTTTAAAAAACGGAAACTATTTAAAAAATGATCAGAAATTGTTTTCTTCTCAATAGATGTGTTCATAGAAAGTGATAAAAAAGATCTATGCAGACGGGATCCGAACTACCACCCTAACACCTACAACGCACCACTCACCACTACACCACCTCATAATTTAAGAGGGAGCTTTTCAAAAGTCCTTATTCTCCCACCAAAAAAAGTCCGATCTTTAGGGGTGTTTGTTCAACCCCGATCGCCGACACAAAAAAAGGTCGGGGACGGGGTCGGGGTCGGGGAGGCCGGTTTGGCAACGTCGGAGTCGGGGTCAGGGACGACCCCTTTTTTAGGCTCGGGGTCGAGGTTCGGGGGTCGGGGTTCGGGGTCGGGGACCAACCCTAGTTCGAAGAGATCAATGGCTAAAGCTGCCCACGGAAAGGGAAAATGTGTTTTTGGCTATTCATGATCATTATTTGTAGGAAAAATATTTATGAGATGCCAGGACTATTGATTTGGTCTTGGCTCAAAACTATGGAAAAATATTTATGAGATGTCAGGATATTGATAGATGTCCCGGTTCAAAATTATGGAAAAATATTTATGAGATATAATATTTTTAATTTGTAAGTTAATATTTTATAATTTTTTGCCCATTAAATGGAAAGGATTTGGTTTTTAATTTTGGTGTTCTTCTTGGCAACAAATTCACTCGACAAAGCCGAATCCGTACAATTATTTGATGAAATATTCGGAGAAGGATGGTGGGACAATGACAAAGCCATAGAATGGAATAAATTAACGCTTGAACACAATTTCCATCACCAAATCGACCGGCAGAACACCCAAATTGGACAAATTGAACCAAATTCAACTGATCAGAATCTTCTTCTCACAGAGCCTAATCATTATGGACAAAGTGAACACAATTCAACTGATCAGAATCCTCCTCTCACAGAGTCTGATCAACCTGATAATGACATTGGCGAGGAACAGACCAAAATTACTTCAAACGCTGAAGATGAGAGAAAACGTAAAATTATCAGCAAATTCTACGCAATGAAAGACGAATTTAAGCAAAAAGGTAAATATTCAACAAAAGAATGGTATCTAATTGAAATGAAAATTGCTAAACATTTAAAAGTCAGTCGCACAAAAATATATAAATGGAAAAAAGAATTTGGCCTAAGTCGAAAAGTGTTTTATGAAAAAGAAGAACGTAAGCCTTTGATAGAGAAATTTGATCAAATAAAAGCCAAGTTAAAGTGGGACGGATTCAAAAACTCTCAAAATAAATTAGAAGAAACTGTCGCCAAAGAGTTGGGCCCCAATTTTAGAACAATTTACAGATGGAACCGTGACCTTGGCCAAACCAGTGAGTATTACAAGCCAAATTTTATTATTTATTTATATTAAATTAAAATTCTTTTACAGAACCAAATAAATACTCCCACAACAAACAAAAGGAAGTGTTGAAGCTTTATTATGAAATTAAAAACCAAAATTCTAAAATTCGAGACGAGGACATTGCCAAAAACTTGAAAATTGGATCACGCACTTTGCGCAGATGGAAGAACCAATTTAAACGAGAACAATTTCATCCAAATTCTGTCGATGGGCATTCTGTGGAAGAGAATGCCGCCGGCTCAAATGTTTAGAAATTGCGAACTCGAATTTGGGAATATTTGAATGAATAGTAGTCAATGTTTCCCAAATTTGAATATAACGATTACTAAATTTCTTTACTGGCATTTTCCCTTTTTGGCTATTTGGGTCTTACCCCTTTCACTTCAACATCAAAGCACCCAAATTTTAATTTGATTGACGGGTGATTAATTACCGGTCTCTTCAACAAATGGGGTCAGCCCGGATCGACAGTTCTCCACCATTCGGTATTTGAGGACGTCAACACTTTGTGCGCCGGCCGGCCCATCCACCAATCACGATGTGCCCACGGAGATCCCTCATTAACACCGGAAATTCCCCCCTTTCTGTCATTTTTGCCCCTCCCCATCGATCATTTTTACCCCGAGCTTGACAGTAGAGTGCGGCGCGGGACCGGATCCCGCGCCGGATTTTGCGGGATCCCGCTCCGCAATCCCGCATTTTTTGCGATTTGCGGGATTGCGGGATTTTGCGGGATTAATCCCGCAAATCCGGTCCCGCAACGATTTTTAAAAAAAGTCCCGCAGCGGGATCCCGCAATTTAGGTGCGGGATTTGCGGGATTGAAATTGTTAGTGAATAATGCTAGTTTATTCAAAATTAGCATTGACGTTTTGCCAAATCTTTAGATTTAAAAGATTCGATGCCCACAAATCACAAGTGAAGTGCCCTAAGGATAGGATTTTTGCAGTCATTAATGCAAATGTACTCTGGTGGAGTGGTGAGTGGTGCTGTCCGTAATATTTTTGGGTGCGGGTTCAAACCCCCGACAGTGCAAAATTATTATACCTTTCAGTGTAGTTAGTTGTAGTAAATGAAACAATTTCTTCTTAATTTTTCCAGTTTTTTCATTTTTTTGGTTGGACGAATCCCAAAGCACCGGGCTCCTCGATTTCGACGGAACGGCATCTCGTTAGCCGGGTTTTTGGTCCAATTTTTGGGAACAGGTGGAAACACCGGCCGGGTTTGTTTAATGCCCAAAAATTGGGGTATTTTTGGTGGGACAAATGCAAAAACTATGCCGTCGCAGTCGACGCGCTCAAAGAATGTTTTAGTGACAAAGTCCGCCGGCCCATGAGCTTTGGTGGGTTTCACCTTCGATCCTTGACATTTTTGGCCTCCCCCCCGACTCATTCAACAGCGCTATCAACTTGTTTTGAATGCAATACCAAATGGAATAAATGGTAGATACGGTGGCAAAAAAATTGAGGAGAATTTCACCTACATTTCCATACAGCCACCCTAGAGCTGACAACTGACATCTCCGTATGGACATTCTGTGGAAGAGAATGCCGCGGCAAATGTTCAGCAAATTGATAAATCGAACCCGGGGACCCCGTACTTATTAAGCTCTAACTCGGCAGGTAGAATGGTAACCCCGGGTTTGATAATCTTTTAATTAAATGCCTTTTAAAATATAACTGTCTAATTAAATAAGTTTACATAATTGTGCAAATGCCCCGAAATTGTACTGATGAAAGGATGGCCTTAGCGGCGGCTAGTACAGGCGGTTTTACATCGTTTTCTTAATTTACCGAGTGAAATTCAGTCAGAAATTTACACTGATGATGCATATTGATTGGACAAATGTGGTTCAATCATTTATTGAGCACAATTGATGGTTAGTCAAACTTTTTTTTACCTATTTTGGCATTTTTTCAAAAAATGCTAATAAATCATAAAATGCCTCATCAAAAATAGTTTGTTTTTAACTTCCAAAATTGAAATTGATTTTTTTGTGTAAAAATGCATGTCCTCCTGACGACCTTTTCTGGACCAAAAACACTTTTGGTAAAATTAAATTTTAATATTTGGTGTGCAACTGCGAATCGCGAAATTAATTTTTTATTGAATTTTTTTTTCCATTTCAATTTTCCTTTAAATTATAAAATGAATTTGTAACTTCTGAGGTTGTTTCCCCAAATAAAATGGAAGAGTATTTGGATATTAGTTTTTGTGCCCTTCTTTGTAATAAACTCACTGCAAACTTTGGCAGAGAAATGTGACGCTTTCAAAAAAGATCGACGTTTCGTCATTTGGACATTTCGTCAACGATCTTTTGTCAACAAGTTTGAAAAAAGAAGTTTATAGGGGGTTAGGAAGGCGTAGACTCCGAATAAAAGATTCTTGGACCAAAATCCACCCCCAAAGATTGATTTTCGAAAAGTTTGTATTTTTGTTGTTTTTTATAAAATCCCCTTAAAAAGCGAAAAATTTTTCTTTACAAAAACGCACCCCAGGCATTTGGATCAATATCATCGTATCATAGGATCATATCTTGGTCCCAAAATTGACCCAATTTTTTTGATTTACATTTACAATTGTAAGAGAAAAATTAATGAAGATAGACGAATTTTTAAGGTTTTTTACGCCTAAATTGACTGGATCTTGTCAGTTTTCGCACATTTTTTAGTCGATTTTTACTTTTTTGGGATTTTAGTACCTATGAGGGTTCATTAAATGCGAAAATATTTTTACAAATCATTGACCAATCATTCAAATACTTTCCGAATTTGAGTTATCGATATCCCGAACATTATAGTCAGCATTCTCTTCAACATTGCCCATCGACAGAATTTGGATGCAATTGCTGTCGTTTAAATCGCTTTTTCCATCTAAACAAAGTGACTCTTCCAATTTTCAACTCTTTGGAAATGTTCTTGTCACTAATTTTAGGGGTTTCGTGTTTAAATTCATAATAACGTTTCATCAATTCCTTTTGTTCACTATGGGAATGTCTATGGGTTGGTTCTGTAAAAGAATTTATATTAATTTAAATAATAAAATTGGGCTCGAACTTAGGCCAAATTCTTTTTTCAATTTAAATATTTTCGAGCGACTGACTTTTAGATGTTTAGCAATTTTATCCTCAATTTGATTCCATTCTTTTTTTGAATATTTTCCTTTTTGCTTAAATTCGTTTCTCATTGCGTGGAATTTGTCGATAATTTTACGTTTTTGCTCATCTTCAGCAATATTTTCGTTTGAAGAAACTTCGGTTTGTTCTCTACCATTTTTGTCATTTTCAAAATGATCAGACTCTGTGAGAAGCAGATTCTGATCAGTTGTATTGGGTTCAATTTGTCCAAAGTTTGTTGATGGCCTTTTCAAATCTTCGGCTTCATCTTTGTCCCACCATTCTTCTACGAATAATTCGTCAAATGTTTGGAGTGGCAATTCCTCCAATTGTACGGATTCAGCTTTGTCCAGTAAATTTATTGCAAAGAATGAAATCAAAATTAAGATCCAAAAATATTCCATTTTACAATTTAATAAATTGTATTAAACAGCTTTGATAAAAAAAATGATTGAAAGTAATAAATGACAGCCTGCTAATGAAATAGGCATTCATATAAATCATTTTTTTTTTTCCAAATCAATATTTCTGCCATTGTGAATATACAAAATAAAATATTTTTAAATAATATAATTCCCTAGAGTTGGTTGGGTCCAAAAAAATATTGTTAAATTAACCAATTTTAAATCCGGAATTTCGAAATAACGGCTTCGAAAACTGTGTGTCAAAATGTGGTGCTTGGAGTTCTTCCAGATTTGGAGAGGTTAACGGCACCACCCGCTGTTGATGGGAGAAGCTAGAAATCCAACTCCATCTTCTTTTACAAATTAAACAAAAATACTTCTCTAAAAGACAAGGTTAGTTTTTCTCATTTTTTGAGGATTTTACACAGTTTTCTGACTGATTGTCCTCTGACGGATTGGGCTCTGACGGATTGTCCTCTGACGGATTGTCCTAGCTTCCGACTACCGTAACCTAAAATAGACCCCCCCCCCTAAATTAGAACCCTTCACCCTGAAATAGAACCCTTGAAGGGGTTGAAAAATGGAACTCCCGTGGGTTCGATGTTAGGTTATGCGGTAATTGCAAAATATGCACTTTTTTAAGTGCGCGTTAATAATGTCCTCAGGTGATGATATCTGTGTGCGAGCACACATGCGGTCTGTGTGCAGAGGACGCGTGCTTTGACGTGGGCGATGACTGCACGTCGCTTCGGCACTTGTGTTTTCACCACGCCGTGTCACCGCTCTTGAATCGCAACTACAGTCCTTGAAAATGGAAAGTCTTAAAAATTAAAAAGGTTTTGATTTTCAAGAATGTCCTTGAAAATAATCAAATTTATCTGGAAGTTTAACTATTTGTAATTTTAACCTATTTGGGCGCCTAGTATTTTGGTGATTTACCCGGTACCCGCCCGAAAATACTCGCCCGGACCAAAAATCAAAAAATGCCCGCCCAGGCAAAAATTTAAAAAGTGCCCGCCGGGTCTGAGCTCCTTTTCTATTTTTAAAAAGCTTCGAAACAAACATTTGTCAACCGTTCAATTCTCGACATTACGAATTTTGAGCAGCAGGCCAAACATGAATTGAGCTTTTAAAGAAAAATATGTAGGTCAGGCAAATGCTGCAACGATCAAAACGTTTTCACAGCCTTAGCCTCAAAATATGCTGACACGGCGCTCAAATGGCGCTGGCGTAGAGATGGCCAGTATGGCGGTGAGTTGGCCTGACAGTTAAAACTACCGGAATTTTTCAAAAATTTCAACTTTCGAAAAATGCTAAAATAATATGCGCATACACCACCATGGTCTTGGCTGAGAAAGATATAAAACTATTTAGAAACCAATTACCGTATATGCTTTTTAAGTCCACCCCCTCTAATAATGCCACCACCTCTAATACTGTCGCCCTTTCTGAGGAGGTAAAATAATGTCGCCGGTAAAATTAAAAGAGTAATACGGTAAGCCTATGATAATGAGAATATGATCAACAGGGATGCTACTTTTAGGCTCAAAGAATCTCAAAATAGACGCCTAAAATAGATGAGAAAAATGCCAAAATAGGCTTAAAACCGGGTTCATAAGCAAAATTAGGTGCGAAAAAATTCGTATAAAATTACAATAATGGCTTAAAAAGTTGTTTTACATGCTAAAATTATCATTAGGTATTACAGATCTTGACAAGAAAAATTCGTATCTTTTTGCATTTTTGTTGAAAAAATTAGTGTTTGGCAAGAAAATTAAAATTCGAATTTTATTGCATTTTTCTTAATAAACCACATAAATCACGGGCCATGATTTTTACAGCAAACTCATTGCTTTGATAAAGTTGTGCAGAAGTGGAAATGTCACTTTTCCGTAAGGGAATTTTAAATTATTTACTATCATTTTTTTTTTGCATATTCACAATCGATCGCCATTTTTATAAAATGATGATTATTATAATTTACAATTGATCGCCATTTTTATATATTATAATTTACAATTATCGCCATTTTTATAAAATGATGATTATTATAGTTTACAATTGATCGCCATTTTTATATATTATAATTTACAATTATCGCCATTTTTATAAAATGATGATTATTATAGTTTACAATTGATCGCCATTTTTTTATAAAATGATGATTATTATAATTTACAATTGATCGCCATTTTTATAAAATGATGATTATTATAGTTTACAATTCCATTTTTATAAAATGATGATTATTATAGTTTACAATCGATCAATTTTTATTGTCAGGAATATTGATTTGGGTGAGATAATTTATTAAAGAATATGATTTATATTAATGGCCATTTCAATTGTGGCCTGTCATTTATTACTTTCAATCATTTGTTTTATCAAAGCTAAATAATATTTATTAATATTGTAAAAATTTGAATATTTTAATATTCATTATTACAGAAATTCTAGTCCCAAAATTGACAACATTTCCATCTGGAATTTCTCTTTAAATTATAATTAATTGGAATTTTATATAAATGTCTCTAATTTCAGTAGTTATTCTGCCCAGATAAAATGGGAAAGTTTTGGATTTTAATTTTGGTGTCATTTTGTACACGAAATTCACTCGACAAAGCCGAATCCGTAAAAGTAAAATTGGAGGAATTGGAGGAATTGCCACTCCAAACATTTGACGAATTATTCGTAGAAGAATGGTGGGACAAAGATGAAGCCGAAGATTTGAATACGCCGGCGCCAACAAACTTTGGACAAAATGACCATCACCAAATCGATCGGCAGAACACCCAAATTGGACAAATTGAACCCAATTCAACTGATCAGAATCCGCCTCTCACAGAGTCTGATCACTCTGGACAAATTGAACACAATTCAACTGTTCAGAATCCTTCTCTCACAGAGTCTGATCATTCTGGACAAATTGAACCCAATTCAACTGATCAGAATCCGCCTCTCACAGAGTCTGATCACTCTGGACAAATTGAACACAATTCAACTGATCAGAATCCGCCTCTCACAGAGTCTGATCACTCTGGACAAATTGAACCCAATTCAACTGATCAGAATCCGCCTCTCACAGAGTCTGATCACTCTGATAATGTTAAAAATGGTGACACTATTGCTGAAGATGAGCGAAAACGTAAAATTATCGATACATTCCATAAAATTAAAAAAGAATTTAAGCAAAAAGGAAAATATTCGAAAAAAGAATGGGTTAAAATTGACAATAGAATTGCTAAACACTTGAAAATAAATCGCACAAAAATATTTGAATGGAAAAAAGAATTTGGCTTAAATCGAAAAGTGATCTATGAAAAAGAAGAACGTAAATATTTTGTAGAGAAATTTGATCAGAGAAAAGCCGAGTTAAAGCGGGCCGGATTTAAAAACTCTTATCATCATGAAATTGATGAAATTGTCGCAAAAGAGTTGGGGCTCACTTTTGTAACAATTTACAATTGGAAACGTGAACTTTGCCAAACCGGTGAGTGTTTAGAGTCTAATTTTATTATTGTCAAAAATGACGAAGAACAGAACGAAGTTTCTTCAATCGAAAATATTGCTGAAGATGAGCAAAAGCTTAAAATTATTGACAAATTCCACGCAATTAAGTACGAATTTAAGCAAAAAGGAAAATATTCGAAAAAAGAATGGGTTAAAATTGACAATAGAATTGCTAAACACTTGAAAATAAATCGCACAAAAATATATGAATGGAAAAACGAGCTTGGTCAAAGTCGAAGAAACCCAAAAAATGAGCAAAAAAATATGATTGAGAAATTTGATCAGATAAAAACCGAGTTAAAACGTGCCGGACTCAAAAGTTCGTATAAAAATGAAATAAATGAAACTGTCGCAAAAGAGTTGGGCATAACTGATAGAACAATTTACAATTGGAAACGTGAATTTAGCCAAACCGGTGAATTTATTCGTAAATATTTATTAAAAACCTATATTTGAGCTTACATTAAATATTAAGTTTATTTGAAGTAGGGTTATCACCCCGTCGGGGGTAAGATTGTCGGGGTTGGGTTATTACCCGAATCGGTCGGGGTTTGGTCTAATATCCTTTCTCTAGATTAGAGGCTGGCAAATCATCGAATTCGAATATTGGCTGTATTCATGTTTTGCCCATTTATAGCTTAGCTTTTAATTTTGGTGCTTCCTTTTCAATTCCTTAGTTTTAAAACTTGGCACTGAAGTCTCGCATTTATAACTAGAGCCCGGATTTTTAGAGGCTAAAAAAAGGTTTTCCAGATTTCAAAAAATTTATTTTTCGAAACTATTTTTTTCTGATTGTGATGTGACGGCTTTCTAAAATTAAATCGAAATGATGTGTATTGAACTTAACAAGTGATTTTTATCAGATTTTGTCAATGAATAAAATTTTTAAATTTTAAATCTCTTTCTAACACTTTCATGATTAAAATCTAACAAAGCGCGACCAGTATGTGAGAAGAGGAAAAACAACAAAAAAGTGCTAGCACTAAAGAAGGTTCGAACCCAACACATAACGTAAGAGTTACCGGAAAGAAAACCACTAAACCATCAATTAGTTAAGATATATTCTTGTAAAAAAATTGAAAAATCACTTAATGATGCTATCTTTAGGGGTGTAAATTCAACTGGGCAACACCCAAAACTTTTGTACAAAAAAGGGCATGGACCCAAAACCCAAAAATTTTTTGGTCATTTTTTGGGTTTTGCTCCAATCTGACCCAAAACCAAAACCCAAAAATTTTTTGGTCATTTTTTGGATTTTGCTCCAATCTGACCCAAAACCAAAACCCAAAAATTTTTTGGTCCAATTTTTTGTACAAAAAACCCAAAAAATTTTTGGGTTTTGGGTTTTGGGTCCGGACTCTAATTAAAACCCCAAAAGTGGCAAAATAGGGATTAAAAAAGGTGCTAAAACTGACCAAATCCAGTCAATTTTTGCGTAAAAATCATTAAAATCCATCATTCCTTATTAATTTTTTTGTCTCAATTGTAATGTACTATTTTTCGTATGTTTTTGATTTTATAAAAAATAATCAAAAGTACTTGGGGTATTTACCCGAGGCTCGAAGCTCAAAATACGCAAATTTTGCGAAGCTCAAAGCCAAAGTTTCGCCCAGCCGTGATATCAATGCTTTGCAATTTTGCTTAGGAATGTAAGGGTTTGAAGAATTGTATTGACATAAAAGCACATAATTTGTTAGCTTATTATGAGGGGCAAAAAATAGGGATTTGCCGGGAAATGCCATTCCAAATAATAATAGTTACCTAAATATGTGAGAATAGTGCCAAAATAGGTAGCAAAAACCGGGTTCATAAGCAAAAATAGGTGTGAAAAATGTATGTATGTGAAAATAAAAGTAATAGATTTAAAAACTTTTTTTACATTGTAAAATTATCAGTCGAGGTATTTTACAACAAAGCTGAAGAAAAAATATGATAAATCCTAAAAGTATTAGGCCTCCAGCCATATTTACTAAAAAAATTCTTTTACAGCACCAAACCATAGACATTCCCAGAGTGAACAACAGGAATTGATGAAACTTTATTATGAAATTAAAGACAAAAATCCTAAAATTAGTGACAAGGAAATTGCAAAAATGTTGAAAATTGATGCTAGCACTTTGATTAACTGGAAAAAGCTATTTAATGTCGATGGACATTCAGTGGAAGAGAATTCCGCGGCAAATGTTCAGCAAATTGATAAATCGAACGCGGGAAGTATTTGAATTAATTGTCAATGTTTACAAAATTTGTATGAAACTATTCGTCAATAAAAAATTGACAATTCATTTTTTTTTTTGATAAATGACAAACATAATGATTTAAATATAGTACCTGAAGGCTTATTTGGTTGTAAAATCGCTACAAAGTGCAGCAAAATCAATGGGCACGGCACCTTTTTGGTATTTTTTTTTCAGCAGCATAAACGCTTAATTCCTTATGGCCGTTTTTTTCATGCAAAAAACGACCCCCATTTCATTTCGAATAACTTGTTTTTCATTTAAAATGGAAAATTCGTAGTAAAAAAACTTTAGAAAAAATAATGGTCAATAATTATTGATTTGCCCATTCATAAAAAATGCACTCACACATCAGGCTAATGACCGGCCTGGGGAGATTTTGAAAAATTTAATGCCCTAGGTCCAAGGATTTAAAAAAAACATTCTCAAGGCTTCCTCATCCGACATTTGGCGAGAGGTGGAGGTTTCGTTTGTCTCGAGACTTGCTTAACCAATCAATATCTTGACATTTAGTCATGGCCATAAGCAAAATCCGTAATTACGGGGAAATCGCGAAAAAAAATCCCATAAATCACGGGTCCACTCACTCCCTTAATCCTTAATTACGTCCAATCCAGACTTCCGGCTAAAATCATATTTTTCGTGCATACTCGCCAAAACAAAGCTTGCAGAAAAAATCGACAAAAACCCAAAAAGTGAGTATTTTGAGCCATTTTTTATATTAATTAAAAATTCTTTTGCAGAACCACGACATAGTAAACACTCCCATAACGAACAAAATGAATTAATGAAACGTTATTAGGAAATTAAAGTCAAAAAGAGATTCAGATTAAATGTTCTTAAAGAGGTTGGACCAAAATCTTTAAATTAGAGATGAGGACATAACATTTTTTTGATGTCGATGGCCCTGGCACACGGAAGCGCCCCGACCACAAAACACTGCTCCCACAATGCTTGGACACATTTGAAAGTGGTCGATGTGCTGCCACGTCTTGGGCTTTTGGAGAATCTCCAGTGGCTTATAAATTTGTGATGAGATGTCAGGAATATTGATTTGGGTGGAATAAATTAGAATATGATTTATATTGAATGCGCATTTCTATTGTGGGCTGTCATTTATTACTTCAATCATTTTTTATCGAAGCTAAATAATATTTATAAAGATTTAAAAATATGTGAATATTTTATTATTCATTAAAAACTAAGAAAATTTTTCATGGCAGAAGTTCTTTAAACTCTAAATTTTAGAAATTATTCCCAAATAAAATTTCCGTTGTAATTTTAAATTAATTGGAATTTCATATAAATGTCCCTCAATTCAGAGGTTATTTTGCCCGAATAAAATGGAAGAATTTTGGATTTTAATTTTGGTTTTATTCTTCTTCTCAACAAATTCACTGGACAAAGCCGAATCCGTAAAATTGGAACTCAAAACATTTAATGAAATATTCGGAGAAGGCTGGAGTGACAAAGGTGAAGCCGATGATTTGAAAACGCCGCCGCCAATAAACTTTGGACAAAATGTCCATCACCAAATCGACCGGCAGAACACCCAAATTGGACAAATTGAATCCAATTCAACTGATCAGAATCCTCCTCTCACAGAGTCTGATCACTCTGATAAGGCCAAAAATGGTGAAGAACAGAACGAAATAAGCAAAGAAATTACTTTAACCGAAAAACGTAAAATTGTCGACAATTTCCTCGCAATTAAAGAAGAATTTAAGAAAAAGGGAAAATATTTGGCAAAAGAATGGGTTAAAATTGACAATAGAATTGCTAAACATTTAAAAGTCAATCGCACAAAAATTTATAAATGGAAAAAAGAATTTGGTCTAAGTCAAAAAGTGTCATATGAAAAAGAAGAACGTAAACATTTGGTAAAGAAATTTGATCAAAGGAAAGCCGAGTTAAAGCGGGCCGGATTCAAAAACTCTTATAAGCAAGAAATTGATAAAACAGTCTCAAAAGAGTTGGGCATAACTTATAGAACAATTTACGCTTGGAAACAAAAACTTGGCCTAACCAGTGAGTTTTTCGAGCCCTTATTTATTTTTATTAATTAAACATTCTTTTGCAGAACCAAACCATAAACACTCCCATAACGAACAAAAGGAATTGATGAAACTTTATTATGAAATTAAAGATCAAAATGCTAAAATTAGTGACAAGGAAATTGCAAAAATGTTGAAAATTGATGCTAGCACTTTGATTAACTGGAAAAAGCAATTTAATGTTGATGGACATTCAGTGGAAGAGAATGCCGCGGCAAATGTCAGGAAATTCATAACTCAAATTCGTGGACCATTTAAATGAATTGTCAATGATCCACTTATCCGGACATATCCGCTGCATAAAACTTTTGAACAATTTGAATGCTTTTCTTAAATTAATTCCCAACAGTTTTTTAACGCCCAACAAACTCCGACCCCAAAAAAATAAAATAATGAAAGGCCGCTGGCGGCCCGCCAACAGCCGGATATCCGTCCGGATAACGGATAATTTTCAAATTTTGAAATTACTAATTAAAACTTATAAAAAATTAAAATTTTACGCAATTTCTCCCAAAAATAATCAACCGCATAAAATAAATGAATAAAATCAAATTCAATCAAGTTGGATTTGTTCGCTTTTATTTTTCAATAACTCTCTTCATTTGGAACCAGTGCTGTGTCGAAAGAAATATTTTTAGAAATCGAAATTTTTTTATTTCGATTTTCGTAAGAAAACCGAAGAAGAACATCAACTTATCGAAATCGACACGAAAATAGACTTTTCGAAAGTGGAACAAAAATATATTATTTAAAAAAAAATTTCTGCCCTTAATTAATTCGACATCCTTGGATCCTTGCATTTTCAAAAATTTATTAAAAAATAATAATATTAAATTAAATTGGACCAAGGGAATTTGGGCGAATAAAAGCCCAATTTCCTTTAGAAAAATGGTTGAAAATTTCAGTCTTTTCAAGAAAAAAATGAATTTTTGGATCAATTTTCTTAACAAAAACATATCAATTTAAAAAGAAATTTCTCGGCGCTGCCTATCGGCACCACCCCGACCCCCCCCCCCCCCTAATCCATAAATCATTAAAATTTATAAGAGATTGTTTTAATACTTTCTGCTCGAAATTTTGTTTTAGTGTGCGATTTTACAAAAAAGGGCAAAAAAGTGGGGGGGGGGGGGGGGGGGGGGTCGGCGGTGCCGATAGGCGCCGCCGAAAATTTAAAAAAAAGATTTAACAATATTTGTTAAGAAATTGTTTTAAAATTAACGCATAATACAATTTTGCGCTTTTTTGAAGACATCCTGAATGTAGACAAACTCGAAAATTAACGCCTTAAATATTGTTAATTTTTTAAGAAAATTTGGGCAATTTTTGTTGAGAAATCATCCAAAATTGCATTTATAAATTACAATTCGAGTCGTTTATATGCAGTTTAATTGTTTAGTGAAATTGGTAATAATTATAAAGGAATTACAGAAGGCCCCATTTCTCTATTTAATTTAATAAGAAAATGGCAAAATGTCTTACGCAAAATGTAGACATTTTAACTAGCACTAACACCATCAAAAAAAATTCTCTCGGAAAAAATACCACCATTAGGGGTGCTTAACCCGCCCGGATCAAACCCCCGGATACCGGATAATTTGCCCAAAACACCCGGATACCGGTTCCGGTTCCGGATACCCGTTCTTGTCCAGCCCTAGTTAAAAGGAGTTTATAGTGGTTTAAGAGGGCGTAGAATACGATCTTGACTTCCATTTTGACCAATTTTGATCCTCGGAGCGAAATTTAAACTTTTTTTCGAAAATCGTTTCGACATTTGGAATTTTTGTCAACGATCTTTGTCAACAAGTTTGGAAAAGGGAGTTTATAGAGGGTTTAGGAGGGCGTAGACTCCGAATTTGACCTCTCCATTTTGATCAAGAACAATTTTCCAAGATTCAATTTTGGCTTAAAATCATTTGAAAAGCATGAATTTGATCATTATGGAAGCATCATCCACTTCAGTACGGCACCCATCTCAGCATAATGTGGCGAAGACCATCATCAAATGGGATTTTTGGGGTTTAACCTATTTTTGCGGATAGGGTTTGACGAGAGAAGCCAGAAAAAGCATTCATTTCGAAAATTTTTTGAATTAGATCGACTTTTTAGTCCCTAAAAATCCCTATTTCAGCCTTTTTGAGAATAAATCCCTATTTCGATATTTTTGCGTTTTTAGTCCCTATTTTGGAAAAGAAATCTATTTCTAAAATCAAAATTTTTTCTTCTCCAAAAATGCTTCCCCAAAAAAGACTTTTTCTTGGACCAAAAATCCGCCCCAAAGATTGTTTTTCGAAAAAATTTGCATTTTTGTTGTTTTTTATAAAATCCCTTAAAAGCAAAAAATTTTTCTTTCACAAAAATACACCCCAGGGGCCTATTTCAACAATTTTCCAAAAAATCTAAAAAAGTTTTTATATCTGGGCCGTAGAACCCGAATCTGACTTCTATTTTGGCCAATTGCGACTCCGAACCCGAATTAGAACAATTTTTAGAAATTTTTCGTTTTTTGTTTTTTTATAAACAGTTTGGTGGTATAAAAAGAACGCGAAATATTTTTTTTGAAAATTGTTTGAATTCGGGTTCGGGGTTCGGAATTTAGTCAGATTCGGATTCTACGGCCCAGAAAGCCCCCTATAAACTTCTTTTTTTTTGTTGAAAAACTGGCTCAGGGGTTTGAAATTAGTCGAAATGGAAGTCAGATTGGATTCTACGCCCCCGAAAACCCCTAAAACCGTATTTTCAACATTTAAAAAAAAAATTTCCATTTTTTCTAAAAAATCACCGCTTTGGCGATGAACATCCTCTCATATCCTATTTTGATACGCGTTTAATTGAAACGCGCGCACGATACGTCATATGGGAAGTCAGTCATGTGCCGCGGATGATATCACAGGTGATATCATACACATATCTCTGATATCATACCCGATCTAATTGAAACGCACGGATGACGCCCCCATATGACATATGAGCGGCACATGATTGTTCATACGATTTAATTGAAACAGAAATTCTGCACACGATATGATATTGTATTATAGGATCATATCGGAGATATGACACAATTGAAATAGGCCCCTGGAAAATGACCTTTTCTTGGTCCAAAAATTGACCCAATTTTTTTGTTTACATTTACAATTAAGAGGAAAATTAATGAAGATAGACGCATTTTTAAGGTTTTTTACGCCTAAATTGACTGGATCTTGTCAGTTTTCGCACATTTTTTCTTTTTGGGGTTTTTAGTATCTATTTTGGGGGGTTCATTAAATGCGACAATATTTTTACAAATCATTGACCAATCATTCAAATACTTCCCGAATTCAACTAATTTAGAACCCGGAATTTCGAAATAACCGTCTTCGAATTGTGTGTCAAAATGTGGTGCTTGGAGTTCTTCCAGATTTGTGGAGGTTAACGGCACTACCAGCTGTTGATGGGGAGAAGCTAGAACTCCAACTCCATCTTCTTTTACAAATTAAACAAAAAAAACTTCTCCATGAGACAAAGTTAGATTATTTCTCATTTTTTGAAAATTTTACACGATTTTCTGACTGATTGTCCTCTGACGGATTGGGCACTGACGGGATTGTCCTAGCTTCCGACTACCGTAACCTAAAATAGACCCCCCCCCTAATAGAACCCCTCCCCCTAAATAGAACCCCCTTGTTTGAAGAGGTTGAAAAATGAAACTCCCGTGGGTTTGATTTTAGGTATACGGTAATTGCAAAATATGCACTTTTTGTAAGTGCGCGTTAATAATGTCCTCAGGTGATGATATCTGTGAATTTCTTTGCTGGTACTGCAAGAGTTGAGAATAATTAAAATTTAATTTGGTGGAGGAAGAAACTCAACAAAGCAATTATTACATTAATCAGTTCAGCATCATTGGCACTTTCGTTTGTTGAGGAACCGCATCGAAAAATATTTTGAGTATAGTGGCACCCTATAAAAAGAATGATGATAATTAGAGACCGGAACAATATGAACCAAAAATCCCCAAAGATTCTCATATATATATGCACCAAAAAAAGGCACCAAAATAGCAACAAAAAAAATGCCGAAATATGCACGGAAAAATGGCACTTTTAGTACACTAATTTGCTCAATACTTAAATTTTTTTCTTTTAAAGTATAATAAGTAGAGATTTAAAGCCTTTTTGCGTATTATTTTAATTTTTGGGAAATTTTAGCGCCAATTTTCCGTATTTTTTATGCAAATGTTCAATTTTTCAGGCCTTTTTTCGAAAATGATTAAAAATGTATATTTAAAGGTGAATTATTTTCCAAAAACACCCAGAAACCCATGATTTTGGGTGCATTTTTACAAATTTTTGGTCAGAAATGCCAAAATTTGCTTCAAATATGTAAAAGAGCCAAAATATGCACCGATATGCAAAAAATATGTTCGAGCCCCGAAATATGAAAAATATGCAATTTTAAACTTGACCAAAAAATCTCAAACTAACGCGTTTAGTTTTATGCCGATTTTTAGGATTTCTAGGCTTTTTGGTTTAAAACTGGTTGGTTTAAGAAAGCCAACCGATGGGGGGGGGGGGGGCGGACGAGACGCCACAACAGTCGTGAAGAGAGCGGACAGCCGGAATGGTAGCGAGGATTTGGAGGAGGTTGTGATCAGTTTCATTTGTTTTTAATGCTTCTAGTTTAATCTATTTTGGTTGTTTTCGTCTCTTAGAAGGTGTTCTTAGTAGGTTTTCTGGGGAATAGAGTCTGACCTTTGTTTCGACCGATCTTGAACCCCGGACCCGAATGGAGGCGGCAGTCGTCGACAACAGCGCGGTGGCGGAGCTGGTCGCGGGGGACGGGGCGGAGGGCGCCGACCTGAGCCGGTGAACGATGTCGAGGAGGAGGAGGAGGTAGAAATCGAGTTTTGTTACTACGGGTGTTGGGTTCAATTTTTCTTGTTTTTTGTACAAAATTAGGGTTGGAGAAAACCGGATATTATCCGGGTCCCCCGGATACTGGGTAGCTCAAAAACACCCGGATATCCGTCCGGATACCGGGTAATTTCGCTGGGCTGGTCCAAGACCCGGATAATTTTATCCCAAAAATTTCCAAAAACACCCGGATACCGGTCCCGGATAACCCGGGTTTGTCCAACCCTATACAAAATCATAAGCAATGAAAAGCAAGAGTATTCTTTAAAGCATAGAACTAGCAAATGCATATAAATCCAATCCCTATTGATAAGTCAGTAACTTTTTTTATCAACCAAATCGAACAAACAAAATTGCCAATCAAAAGCTCTAAGCTTTTAAAAGCTATTAAATAAACCGCTTGGTTTGCTTTATTTGGTTGAGTTTAAAAAAAGTTATCAAAGCTGCGTTTTCAAATACTCCCCGAATTCTCGTTCGCAATTTCCTGGATATTTGAGCCGGCATTCTCTTCCACTGAATGGCCATCGATAGAATTTGGATGCAATTGCTGTCGTTTAAATTGCTTTTTCCATTTATACAAAGTGCGTCTTCCAATATTCAACATTTTGGCAATTTCCTTGTCACTAATTTTAGGATTTTGATCTTTAATTTCATAATAACTTCTCATCAATTCCTTTTGTTCGCTGTGGGCGTATTTATTTGGTGCTGTAAAAGAATTTTTAATTAATAAAAATAATTTATAAAATTGAGCTCGAAAAACTCACTGGTTTGACCAAATTTTCGTTTCCAAGCGTAAATTGTTGTAAAACTGAGGCCCAACTCTTTTGCAACAGTTTTATCTAATTCATTTTGAGAGTTTTTGAATCCGTCCCGCTTTAACTCGGCTTTCTTCTGATCAAATTTCTCTACCAAATTTTTTCGATCATTTTTTTCATCTCAAAGTTATGCCTTTTTTGATTTAGGCCAAACTCTTTTTTCCATTCATATATTTTTTTACGACTGACTTTTAATTGTTTAGCAATTTTTTGCCCAATTATACCCCATTCTTTTGCCGAATACTTTCCTTTTTGCTTAAATTCGTCTTTTATTGCGTGGAATTTGCCAACAATTCTACAGTTTTTCGTTTGAACTCATTTCTTTGATTAATTCGTTCTGTTCTTCATCAATTTTGGCATTATCAGAGTAATCAGACTCTGTGAAAAGGGGATTCTGATCAGTTGAATTGGGTTCAATTTGTGCAATTTGGGTGTTCTGCCGGTCGATTTGGTGATGGACATTTTGTCCAAAGTTTGTTGGCGGCGTTTTCAAATCTTCGGCTTCATCTTTATCCCACCAGCCTTCTCCGAATATTTCATCAAATGTTTTGAGTGGCGTTTTCCTCCAATTTACTTTACGGATTCGGCTTTGTCCAGTGAATTTGTTGCAAAAAATGCCATCAAAATTAAAATCCAAAAATATTCCATTTTATTTGACTAAATATACAAAACTTGAAATAAATAAATATTATTTATTTTGGCAAATTGGCGAGTAATAAATAGGGCTTCGGATTTATATTTTTTTAAATGTTTTTTTGCGAACAAGGGTTTGACGAGAGAAGCCCATAATTTTTAGTCACATAAATCAATATTCTGGTTTTTTTAAGAATACATCACTATTTTGTCATTTTTCTAATAAATCAATATTTTAGGCATTTTCCTTGAGAAAAGTGCGATTTTTAGGCATTTTTCCGTAGGAATTAGGGTTGTTCACGGTTGGTTTTAAACTTGTACCCCCGGTTTTCGGGTTCGGTTTTTGGCCGACACCCGGTTAACCGAAAACCGAAACCGGTTTTTGTCAAATTATCGGGGGGACCCTTTTGCATTTCAAATTCGTAAATTTTGGATCAATTTTTTTAAACAAAATTTTGTTAAAATCTTAAAATTTTCCCCGCGGTGGCTACTGGCAAATAAGAGCAACCTTTTAAAACGTTCTAAAGTCTGATAAAAAAAAACATTTTTTTGGCTAATGTGAATTGTAAACCAGGGGCTCCCAACAAATTTTTCTGAAAAAAGGACTTATAAAACATCGGGAAAACCCTTCAAAAAGATTGCACGGTGGGGTGGACATCCCATTCTTAATCAGGGCGAGATTCAGATCACCGTCCATAAAATATGGCAACCGGCTCCAAAATAGTAGCATTTTTATGGGAATTTTTCTTAAAGAATTTTCAAAAACAAAAAAATGGTGGGAGGGTGGGTGGGTTGGCGGTGCCAATAGGCACCGCCGAGAAAATTTGAATTTTCGATGACAATTTGTTAAGAGATTTGCAACCAAAAATGTAAAAATATGGCACTGTTTTCAAGTTTTTAGGAATGGGAGGGCTCGGCGGCGCCGAAAGGCGCTGACCGGATTTGGGTAGTTTTAGCCCATTTTTTAATCAATATTTTGACACTTTTTGGGGTTTTTTAGTCAACATAAATCCGAGCCCTAGTAATAAAGATTTATATAAACATTATGTAATGAAATAAAATAACCAAAATGCTGAATTTTTTAGCCCAAATAAATGCAAATAATAAACCATTCGTTGGAGTCACTTATAAAATCAATAAAGCTGCCAACCCTATAATTAATCATGCAACGTAAAATTCGATATTGAAAAATGTTTCAATTCAATATTTTTGTGTTAAAAAATGTGTGTAATTTTTTTTATTAATCTTGAAGAATAATATATTTACAATATTTTAGCTTTGATAAAGAAATGATTGATATAAATAAATGACAGCCCACAATTAAAAAAAACTCTTTATTCGTGAAACACCAACCAAACATGTGACGATGGGAATGTGAATTGAGCCAAAGGGGAATCGGGATCATTTAAGTCCATATCACAAAGCAGTGATTAGTCTCCGTAGAACCGTCCGGGATCCAATTTTCGACAGCATTATTTGGCGTAGGAATTCCAGCGGATTCCAGAATTCGTTGGCCTAAGAAAAATGGCATAATTTTGGCGATTTGAATATATTCTCCACATCTCATAGAGCTCTATAAAGTATTTATAAATATCTTCGTATTCACAAGCGATTGCCATTTTCATAAAATAATGATTATTAATAGTAAATGCCAGCATATTGATTCAGTTGAGTAATTAAAAATATTTATACAATAAATGCACATTTTATTTGTGGAATCTCATTATTACTTTAAAATTTTTTTTATTAAAAGCTAAATATTATTTATTATATTAAAAACTGAATATTTTATTATTCTTTATTTAAAAATTATTTGACAGAAATTCTTTAAACAAAAATAATTGACAAGTTTCCATACCGAATACGTTTAAATTATATTAATTGGAATATAAAATGGAAGAGTTTTGGATTTTAATTTTCGTGTCATTTTTTACAACAAATTCACTGGATAAAGCCGAGTCCGTACCCTTGGAAGAATTGCCACTCCAAACATTTGATGAAATATTCGGTAAAGGATGGTGGAACAACGACAAAGCCGAAGAATGGCATAAATTAACGCTTGAACAAACTTTCCATCACCAAATCGACCAGCAGAACACCCAACTTGGACAAATTGAACTCAATTCAACTGATCAGAATCTTCCTCTCACAGAGCCTGATCACTCTGATAATGCCAAAAATGGTAAAGAACAGAACGAAATAATGCAAGAAATTACTTACAACGCTGAAGATGAGCTAAAACGTAAAATTATTAACAAATTCCACGAAATGAAAAACGAATTTAAGCAAAAAGGAAAATATTCAAAAAAAGAATGGAATCAAATTGAGGATAGAATCGCTAAACATTTAAAAGTGAGTCGCAAAAAAATATATAAATGGAAAAAAGAATTTGGCTTAAGTCGAACAAATCCAAAAAATGAGCGGAAAAATTTGATAAAGAAATTTAATCAAATGAAAGCCGAGTTAACGCGGGACAGATTCAAAAACTCTCAAAATGAAATAAATGAAACTGTCGCAAAAGAGTTAGGCCTCAGTTTTATGACAATTCACAGGTGGAAAAGTGAACTTGGCCAAATTAAGCAAAAAAGGAAAATATTCGAAACTTTTTTTTTTTACTAAATTATTGTTTAGCCATAAAACTGATAGTATTTAAAAAATCATTAAATGTCTCGTTTTTTCCAAATCATTGATCATTCATTCAATTACTGTCCGAATTTATATTCTCAATTTCCTGAATATTTAAACCAAAATTCTTTATCAAAGATTGTCAATCGACGGAATTTGGAAGAAATTGTTGTCGTTTAAATTGCCTTTTCCATCTAACCAAAGTATCAGTTCCAATTTTCATAATTTTGGCAATGTCCACATTTCTAATTTTAGGATTTTTGTCCTTAATTTTATAATAATTTTTCATCAATTCCTTTTGTTCGTTATGGGAGTATTTATGTTTTGGTTCTGTAAAAGAATTTCTTGTTTTAATTAATTTAAAAAATAAAATTGGGCTCGAAATACTCACTGGTTTGGCCAAGTTCACTTTTCCAAGCGTAAATTGTTGCAACACTTAGTCCCAACTCTTTTGCGATAGTTTCATCAATTTCGTGATTATAAGAGTTTTTGAATCCGGCCCGCTCTAACTCGGCTTTCATTTGATCAAATTTCTCTATCAAATTTTTCCGCTCATTTTTTGTCTTTTTTTGACTTAGTCCAAATTCTTTTTTCCATTTATATATTTTTGCGCGACTTACTTTTAAATGTTTAGCAATTTTTTTTTCAATTTGATACCATTCTTTTGCCAAATATTTTCCTTTTCGCTTAAATTCGTCTTTTATTGCGTGGAATTCTTTCGTAATTTTACGTTTTCGCTCATCTTCAGCAATATTTTCATTTAAAGAAATTGTTTTGATTATTTTGTTCTGTTCTTCACCATTTTTGGCATTATCAGAGTGATTAGACTCTGTGAGAGGAGCATTCTGATCAGTTGAATTGGGTTTAATTTGTCCAAAGTGATCAGACTCTGTAAGAGGAGGATTCTGATCAGTTGAATTGGGTTCAATTTGTCCAATTTGGGTGTTCTGTCGGTCGATTTGGTGATGGACATTTTGTCCAAAGTTTGTTGGCGGCGTTTTCAAATCTTCGGCTTCACCTTTGTCCCACCAGCCTTCTCCGAATACTTCATCAAATGTTTTGAGTGGCGTTTCCTCCAATTTTACGGATTCGGCTTTGTCCAGTGAATTTATTGCAAAGAATGTCAACAAAATTAAAATCCAGAATTCATTCATCTTGGAATAATTGTAGTGATTTATCTGAATATTTTGTCAATAAAATAAAATAACTATAATAATGAATTTTTTAGCCAAAATAAATGCAAATAATAAATTCTTTGGAGTCACTCAGCAAATCAATAATGTTGGCGATTATTTTCCAAATTTCTGCCAACCTTAAAATATTGATCACACTTGAAGGAAATGGTGACAATTTCCGGTCGCTTGTTTTCTTTAGAATTTGTTGGATAAAATGCCTAAATTGAATTTTCTTAAGAAATTTTGGGAAAATCCAATCAAAAAGCCCAAAATTAGTTCGGATGAAAAGTTCATGACATTTTATATGAATTTTTTATGGAGTTGAATTTTATTATTATAAGCTTAAGATTTACTCAAATCATGTGAACCGGCTGATCCATCTAGTTCAACTTTCTAAAGACTCAACTGGCCAAGGGGCCGTTGTGCCAACGGCCAATTTGCCAAAGATTCTCTCGCATCCTCCTCACTCTCTTCGAGGCCTAATGCTATTTCTAAGGCTTAGCCATAAACAGTTACGAACACAGTCACATTCTAAGCCAGCGATTGAAAGCCGGATAAAAGTGGAGTAAAATGCAGCAGAAAGAATCATTCAAAACTATTTTTATTTTACCTCAAAATGCGCACTTTTTTTCCGTTTTGGGCGCAGGTTGCTTCGTCATGGCCTCTATATTCGGTGACTACCCATTTCCGCAGTGCCATTTTTAAATTTTTATCTATTTTTTGGCCAATCTACATTATTTATGTAACATCAAAAATTTATTAATACATAATCAGTCATTGATTAGCTGTTGAAGTTTATTTAAAAAGCTACAAGCGTAAGATGAAAAAACAAAAGTACTAAGATGAATATAATCCTAAAAGAAAGTGTTAGAGTGTAAAGCCAAATAAACTAAGCTTGCAGAAAAATAGGGATTTACCTAAAAATAGCAGGCGTAAGTACAAAAATTCTTAATAAGAAGTATTTTCCTTTTTTTATACTGCAAAAAATCTTATGGCCCTAAAAACCTGGACTCCTGGTTTTTCTTATACCCTAGCCCGGCGCGAGGACCAAGTTTTTCTGAAAAATTTTTGGTCACATAAAAATGTAAAATTTTCCTTTATTTTCTTCAATGCATAGTTTTGAAAATGCATATTAAAATGCATATTCAATCTTATTCAGTATTAAATACTGTAAATTGGCTAAAAAATAGACAAAAATTTAAAAATGGCACTGAGGAAATGTCCACTGAGGAAGTGTCCACTGAGGAAATGTCCACTGCGGAAGTGTCCACTGAGGAAGTGTCCACTGAGGAAATGTCATGGAGCCCTCTATTCTGCTGGAAACGACGAGTCAGAAAAAAGCCGACTCAGTACCATAAAACCCCGTCCGATCTTCTTGAGTGGACTCATGTGAATTCCGCTCCGGTAATTGTTTTTGTTTCTTGGGATTGTCCGAATTCGGAGCTCCTATTCGTGTTCTACGCCGCGGAACCGCGAAAAATTTGGAACCGATTTTGGAACCGGTTCCCGGAACCGCCAAAATCCGGAACCGCTTCGGAACCGGAACCGCGGAACCGCCAAAATCCGGAAACGCTTTGGAACCGGAACCGCGAAGAGCTTGGAACCGCTTCGGAACCGGTTCCGGAACCGGTTCCAATACATGTTTTTCCAGTGCATAATGAATTGAATATGATTCGTTTTTGAAGCGAATAGCCTTTTTACACAACAAAGCAAAACTTCCAAATACAAAGCATCAACAATTTTAATTTCCTTGAGTATTTTCGCTCTATCAATCTATTAAATACATGCAGAACAATAACTATAAATTAGAGTTGGCAGGATCGGGATCCCGGCAGGATCGGGCGGGATTATCCCGGTTTTTGGAATCCCGATTAGAAAATATGCATTAAAATCCTTTTTTTAATTTCTCGTTAGAGCCGCAATACTTAATGATTGCCGTCCATTAATAGAACAGCTTTTAAGCCTAAGCCCAGAGTTTTCCCGGTTCCGGTGCCGGTTCCACAAAGTTTTGGATTATGATGTCTTATCGGGGATATGATGTCTTATCGGAGATATGATGTCTTATCGTAAATATGATGTCTTATCGGAGATATGATGTCTTATGGGAGATATGATGTCTTATCGGAGATATGATGTCTTATCGGAGATATGATGTCTTAGGAGATATGATGTCTTACGGAGATATGATTTCTTATCTGAGATATGATGTCTTATCGGAGATATGATGTCTTATCGGAGATATGATGTCTTATCGGAGATATGATGTCTTATCGGAGATACGACGGAAATTAAAATAGGCCCCAGGCCTAGCGCATAGCTTGCAAAATGGTAAGCTTTTTGTCTTTCTTCATCGTTGCAGTCACAGCATTGTAACGCGCCTATCCGAGTAATGTCAATAAATTGATTTGGTCCCGGTTCAAAATGTTTAGGAAAAAATATTTATGAAATGTCAAGAATATTATTGATTCGGATGAGATAGTAATTATTAAAAAATATGATTTACATTAGGGTTGGTCCCCGTCCCCGAACCCCGACTTTTTTTAGTCGGGGTTTTCGTCCCCGACCCCGACTTTTTTGAATTTTTCGGGGTTTTTGCTGGGAAAAACCCCGAACCCCGACTTTTTTGGTCGGGGACGAAAACCCCGACCCCGACTTTTCCCGCCCCCGAGGGCTCGGGGACCAACCCTAATTTACATAAATAAATGCCCAAATTGTGGGCGGTCATTTATTTCTTTCAATAATTTTTTAATCCAAGCTAATTACTATTTATTAATATTGTACAATTTGTGAATATTTACTATTCCCTACATTTTAAGGAAAATTTTGTAAGATTCGATATAACAAAAATAATTGGCAAATTTTTTTCCGTTTAATTATAACTATTGTAATTTCAAATAAATCTCCCTAAATTTAGAGGTTTCTTTGACCAAAGAAAATGGACGAGTTTTGGCTTTTAATTTTGGTGTTATTTTTTGCAACAAATTCACTCGACAAAGCCGAATCCGTACAATTATTTGATGAAATATTCGGAGAAGGCTGGTGGGACAATGACAAAGCCGAAGAATGGCATAAATTAACGCTTGAACAAAATGCCCTTCACCAAATTCGATCAGCAGAACACCCAACTTGGACAAATTGAACCAAATTCAACTGATCAGAATCCTCCTCTCACAGAGTCTGATCACTATGGACAAATTGAAGCCAATTCAACTGATCAGAATCCTCCTCTCACAGAGTCTGATCACTATGGACAAATTGGACCCAATTCAACTGATCAGAATCCTCCTCTCACAGAGTCTGATCACTATGGACAAATTGGACCCAATTCAACTGATCAGAATCCTCCTCTCACAGAGTCTAATCACTCTGATAATGCCAAAAATGGCTGAAGAACAGAACGAAATAATCAAAGAAATGACTTTAAACGAAAATATTGCTGAAGATGAGCGAAAACGTAAAATTGTTGGCGAATTCAACGCAATGAAAGACACATTTAAGCAAAAAGGGAAATATTCGAATAAAGAATGGGTTCAAATTGAAAAGAAAATTGCTAAACATTTAAAAGTCTATCGCTCAAAAATATATAAATGGAAAAAAGAATTTGGCATTAGTCAAAAAGTGGTCTATGAAAAAGAAGAACGTAAACATTTGATAGAGAAATTTGATAAAATAAGGCTGAGTTAAAGCGGGAACGGAATCAAAAATTCTCATAATGAATTAGATGAAATTGTCGCAAAAAAATTGGGCCTCAGTTTTACAACAATTAACAGGTGGAAAAGTGAACTTGGCCAAACCGGTGAGCTTTTCGAGCCCATTTTATTATTTAAATTACTTAATTCTTTTAAAGAACCAAACCGTAAATACTCCCACATCAAACAAAAAGAATTAATGAAACTTTATTATGAAACTAAGGACACAAATCCTAAAATTAGAGACGAGGGCATTGCCAAAATGTTGAAAATTGGAAAAAACACTTTATTTAGATGGAAAAAGCAATTTAAACGACAGCAATTTCATCCAACTTCTGTCGATGGACATTCTTCTGTGGATGAAAATGCCGCTGATGCTGATATTCACAATGCTAACTATCTGCAGATAAACCGTTAGCTGCAGATAAATCCGTATAGACAATGCTACGGCTAGGGTATCCGTATTCCGAACTAGCAAAATAATCCCTATCCATAGCGCCACCCTTATCCTTTATTCACATTGCTAAGGATTGGGTATCGGCTAGTGTATCTACAGCTGAAAATCCTTAGCCTCCTCTCGATGAGGATAGTTTGTTAGATTTGCTTTAAAAATAAAGTTTATAAATGGTCTAATTCTGTCTAAATAATTTAAAATATTTTTAATAGCCATAATTATTATGAATTAAACTGTTTAATTAATTTATAATTTCAAAAAGTTTATTCACATAAGAATAATGAATGAAATTTTTGTTTAACAAAAATATTATGATTTACGATAATATATCGTATCTGCTTTTTGCTTATTCATTTTTTTCATTGTAAAAGTCCAGTCCCTTCTTGAAAAACGCTCTTCCTTCTTCAAGAAATTTTGCTGCTTCATTTTTCATCTCCAACTGCTCAAGTTCCCCCTGCAACACTTTGACCTGGAGATCAGAAATTTCTGACGACAATTGGCGAGAAGATGGACCTGAAGAAATAGATGGCGAATCACGGCCAGACCCGGTGGGCGAGTCAAAACGCCGCTATGTTGTTTAATATAATAGCAAGTTCACGCTATTCCGCCTTTTTCATCAAATAAGTTGTTGGCCGCGCTCATAACTTGGCAAGTGTCCAATAAAATGGGTGCAAAAACATTTTTATTTATCGAAACAAACAACGGAAAAGAGGATAATCGGCTAGTTATCTGTAGCTTTCGGCTAGCTATCTGTAGCTTTGGATAGGTAGCTGCAGCTCAAATTATCTTTAACCTTGTGAATATGGATTTCAAGCTGTAGATTTTTCAATCTGCAGATACCCTAGCTACAGCTAGGAATCTGCAGATTTCAATCTTTAGCATTGTGAATATCAGCATGAGAAATTGAATCCGTGGATTTGAATTAATGCCATTGATTTTATAAACAAGAAATTAATCAATTTAGTACAAAATGTCAAAATAAGGAAAAGCCACCGACTAAACGAGGATTTATGGTTTTGCTGTTCAGGGTTTTGGACGTTTATCACATTTTTTCCCAGTGTCGATCAAAACTTTATCAATTCAATTTGTCTTTGTCAACTAACTTTTTGGGTTCCCTGTAAATTCTCTTCGGTGTGTTCAAATTAAGCGAAGTTTGTTCTGCTCGATACCGGTGAATTCCGAAATTTAATATTAGCGCATTCGCGGCGCTGAAATAAAATGCCGCAAACGGCTGAGCTTTTGGACAAATGGGAAAGGGTTTAGTAAAAATAAATCAAACCAACTTTCGACTAGAATTTGAATTCACCAAAGTGTAAAAACTATCAGGAAACTTTCGTAGATTTGAAGCTATTGTTAAGCTAAAGCTTGGACAATTAAGCAAGTGATTGTGCCTACGCTTCCCCCATTAATGAAGATCTTTAAATAAATTTTCGAATTTAATTAAAATGCGCGCAAAGCAAGAAAAAACTTCACATCTTTATGAATTATCGTTTCAAATTTCTTAACATTGTTTGCAAATTTTTTGTAAAAAAATTCCGCGGCGCCGGACATCCCTCACTCTTCAGTAAACAAACTTTTCTGTAATTTTCCCGAAATTACGAAGCTAAACAATTTATATATATAATCAGGGCTGATACTTTTAGGCTCGAAAACAATATGCATCGCGACATTTGCGAGCTTATACATCTGCAACTACACAGGGGTGCAGATAGTTGGTGCGGTCCTCGTGATCCAAATTACGGCCGGTGCAAAAAGCAATTTCCCGTACCGTTTTCCAACCCGACTATCTTGCGCCCCGATCGGCTAACTCTGTATTTCAGGCCAAGCCCCGTAGATGGTGGTGCCCAAATACAAATTGCCACCACTATTATAACAATTCACCTGTGGTGCCCTTTAACCCATTTATACTTATTAAATATAGAGTGCATCACATTATACTCTTTGCCTATGGCAACAAGGTAAACATCAAATACGCACTAAAATATCCATTCAAAGGGCCTGGACATTGCTATGTCGAGTGCAAGGAAGAGTCCGGCAAAATTAGTATTGACGAGCTGGCGCAATATGCGAAAATGAACTTTCGCGGATGGACCGAGGCATATGCGCTCATTACGGCGCAGACTTTCGTAAGGCTTTCACACAATGTTGTGAAATTAAGCATCCACTTGGGTGGTGTTAGAGCTTTTCAGCAACAGAACATGGTTCCAAAAAATCGAACAAGGAGATTTACCTGAGTCAAAATGCTCGGCAATAAACCATATTGCTTTTTCCACCCAAAAATCCCATTCTTAGGGGTTTGCAATATCAAATTAGGCGATTTGTTATCAAAATTTCAAATCGAATCAAGTAAGATCCGCCAAAAATTTATTTGCTACTAAAGATCATAACAAGAAATCAGATTAAAAAAGACAAAATTCGTATTTATTCAGTATTTTTTGCAAAATACGGAACACGTAATACGGAATTACGGAATGCTAAAAATAATACAGAGCACGGAATACGGGCAGACAAAAAATATGGAATTTCACGAAATATGGAACGGACGAATCCCTGGCACGCGCTTGTGAGGTCTGGGGACTTCCGTCGCCACTGTTTGGGCAATTCTTAAACTTGGAAAAATGGCGAAAAATTAAGAGCAATTTAACGCTTCGAGTTTTCAATTTTCCTGAACATTTGAGCCGGCATTATCAGTCAACGAATGCCCAGGATGGAATTGCTGTCGTTTGAATTTTCTCTTCCATCTGACCAAAGTATCGGTTCCGATTTTTAACCCTTTGGCAATGTTTCCAAATCTCTAATTGTAAGGATTTTTGTCTTTAATTTCATAATAACATTTCATCAATTCCTTTTGTTCGCTGTGGGAGTATTTATGTTGTGCTGCAAAAGAATATTAATTAATATAAATAATAAATAAATTTGGGCTCGAAAATACTCACCGATTTGGCCAAGTTTACGTTTCCAAGCGTAAATTGTTCGACCAGTTATGCCCAGCTCTTTCGCAACAGTTTCATTTATTTCATTTTTATATGAATTTTTGAATCCGTCCCGCTTTAACTCGGCTTTCATTTGATTAAATTTCTCAACCAAAATTTTTCGCTCATTTTTTGTCTTTTTTGGGCATATGCCAAACTCTTTTTTCCATTTATATATTTTTGAGCGACTGACTTTTAAATGTTTAGCAAGTTTATTCTCAATTTGAACCCATTCTTTTTTTGAATATTTTCCTTTTCGGTTAAATTCGTTTCTCATTGCGTGAAATTTGTCGATAATTTTAAGTTTTTCGTTTGAAGAAATTTCGTGTTGTTCTTCGCCATTTTTGGCATTAACAGAGTGATCAGACTCTGTGAGAGGAGGATTCTGATCAGTTAAATTGGGTTCAATTTGTTCAGAAAGATCAGACTCTGTGAGAGGAGGATTCTGATCAGTTGAGTTGGGTTCAATTTGTCCAGAGTGATCAGACTCTGTGAGAGGAGGATTCTGATCAGTTGAATTGGGTTTAATTTGTCCAAGCTGGGTGTTCTGCCGATCGATTTGGTCATGGAAATTGTGTTCAAGCGTTAATTTATGCCATTCTTTGGCTTTATCATTGTCCCACCACCCTTCTCCAAATATTTCATCAAATAATTGTACGGATTTGGCTTTGTCGAGTAAATTTGTTGCAAAAAATAACACCAAAACTAAAAACCAAAACTCTTCCATTTTTTTTTGCAAAACAGACTCTGAATTTAGAGAGATTTATTTAAAATTCTATATTTTATAATGTAAACTTCACATAGGTAAATCATTATCTTTAATAATATTTCACTCGAATCCCCTTTTGAACCGGGACCAAATCAATATTCCTGACGTAAATATTTTCCTAACCTTTTGAACCGGCACGGAATCAATAATTTCCTGACATTTCGTAAATATTTTCCTACTAAGAATCATCATTTTTATGCAAATGGCGATCGATTGTGATAGGCAAATGAAAAATATATTATGCACCAGGGAGAGCTGACAGGCGCCGTCGGGAAAATTTTTTGTTCGGCGGCGCCTATCAGCACCGCCGACCCCCTCCTAAAAGTTGACCAAAAAGGTGTGGGGGAACTTTGGGTGGTTTCTCGGGTTCTTACGGTATTTATTTTGTATCCGCCTCGGCCTCTGCCCCTTCTTTGGAAGCGATTCGCTATTGGTACGAAGTTTGCATTTTCTAGGTCCCGATTTGATCGAATCGGTTCCGGTGAACATATGGTACGTTTCGGTTGTATAGTCGGTAAAATGGTCTCTGGTTCCAATTCATTTCCCTCCGGGGAAATTCCCTAAATGGTGCCCGGAAATTGTTTCGGCCTCTGTTTTGATTCCAAATGGGTCGTGACGGCAAAATTTTGGTTGGTATTTTGTTGGGGAATTAACATATTAACCGCCTCAACCAGCGCATTTGCCAATTTTTCTTTTCGCCAATTCTGCCTGTGCCTCTTCCTCCTCAATCGCCTCCTGAATTGCTTCATGAGGGATTGAGGCTTATTTTTGTGTCTTAGGCATTCCCTTAGGCTAATTTCTAGCTCATTCTTAAAAAGGTCAATGGCGAATTCTTTTCTGATTTCTGCGTTAAAACCTCCCCCGTCCGGGTATCCCTTTTCCAGTAACTGTCCGATTGTTTCGGCAAAGGGGGGGATTGACTCGCCCGGGCGCTGCTTTCTGGTCTGGCACATTCTACGGTAGTGGGTTACGCCTGCGCCGATCGCGAATTTCTTTGCCAACTGATCTATCAAAATAAGCCAGTTTTTTTGTTTGTTGTTTGGTGAGGCCATCATAAATTATCTACACTTTTTTTGATAGATAAATTGGTAGCGTGCGGCACATATCCTTTTCCGATTGTTAAATTCTTCTATAAAGAAGCTAACGGTCTGTGAGTCCCGGTGTCCCAGGAATGGGGTGATTCTAATGGTGGGTTTGGGAGCTAACCCTTCCATTTTTATGCTCAGGTCGCCCATTTTTGCTTAAATCGTCCATGTCCGTCATTTTATTTGTGTTACTTTTCCATGAGTTAAATTGTACCGGTATTTCCGTTCAACCGGGCCGGTTTTGAAATGTCTGGAGTATGGGTCGGTGTCGGTGGACGCCAAAGTCGGTGGACTGCGAGTTCCCGAAAGGGACGGGTTGGTTAATGTTGTGTTCCATCTGCGCGCGTTGGCCAAGAAGAAAAGACCCACAGATTTCCTTTCTTGTTGATTGGAGAATTGTTTTTGTTAAACATAAAAGGTTTTTTGTCGACCATTGTTTTATTAAGGAAACTGGCAGGCCTGAAAAAAAGCAATTATCATTTTGACTCTCGAGGTCCACCCCAGTGTTTTCCCGGTTCCGGTTCCGGTGCCGGTTCCAGCGGTTCCGGGAACCGGTTCCGGAACCGGAACCGCGGAACCGCGAAAAATTTGGAACCGATTTTGGAACCGGTTCCCGGAACCGCCAAAATCCGGAACCGCTTCGGAACCGGAACCGCGGAACCGCCAAAATCCGGAACCGCTTTGGAACCGGAACCGCGGAACCGCAAGAGCTTGGAACCGCTTCGGAACCGGTTCCGGAACCGGTTCCAATACATGTTTTTCCAGTGCATAATGAATTGAATATGATTAGTTTTTGAAGCGAATAGCCTTTTTACACACAACAAAGCAAAACTTCCAAATACAAAGCATCAACAATTTTGATTTCCTTGAGTATTTTTCGCTCTATCAATCTATTAAATACATGCAGATCAATAACTATAAATTAGAGTTGGCCGAGATCGGGATCCCGGTCGGGATCGGGCGGGATTATCCCGGTTTTTGAAATCCCGATCCCGATCTCGATTGGTGTGGTGGGGTTTAGTTCCCCGACAATGTATCTGACTTTCTCTGAACATTTACGGTGGTGTTAACAATTCTAAAAATTCTTTTAAATTTTTCCAATTTTTTAAAAAATATTTTAGATGACAATTCACAAGTTTTTCATTCATTTTTTGGTTGTAAATCATAGGGCTTTGTTTTGGAACATTTATAATTTTTTGGACCAATTTTCTTGACAAATATTGTTTAATTTTCAAGAAAATTTTCCCGGCGGCGCCTACCGGCACCGCCGGACCTTTACCATACCATTCCTAAAAGGTGAAAAAATATTCAGCCCTAAAAGTTTATCAGAATCCCAAAAAAATTTATGATGGATGAGGCAATAAAATGTGGAAATGAGAAAAATATTTTTAATAATAATAAAAAAAAAATTTGTCTTATTCTTATTGTCGTTTTATAAAATTGATCATTTTCTATGTAAGTTGAAGTTGAACAACATTTTTCTGATTTTTAAAAAAAATTTTGGCTATATTTACAAATTATTGGAATTTGGAACCGGAACCGTTGGAACCGGTTCCGGAACCGGTTCCTGGAACCGCCAAAATCCGGAACCGCTTTGGAACCGGAACCGCGGAACCGTGAAAACCCGGAACCGGTTTGGAACCGGAACCGCGGAACCGTCAAAATTCGGAACCGCTTCGGAACCGGAACCGCGGAACCGTCAAAATTCGGAACCGCTTTGGAACCGGAACCGCGGAACCGTCAGGAAAACTGGAACCGGGAAAACACTGGTCCACCCACACCCTACCCCCTAAACCCTTGGCGAAATCGTCGCGCATTTTCACACCTTCTGGCGGTCACGGTTATCTAACTACTCCGGTCCGCAAAGTTTCAAAAAAATCCTGCAAATGCTATTTTGCCGCACTCTAATCGGAACCGCTGATTGAAAGGCACAGTTGAGTCTGGCCGTTTGTCGCTGGAAAATTTTAGAAATCCCGGTTTTCAAAATTCCGGAAACATTGTATCATATGATCCAGAGTCAAAATCACTCAAAACCACTTGCTAGGTTTTATCGCACTGAAAACAATAAAGCAATCAAAAATTTTATTGGGACGAGCAGTAAAATTGCAGCTAAAGTACCGAACACTCGACTACGGCGGCCAGTAGGTGGGGCAAGACTCCGGGCTACGTATGACATCCGCGCGCGCCCGCTCCACTAATTTTTAAAGGTGTCAACCGATTCAAAAGCCGCTTTAAATTGTCAACTTTTATTTTCCGTAATCCGTGCATGAAATAACATATTTTCAGAATAGTTTTAGAAGCCTTCCAGAAATGAAAATGCCAAAAAAAAGTCATAAGGAATTTGGAAGGGTAATTTTTGTAGCATTTTTTCTGGGCTATTTCGCCAATTAAGTAACAATAAAAATCTGAAAAAACTTCATGCTAATATATCTTTTATATTGGAGCTTCATTTGAATCTCACTGAATTCAGAGCTTATTTGACCAAATAAATTGGAAGAATGTGGCATAAGTCTATTTTGTCTGAGGTTCAAGTTCTCGAGTGAAAATACTTTTTAATTGAATGCCCCCTGGTGGTGTTTTACTCTTTGCTTTGACCAATACACTTCTGCTGGGCAGCAAAAATACTTAGCATTATAACATAATTTGCTACATTTAAACTCACCGCCGCTGTACCCCTCCCATTCTAAAAAATCCGACATACGACATCACCAAAAAAACGACATTTTCCGAGATATCCGACATTTCCCACATCCGACATCCGCATTTTCATACATTTAAAACAAAATGGTAAATAAAAACAAAGGAAGATTTTATATTATAAAAATTCTTCGTTGACCATTATTTAAATACATTCTGGTTTGAGTTATCAATTTTCTGAACATTTGCCGCGGCAGTCGCTTTCACAAAATGGCCATTGAGAGAATTTGGATAAAATTGCTGTCGTTTAAATTGCTTTTTCCATTTATACAAAGTGGCTCTTCCAATTTTCAACATTTTGACAATGTCCTCGTCAGTAATTTTAGGATTTTTGTCCTTGATTTCATAAAAATGTTTCATTAATTCTTTTTGTTCGGTGTGGGAGTGTTTATGTTGTGCTGTAAAAGAATTTTGAATTAATATAAATATTTATAAAATTGGGCTCGAAATACTCACTGGTTTGGCCAAGTTCACTTTTCCACCTGTAAATTGTTCCAAAACTGAGGCCCAACTCTTTTGCGACAGTTTTATCAATTTCTTTCTTATGAGCGTTTTTGAATCCATCCAGCTTTAACTCGGCTTTTCTCTGATCAAATTTCTCGACCAAATTTTTTTGCTCATTTTTTAAATTTCTTCGGCTTAGGCCAAATTCTTTTTTCCATTCAAATATTTTTGTGCGATTGACTTTTAAATGTTTAGCAATTTTGACCTCAATTTGATTTCTTTCTTTCCACGGAAATTGTCCTTTTTGTTTTAATTCGTCTTTTATTTCGTGGAATTTGTTAACAATTTTGCGTTTTTCGTTTGCAGTAATTTCTTTGATTATTTCGTTCTGTTTTTCATCAATTTTGGCATTATCAGAGTGATCAGACTCTGTGAGAAGAGGATTCTGATCAATTGAATTGGGTTCAATTTGTCCATAGTGATCAGACTCTGTGAGAGGAGGATTCTGATCAGTTGAATTGGGTTCAATTTGTCCAATTTGGGTGTTCTGCCGATCGATTTGGTGAAAAAATTTTGTTCAAGGGTTAATTTATGCCATTCTTCGGCTTTCTCATTGTTCCACCACCCTTCTCCGAATATTTCATCAATTATTTTGAGTGGCAATTCCTCCAATTGTACGGATTCGGCTGTGTCGAGTGAATTTGTTGCAACGAATGCCACCAAAATTAAAATCCAAAATTCTTCCATTTAACGGAAAATTCGATATGGAAAATGTTAATATTTTTTGTTAAGATAATCTCAAAAATTATCTTAAAATTTAAAAAAAATAAAATATTCAAATTTTTCAATATTAATAAATAATACCCATTCTTGGTATTTCTTAAATATTCGAATCTCCGATATAATCCTATGATATAATTATGATATTAATTGCGAAATTCCTGCTTTAATTAAATCGTGTGAAACTCATGTGCCGCCCCCATAATATGTCATGTTGCGAATCATTAAATCATTCTTTACCTCCGGGCGAATGTTAAATTATTTTAAATAATTTTTCATTTTAGCTATTCGGAATTGATCGTCATTTTTATAAATGCAATTATTATCATGTAGTAAGAAAATATTTTTGAGATGTCACTTGATTTGTGGTCTGAAATTCACTGGACAAAGCCGAATCCGTAAAAGTAAAATTGGAGGAAACGCCATTCAAAACATTTGATGAAATATTTGGAGAAGGCTGGTGGGACAAAGGTGAAGCCGAAGATTTGAAAATGCCGGCGCCAACAAACTTTGGACAAAATGCCCATCAGACCGGCAGAACACCCAAATTGGACAAATTGAAGCCAATTCAACTGATCAGAATCCTCCTCTCACAAAGTCTGATCACTTTGATAAAGCCAAACATGATGAAAACAAAACGAAATAATAAATTATGTAAATGCAAAAATTGCGATGTGACTCAGCAGCTTGTTTTCTCGAATGAGCTTGATTTCATTCTCGGATATCCGAGTCCGAGCGGTATAATCTGTCAAAATACGAAAAACGTTGATTTCCCGAGAAAACATATCGAAGAAAAAGATTTGTTTGAAGTACCCAAGGCCCGGGTGCCCAGCAGGGATGGGCCGAATTCTGTTTTCCGTTTTCCTTTAAAAAAAAATTTCCGTTTTTTTAAAAATAAATTTCCGCCCATCCCTGATGCCCAGCACCCACTGGCTGGGAGTCGTTCAACTGGGCGCTCACAACTGGGCGCTCACGACTGGGCGCTCACAACTGAGCGCCCATTATAAAAGGGTCATCTGGGCGCCCGTTGAAAATTTTTTTTAATTTTTCAAAATTTTGAAAATTAATGAGGTATGTCTACTTGGTGTTATAAACCAGGGTGGCTTAGGCCTAAGCATTTTTTTAAAATTTTAAAAAAATTATCGTGATCGCAATCCTTAAAGATTGACGTCATTTTGATTGTATTTTAGTTTTTTAATGAAGATTTCAGCATAAAATCATCTGGAAAAAATTAAAAAAATTTTTGAAAAAAAAAAAATTAAAAAAGGAAACATTGGCGCCCAGATGACTCTTTTATAATGGGCGCCCAGTTGTGGGCGCCCAGTCGTGAGCTCCCAGTTGTGAGCGCCCAATCGTACCCGGCGCCCAGTCGTGAGCGCCCATGTGAGCGCCCAGTCGTACCCGGCGCCCAGTCGTGAGCGCCCAGTTGTGAGCGCCCAATCGTACCCGGCGCCTAGTCGTACCCGGCGCCTAGTCGTGAGCGCCCAGTTGACCCCAATCGCACTGGCTTTCCGTCGAAATTTGAAGGAATCCCAAGGGATAAGGACGAATGGGGTCAACTGGGCGCTCACAACTGGGCGCTCACAACTGCGCGCTAACGACTGGGCGCTCACGACTGGGCGCTCACAACTGGGCGCTCACGACTGGGCGCCGGGTACGATTGGGCGCTCACAACTGGGCGCTCACAACTGGGCGCTCACGACTGGGCGCTCACAACTGGGCGCTCACAACTGGGCGCCCACAACTGGGCGTCCATTATAAAAGGGTCAGCTGGGCGCCAATGTTTCCTTTTTAAATATTTATTCAAAAATTTTTTAATTTTTTCCAGATGATTTTATGCCGAAATCTTCATCAAAAAACAAATTGGCATCAATCTTTAAGGATTGCGGTCCCGATAAAAATTTTTTTAAATTTTAAATGCTTAGGCCTAAGCCACCCTGGCTTAGGGGTTCGTTAGGCTAGGCCTAAGCCAGCCTGGCTTAGGTTTTTTAAAGATTAACCTTTTTGGGTTCATGCAGAAATTATTTTGCACGTTTCTGAAATTTCGAAAATGGTTAGAATTCGGTGTTCTCCCGGAACCACCTTTTTACGTCAACTTTCAAAAAATTTTTGGTTGTTACATAACACCAAGTAGACTCTATACCTCATTAATTTTGAAAACTTAAAAAAAATTTCAACGGGCGCCCAGATGACCCTTTTATAACGGCGCCCAGTTGAACGACTCCCGATAAGGAGCTGAGGCGTGCAACTATCGTGAAAGATCGTAGCATTTTTGATTTCTCTCATTTTATAAAAGACAAGAGTCTTTTTTGTTTCTTTTTTTTTGTGATCATATGTTCGGGGAAACATTCGGATCCTTCCAGACGTCTTGACCGCTTTTTGCTGATTAGTGATTTTAACCGTTAGTTATTTTGACTTTGTGAATATTATTATTTTTTAAATCGTAGGACGGAGATCAAAGAAGAAATTATTCCAAAGACAGCAGATTGCGGTGACCGAGGGAACGGTAATGTCTACAATAGTATATGCCAAACTTTTATAGGTCAAAAAATATTTAAAAATGCCAAATCGTTTCTTTACAACTTATTGATCGTTCATTCAAATACTCCCCGAATTCGAATTCCCAATTTCCTGAACATTTGCGGCAGCATTTGCTTCCACCGAATTTTCATTGACAGAATTTAGATGAAATTGCTGTCGTTTAAATTGCCTTTTCCAATTATACAAAGTGACTCTGCTGATGTTCAGGCTTTTGGCAATGTCCTCGTCTCTAATTTTAAGATTTTTGTCCTTAATTCATAATAACGTTTCATCAATTCCTTTCTGTGGGAGTATTTATTTTGTGCTGTAATTTTTAATTATTATAAATAATTTATAAAATTGGGCTCGAAATACTCACCGATTTGGCCAAGTTCACTTTTTCACCTGTAAATTGTACCAAAACTGAGACCCAAGTCTTTTGCGGCAATTTCATCAATTTGATTTGAATAAGAGTTTTTGAATCCGGCCCGCTTGAACTCGGCTTTCATTTGATCAAATTTCTCTATTAAATTTTTGTGATCATTGTCGGATCTGGGGTAGATGCCGACAAAGTTCGCACACGCTAGTGCTGAGTTGAGTTGGAGAGTGGTGGGGGTCTGGCCAAAGGAAATAAAAACGCCATGATTTCACCAATTTATTAGCTCAAACTTGGATAATTAAACCGAGATCTCTCTCGAAATGTGAAACATAAAAGTGATCACTGAGGATTTAGGGCATCACACAATTGACAAGTGTGGGGAATGTGAAATGATCACGCGGGAAATCGGATGATGTAAACCTGGGAATTTGAATGCCCCCAGGGGGTACCCAGAATTGGATGAATGTTGTTTCAAAGGATTTGGTCAGACAAAGAATGGACTTGAAATGGATTTTGGATGATTTGCACCGAAAGAGGTTAATGGATTGGACTGACGGATCGATTGGTGAAAATGTGTGGATTGATTGGAATTGTTGTGCAGAGTGAGGGGGGGGGGAGGAGGGGGTATAGGAAGGTCAAGAGGGAAATTGTCGATGGGCGGCGAAATGCCTCGAAGTGGTCAAAGTGATGAGTGAATTGAATGTGGTGAAAAGCGACGGGCTTATAAAGGGTACAGAATTGTTTACCAGATGATGGGGTGAGCAGTAATTGACTGAAAGATTTGATCAGTTGGGGGAGATAAGCGCGAAATTGCATGAAATGGGCAAAAATGGGGTGATAACAACTAAATGTTGACAGCAGAATTTGAGTGTTCTTTGGTGGTGCTTCACAAAAGAGTGGAATTGGGAGGAGGGTAGTTATAAAGCTTGAAATTGTTTAAAGTTTATGAAAATAAAAAATGAACAGCAATTGTACAGCCAAAGAAATTAGAAAAAATTGTTAACAGAATTTGGTGTCTTCAATTATTGACCATTCATTCAGTTCGAGTTCTCAATTTCCTGGACATTCGCCGCCGCGTTTTCTTTCATAGAATGTCCATCAACAGAATTTGGATGCAATTGCTGTCGTTTAAATTGCCTTTTCCAATTAACCAAAGTGGCACTTCCATTTTCAACATTTTGGCAATGTCCTTATCATAAATTTTAGGATTTTGGTCCTTAATTTCATAATAACTTTTCAATAATTTTTTTTGTTCGCTGTCGGAGTATCCATTTGGTTCTGAAAAGAATTTTAATTAAAATGTATAAAGTAAAATTGGGCTGAAATACTCACTGGTTTGGCCAAGTTTTCTTTTCCAAGCGTAAATTGTTGCGACACTTAGGCCCAACTCTTTTGCGACAGTTTCATCAATTTCGTGATTATAAGAGTTTTTGAATCCGGCCCGCGTTAATTCTGCTTTCTTCTGATCAAATTTCTCTATCAAATGTTTACGTTCTTCTATTTTCTTCCCAAAGTTATGCATTTTTCGACTTAAGCCAAATTCTTTTTTCCATTCAAATATTTTTGTGCGAGTGACTTTTAAATGTTTAGCAATTTTCTCCTCAATATGAATCCATTCTTTTTTCGAATATTTTTCTTTTTGCTTAAATTCGTCTTTTATTGCGTGGAATTTGTCGATAATGTTACGTTTTTCGTTTAAAGTAATTTCTTTGATTATTTCGTTCTGTTCTTCACCATTTTTGGCATTATCAGAGTGATCAGACTCTGTGAGAGGAGGATTCTGATCAGTTGAATTGTGTTCAGTTTGTCCAAAGTGATCAGACTCTGTGAGAGGAGGATTCTGATCAGTTGAATTGGGTTCAATTTGTCCATAGTGATCAGACTCTGTGAGAGGAGGATTCTGATCAGTCAAATTGGGTTCAATTTGTCCAGAGTGATCTAACTCTGTGAGAGGAGGATTCTGATCAGTTGAATTGGGTTCAATTTGTCCAAGCTGGGTGTTCTGCCGATCGATTTGGTCATGGAAATTGTGTTCAAGCGTTAATTTATGCCATTCTTTGGCTTTGTCGTTGTTCCACCATCCTTTACCGAATATTTCATCAATTATTTTGAGTGGCAATTCCTCCTCAAATTGTACGGGGGCGGTTTTGTCCAATAAATTTGGTGCAAAAAATAACAAAATTAAAATCCAAAAGTCATTCATCTTAGGATAATTTTCGTATTTTATATGAATATTAAAAATGAAATAAATAACTAATATGATGAATTTTAGCCCAATTAAATGCAAATATAAAAACAATTTTTTTGGAGTTACTCAAAAAATCAATAAAGGCCATCATTTCTAAATTCCTGCCAACCCTATTATTATTTTGTGATACCGGGACAATTCAGTCCCGGTCAAAAAAACCGAGAATATTGATTAGGGATCTATGTTTAAAGACTAAAAAGTCGCCTAATTCAAAAATTTTTTCGAAATGAATGCCTGGGCTTCTCTCGTCAAACTTGGTTGCAAAAAAAAAAATTGGTTAAAAGCTAAAAACCCATAACCTTTTCGGGATTCAATTGTTATAAACTTTTTTATTTTGTTTCTAAAAGTAGCCAAATTCAATTAGTAATTTTTAAAATCATAAAATCACTTTTATCTGTCTTTCCTGCCGACGAGTTGTTTCCATTCGTTTCGTTGTTTGGATAAGGGCGCCAAAATTGAAGCGAATTTTGGATCGAAAAAATTTCAAATTAAACATTGACGATGTGATTAGAAACTGTGAAACGAGGATTTATGCTTTTGTATTGAGGCTTCCGATCGTTTATCATTTATTTTTTCCAATTCACGTCTGAAGGAAAAGTGTAGGCTCGTCAGCGTTTGAGACGCTGCTATTTTTTGTGGATTTTTACAAAACTGTAGGACCCTTTTGGTCAAAATTTGTAAGAATTTTTTTCTTCTAAAAATTGTCTGGAAATACGTTATTTGTCGCGCTAATTACGAAATTGTCAATAAAATTTAAAACGGTTTTTGATATAAGAGCATCTGGATTCAAAAATTCTTTTTTTGTACGCATTTTAATTTAAAAATATTTGAAAATCATTAAAAATGTAATGGGGGATAGAATGTGAAGGCCGAAGAAAGGTTAAAAAACGATCGTACTGAAGTGGGTTCGAACCCAAAACACAAGATCTAAAAGACAAACCAGTGAGCTAACAATTTAGCTGGGGGGGGGGTCATGTAAAAATAGTCGCCGTCCCTTTAGATCATGCTTGTCCGGGACTCAAATGACCTCTTTTTGCACCTTTATAGGCCTCTTTAGTTTTTCTAGACCGCACAGACCGAGCAACAGTCAGCAATCCTTTTATTTTTTTCAAAGCCCCTTTAGGCTTTCACTAGCCCAGGCAACAATTGGCCAAACTCCTTTTATGGCCTCTTTTGTTTTGTGCTAGGCCGGGTAACAATTTCACCATTTAACCATTTCTCCGTGCACATTTGCTGCTTCAAACTCGCCTATCCGAGCAATATTTACGAAATGCCAGAAATATTGATTTGGTCCCGGCTTAAAAGGTGAATAAATTGATTGATGCGGGTGAGATAATTATTAAAGAATATGATTTATATGAATAAATGCCCATTTCAAATTTAAGGGTTTTCATTTATTACGTTCAATCATTATAATTTATTTATATTGTAAAATTTGTGAATATTTATTATTCTTTAAAAAAAAGAAAATTTTTGAGCTCAAATAAAATGGAAGAATTTTGGATTTTAATATTGGTGGCATTCTTTGTCACAAATTCACCTGATAAAGCCGAATCCGTAAAAGTAAAATTGGAAGAAACGCCACTCAAAACATTTTACGAAATATTCGGAGAAGGCTGGTGGGACAAAGGCGATGCCGAAGATTTGAAAACGCCGCCGCCAACAAACTTTGGACAAAATGTCCATCAACAAATCGACCGGCAGAACACCCAATTTGGACAAATTGAACCCAATTCAACTGATCAGAATCATCCTCTCACAGAGGAGTCTGATCACTCTGAACCCAATTCAACTGATCAGAATCCTCCTTTCACAGAGTCTGATCACTCTGGACAAATTGAACCCAATTCAACTGATCAGAATCTGCCTCTCACAGAATCTGATCACTCTGATAAAGCCAAAAATGGCGAAGAACAGAATGAAATTACTTCAAACGAAAAACGTAAAATTATCGACAAATTCCACGCAATAAAAGACGAATTTAAGCAAAAAGGAAAATATTCGAATAAAGAATGGACTCAAATTGAAAAGAAAATTGCTAAACGTTTAAAAGTCAATCGCATAAAAATATACAAATGGAAAAAAGAATCTGGCTTAAGCCGAAGAAATCCAAAAAATGAGCGAAAAAATTTGGTAGAGAAATTTAGCCAAATGAAAGCCGAGTTAAAGCGGGACGGATTCAAAAATTCATATAAAAATGAAATTGATGAAACTGTCGCAAAAGAGTTGGGCCTCAGTTTTGCGACAATTTACAATTGGAAATGTGAACTTAGCCAACCCAGTGAGTATTTTCGAGCCTAAATTTATTATTTATATTACCGAATTCCTATAATAGTTACCCCTCCTCTCAAGGGGTTATTATTACAGGAAATACGCTAATTACAATTTCTTTTACAGCACCTAAAACAACACTCCCAAAGCAAACAAAATGAATTGATGAAGCGATATTATGAAATTAAGGGCAAAAATCCTAAAATTAGTGACGAGGACATTGCAAAAATGTTGAAAATTGGAAGAACCACTTTGGTTAGCTGGAAAAAGACAATTTAAACGACAGGGTCTGGTACCCAATTGATTACCTATTTACCATTTTTAAATGTAAAACAAAAGGTCCCCCTTATGGGTTTGTGATTTCGTCTAACCAAACAAAAATGAAAATTCTCAAAAGTTGTAACTGATGATCACCAATTTTATGAAAATAAATGAAGAAAATTGAATAATTGTAGATTCAGCTGGTTTTGCATTTTTTGATTTGATGTTTTTATTTGGAAAATCTCAAAAATCAAATTTCATTTTGTGATAACTTTTTCTTTATTTCCTTTTTTGAAACTCTCAATCTTCATTTTAAGTGGGAATGACAATTTTATTTCGTGCTGGGTCGTTTCGTAAAAACTGCAAATGGGGCGCTTTTCAAAATTTTTTTGTTATAACTTCTTTCAAAGCTAACCAAATCAAACATTTTCGATATCATTCGAAAGCATGCAATGGGTAGACGCTTTAAACGCAAAAGCTAACCTATAGGACAATTCTCAAAAATGTTATGGCCAGAAATGCTCTTTTGCAACAATTTTTGTCCTATAGCTTAGCTTTTGCGTTTAAAAGCTTCTACACAATAGCATGCTTTCCAATGGTATGAAAATGTTTGATTTTGTTAGCTTTGAAATTATAACAAAAAAACATTTGAAAAGCGCCCCATTTGCAGTTTTTACGAAACGACTTAGCACCATCTTATTTATTCACCTTGCAATTAATTTTTGTATTGCAAAGCTTAAATTCTACTGAAAAAAACATTTTAGGTATTCTCTAAAACATTTGTTGGATAATTATTTTTAAACAATTCTAAAATTATATATTTATGTAATAGCGCTTAAAGAGCGCACACTGGCTATTTCAAGTTTACTTTTGTATTTTGAGCTTTTAACACTTCTGTAATTGCATTAGAAAGCACCTTTATGAAGTATCGAGGGTGATGATGATCTCGAAGTTAACAACAGATTAATCATATGACATCATATATATAATAAATGATTTTTGATGTTTTTAAGAGGGTTCGAACCCAAACGATCACTTTACTCGCTGGACAGACATACCACCAAGCGACCAATTTTATATGCGGATTTTTGTAAAAATTCAATAAATTTTTGCCAAAAGTACGCAAGACCACAGCCAAACCCTCGGAAAAAATGAATTTTGTCACTCAATGATGCCATCGTTAGGGGTGTATGTTAACCCCGACACCGAGTCGGGGATGGGGTTCGGGGTCGTGGTTTTTCGGGGTTAGATTAGAAGTGTCGGGGTCGGGGAAAACTCTGAAAATGGCCTAAATTTGCGGGAACGGGGTCGGGGTGACAACCCTACTTTTTATATTCAAATCAAATTGAAAAAATTCATATAACCAGCGCGGGATTGATCCTGCGCGGGATTTTGCGCTATCCCGCGCCGCAATCCCCCATTTTTTGCGATTTGCGGGATTAATCCCGCAAATCCGATCAAATATTTTTGGGCGGTTTTATCCCGGTCCCGGCCCTAGTCTTGGATAATGTCATTTTTATAAAATCATGATTATTAAGGAAAAATATTTATAAGATGTCAGGAATATTGATTTTATCCCGGTTCAAAAGGGGAATATTGATTCGGTTGAGATAATATTTAAAAAAATTTATATAAAAATGCCCATTTTAAATGTGAGCGTCATTTATTACTTTCAATAATTTTTGTCAAAGCTAAATAATATTATTAATATTGTAAAAATATTATTATTCTTTAAATTTAAGAAAATTTTGAGAGAAATTCTTTAGCACAAAAAATTGACTAATTTTCTAAATCAAATTTTCCATTTGAATTGCGATTAAAAGGCTTATAATGCCCCTAAATTTAGATGTTATTTTGCTCAAATAAAATGAAAAAATTTTGTTTTTTAATTTTGGTGACATTATCTGCAATACATTCACTAGACAAAGCCGAATCCGTAAAAGTAAAATTGGAAGAAACGCCAGTCAAAACATTTGATGAAATATTCGGAGAAAGCTGGTGGGACAAAAGTGAAACCGAAGATTTGAAAACGCCGGCGCCAACAAACTTTGGACAAAATGTCCATCACCAAATCGACCGGCAGAACACCCAAATTGGACAAATTGAACCAAATTCAACTGATCAGCTTGGACAAATTGAACCCAATTCAACTGATCAGAATCCTCCTCTCACAGAATCTGATCACTTTGGACAAATTGTACCCAATTCAACTGATCAGAATCCTCCTATCACAGAATCTGATCACTCTGCACAAACTGGACCAATTCAACTGATCAGAATCCTCCTCTCACAGAGTCTGATAAACGTAAAATTATCGACGAATTCCACGCAATAAAAGACGAATTTAAGCAAAAAGCAATATATTCAAAAAATGAATGGACTCAATTTGAGCAGAAAATTGCTAAACATTTAAAAGTAAGCCGCTCAAAAATATATAAATGGAAAAGAGAATTTGGCTTAAGTCGAAAAATGCATAACTTTGGGAAGATAAAAAATGATCAAAAAAATTTAATAGAGAAATTTGATCAAATGAAAGCCGATTTAATGCGGGCCGGATTCAAAAACTCTTATTCAAATCAAATTGATAAAACTGCCGCAAAAGAATTGGGCCTCAATTTTACAACAATTTACAAATGGAAACGTGAACTTGGCCAAACCAGTGATTTTTATTCATAAATATTTGCTAAAATAAGGGAAATATCGTGGAATACTTGTACCTTTGAAATTTTACTCTTGTTTAAACTAGAGTAGGACGAACGAAATATTCGTCAAGATTTTTTCGAGATTCTAGATCGAAATCTCAATCGACGAAAAATTATCGAGATTTTAAGATTTTCGGTCTAAATCTTGATCAAAAAGTTCGAGATTTCGATAGAGTAAAGAAACTTGAAAGTGAACCGTTTTCCGCTCCGCTTCAAAAATTACGTGTAATTTTAAAATTTTGGTTGCAAATTTCTCAACAAATTGATTCAACCCCCCCCCCCCCCCCCCCATAGAAGTGAAGCAGAATTTTCAAAATAAATTGATGAATCAATTGAAGTTGAAGACAATGAGGAAGATATTTTTGAATAATAAATTTTTTTTTGTATTTCACCACCGAGGTACAAATATTCCACGACTTAGCTAAAATAAATAAGTTAGGTTTGTTGGAAGTAATAAAAAAGTATAAAATTCAGATTTATTCTCAACTCTTCCAATTCAAATCAAACACAAATAATTTACATTTTGAATTTTTTGCTTTTTTAGGGATACCTAATATTTAAATTTAAATGAATTTTTTTGCAGAACCAAATAAATATTCCCACAGTGCACAAAAGGATTTGATGAACCGATATTATAAAATTAAGGACAAAACCCTGCCATGAAATGATGCCGCTTGACAATTTGTGCCGGCAAAACTCATGCCGAGGTCAACCTTTAGAAGGGACCCCGATTTGATTACTCAATTGTATGGTGCTCGAGAGTCTCCGTCTCGGTTCTAGAGTCTAGAAGTTTCTCTGTTTTTTTGGGTCTCGGTTTTCGGTCCGGGTTCAAAAACGAGACTTTTTTTGCACTGTTAAGATGGGATTTTGGTGAGAAACATTAAAGAATTATGGGCTTGAAAGATTGAAAAATACACAATGAATCCTTAATTTGATATCTTTTGCACAATGTTAGCACCCAATGCCCATATGGCTCAGTGGTTAAATTCTGGCTCTAATTTATTTATCGGCGGTTCTACTCCCCGAGTGAAAATCCGTTTTATCTTTTAATTTAATAATTTCTTCTTTTTATGCATTGTTTTAGCATTAAATTTTTACACAGTATTTTCTCTATTAGTAGCCCCCCTCTAATTGTAGAATTTGGTGTTCTGGAAAGCCCGCTGCCCAGAATTTGGCTTTCTTGAAAGCCAGTATAGACCAGAATTCGGTTTCCGGAAAATCTGCATGCACCAGAATTTATTATTTGATGTACTGGAAATCCAGAATGCACCATAATTTCTGTTGCACGCACCAGATTTGCTGTTCCGGAAAACCAGCTGGATCTTTTCCGGAAAGAATATGAACCTGAATTTGTTATTTGATGTTCCGGAAAGTCAATATAGACCAGAATTGGGTTTCCGGAAATCCAGAATGCACCAGAATTTGATGTATGCATTTGAGTCCGCAGTCACTTTGTATAAATGGAAAAGCCAATTTAAACTGAGAAAAATTTCATCCAAATTCTGTCGATGGACATTCTGTGGAAGAGAATGCCGCGGCAAATGTTCAAGAAATTGAAAAGGAGAATTCGGAGAGTATTTGAATGAAATGAAGAGTCTATGATTTGGAAACCCAAATTCTGTTAACTTCTTTTGGCTGTATTCGCACCAGAACGCTGTTCATTTTTTATTTTCATAAACTTTTGAACAATTTCAAGCTATTCTTAATTTATTTTCAGACAGTTTTAAGCCCAACAACCTTAACCAATTTTAGCAACCCAAATTGAATAAATTTAAAATACTCAGAACGTTCCGTTTCAAATTCAAATTCATTGGCACCGCCTTTGGGCAAAGGTTGAAAGGGTCAGATTCGGATTCCACGCCCCCCGAATACACTTAGAAAACCCTTTTTAGCAACTTTGAAAAAAAATTTTTCAAAATGGGAGGGGGCACAAACCCGAAAGTTGGAAAAATTGCAGAATAAGTGTAGTTCTCGAAATTGGGCAAATTGTATATCATTTGAGCCCACTATAAGACGACATTTCGCCAATGTGAAAGAATTTTACTCATATCATTCGAAAGACCGTATAAGAAGCTATTTGTAAGCATTCGAAAAAGCATTGGATAAAGTGAACAAAGTTATGCCCAAAAACAATGGAAAAACTCGAGCATATTTTGGAATTTTTATTCAAAATTTACGGTCTAAAAATGCCATTTTTCAGTGCATATTTCGGCGTTTTTGGCATATTTTGGTGCATCCCAACCCTACTTATAACTTTTTAATAGTACATCGAACCGGCTAGATGTTGTTGAAATATATCTAATTATTTTAGCTTTTGAATGATATAGATCGGTCAGTATTCTCTACCTACACCCGAATTTTGTGGGTTAAAAAAGTAGAGTTGGTCGGGATTGGGACTTCTGGTAAAAACCGGGATAAACCCCGACCGGGATCCCGATTCCGACCAACTCTATTCAAAAGTGAGAGCGACCGCAACCTTTACTTTCTGAAAAAACTGGAACACATCAATATGATGGAAATATATGATTGGGGGGTGTTGTCGGTTCCGAACTGAAAACAGCCCTGAACAGGGGGTTTGGACCGATTTGGTTCGGATACCCAGGAACAGACAACCCTCATAGATCATTGGACAATGTTTTCCGGAACAAAACATCATTTATCCGATTAATTGGTTGCCGTGCCGCGCCTTCAATCACCTCACTCAATCAGTCTTTGAGCGCCTTAAAATTTGAAAATAACCGACAGTGCACAACTTTCCTGGTTAGGTTATCAAAATTTCGCAAAATATTCATGGGACGCGTAAAAGATGATGTGGGGCACGTGAAACGCACCAGAACCAGGGACGTAACCAGCTAAAAATGAAATTTTACAAAAAAAAAACAAGAGGAGGGACCCTATTGTTTTGCAGTTTTACAATTTTTTGACAAATTTTCTTATTCCTAAAAAAACATGAAAAAAGTGCCAATTTTTTAAATTTTGGTTGAATATTTCTTAACAAATCGAGTCTAAAGTTAAAAATTTTCTGACCAGAACCATAAACAAAACAGTAAAATAAATGTAGATTTTTGTTCCGCCCACAATTTTAAAAGCAAGAAAATAGCATTTTAAAAGCAAGAAAATAGCAAACAAAATTGCGTCCCCTGAGGGGTTTCGAAGTAGTCCAATCAAAAACCGTACCATTTCCAAGACCGCTTCAATGAGATTTCCAACAGCCTTGCCCGTCTTTTTTGAGTCGAATTCGCTATTCAGCTCCGAATCCAACACCTCTGTCGTAACTGCCCCTGCAACGCCACCAACAATTGCAGCAAATAACTGGAATTCTTATGGAAATTGTTTGTTTTTTTGCTTTTTCTTATTTTTTAACTGTTCAATGGCCATTGTTAGTTAATGTTGTTGTATGATGTGTAAAACAATTAATTGCCGGCTAATTGTAAGTATAAAAACGCTCTTTTCGTATGTCGCAAATAGAAAATCTGAATGCAGCAAGCGTTACTAAGGCTGTCGGTTTAAAGCCGAACCGAAGCGAAAACCGACATTTTTTCGGTTCGGTTATCGGTTTGATTAACCGAAAAATTTCGGTTCTGTTTTCGGTTTTGGTTTGATTAACCGAAAAATTTCGGTTCGGTTTTCGGTTTGATTAACCGAAAAATTTCGGTTCCGTTTTCGGGTTCGGTTAACCGACAGCCTTAAGCCTTACACATGGTAAAATATCGATTCGTTCCCCCCCCTACGATTCGTTCCCTTTTTAACGATTCATTCCCCCTTTTAACGATCCGTTTCCCCTTTACAAAAATGACCAAAAACCTTCAAAAAATCTTACAAAACAAGTGCGTAAAACACGAATCAGAGCTCCATTCTATGTCGAACCCCGAATTGGAGAACGAATCGAGAAAGAATGAATCGAGGGCCTAGTGACCGTCCCGGACCAGGATCCGGGATGTTTTTGACCCAGGATTCTACCGAGACCGGGATTTAACGTGGGACCCCGCCCAGTCCCTTTTTGTAAACCCGGTTTTATTACTTTTTGGGATTTAGTTTTTTAGGGAGCGCCTTTTTGAATCCCAAACCCAGAATTCAAACATTTGCCTCAAATTCAGGATTTCCAAAACCATTCCCGAAGGTTTTGCAAAAAACGACTTAAAAAGAAAGACACAATGTGCATATAAGTAACGGCAACATTTAGCAATTAAAAGCAACAGTTATGTATGCCATTTACAAAAACGCAACAACGCATGTGTTTGTTAAAGCACTCAAAAAACGGACGGACCTCAACTCGTTCCCGGCTAACTCATTCCACCTCAACCCGTTCCCCTTTTAGTAGTCTTTTCGTTAAAGCTTTCAAAGACAAAGCTAAGCTTTTGGACACTTCTCAAAAAAGTTATGACCAGAGAACCTTTTTTGGCCACAATTGGCCATAACCATTTTGAGAATTGTCGAATAGGTTTAATTTGCGTTTGAAAGTTTCTACTCATTTGCACGCTTTCGAATGGTATCGAATACGGTTGAATCGGCTAGATTTACAATACCTAAGTTATAACCAAAAAACTATTATGAAAAGGGGAACGAGTTGGGTGGAAGGTACGAATTGGAGTTTTCACACAAAAAACGCACTTGTTTATGAAGAAACAGAAAAAAAAGCGAAGTGTTGTTAATGAGAGTCAACAAATTTACGATGGGTTGGCATCGTGGGTGGGAACAGACGAAATAACAACAAAGTCTCTCTCCTTTGCATAACCTCTTTTCCTTTGTATAATGAACGCTATTTCATTCCTTTACCCTTACCTCACAGAAAAGTAACTAAAAAATGAACATTGTTGACCAAAAGAAAAGATTTCGAAATGTGATTTACGCTCTCTGGGGACCGTACGCCCTCGTTCCAACACTCTATCTCTCTCTTTATACTGACCAAAGAACTTATCGATTTTTTAACGAATTTTTCTCTTTGATTGACAAAATCGTCTGTTGGACATTTCATCGACTGACATTTTGCATTAATGGGGCTACGCGACGTTTCATCGACTTAATCGTCAAACTCTGTCAGCGAAATTTTGATTTACTAGCATTTAATCGGTGAACCGTCCGGTTTCGCTTTAATCGACAAAATGTCTAACCGACGGAATGTCCGGCGCTTGCAATTGTCCGATTCACAGATTGTGCTAGGGTTGTGCACGGTCGGTTTTAAACCGGGGGTCCCGGTTTTCGGTTAGGCCGGTTTTGCCACCCCCGGTTTTCGGTTTCGGTTTTTGGTCGACACCCGGTTAACCGAAAACCGAAACCGGTTTTTGGCAAACAATAGGGGGGACCCTTTTGATTATCAAATTCTTAATTTTTGGACCAATTTTTTTAACAAATTTCGTTAAATTCTAGAATTTTCCCGGCGGTGCCTACTGGCAAATAAGAACAGACTTTTAAAACGTTCTAAATCTGATAAAACATTTATTTTGCCATAAATGTGAGCGGGTTGGCGGTGCCGATAGGCGCCGCCGAGAAAATTTTGAATTTTTTAGGCAATTTGTTAAGAAAATTTGTCCAATAATTACCAATTTCAAATAAATTGGATCAAGGGCATTTTGGCGAATAAAAATCCCAATTTCCTTTAGAAAAATTGTTGAAATTAAAAAAAAAGACATCGACAGACTTACTGAAAATTTCTTGAAGTTTTCAGGCTTTTTCAAGAGAAAAAAAAAGAATTTTTGGTCAATTTTCTTGACAAAAACAGATCAAATTTTTTAAAATTTTCTCGGCGGCGCCTATCAGCACCGCCGACCCCCACCCCACCTTTTTCGCTTTTTAGTAAAATCGCCACTAAAACAAAAATTTCGCGCAGAAAAATTAAAACAATCTCATATAAGTTTTAGATGATTTTTGGATTTGGTCGGTGGTGCCGATAGGCGCTAGGCGCCGCCGAGAAAATTTCAAATTTTTGACGCAATTTGTTAAAGATTTCAACCAAAATTTAAAAATCGGCAATTTTTTTTGAAGCTTTTGGAGTGGTAGTGGCGCCAAAAGGCGCTGTCGGGAAAATTTTTTGAGGAATTTGTTAAGAAAATTTGTCCAATAATTACATTATTTTACAACGAAATAATTTAAACAATTTTTATTTATTTGTTTAGTCCACCATAGATGAAACCGATAAAAAAAATAATGACCATATCCTTTTATTGATTGATTTTTTTGTTTGAATAATTCATAAATGTTTTCATTTATTTTTTGCGCTCATACATTATGTTTTTGACTCGTAAACTTTGTGTGATTCCCGTCGCAAAGTATGCGAGCAGGCTCTGCAGCCGCTATTTTATCATTTTTGGCTTGGCGAACTGCTCGAGATGGACGGAATCTCGATTGTCCGGTCACTTGCGGACCGATCAATATTTAGATCGAGAATCTCTATCGTCCGGTCACTTGCGGACCGATCAATATTTAGATCGAGAATCTCTATCGTCCGGTCACTTGCGGGTCCGATCAATATTTAGATCGAGAATCTCTATCGTCCGGTCACTTGCGGACCGATCAATATTTAGATCGAGAGTCTCGATCGTCCGTTCACTTGCGGACCGATCAATATTTAGATCGAGAATCTCTATCGTCCGGTCACTTGCGGACCGATCAATATTTAGATCGAGAATCTCTATCGTCCGGTCACTTGCGGACCGATCAATATTTAGATCGAGAATCTCGATCGTCCGGTCACTTGCGGACCGATCAATATTTAGATCTAGAATCTCTATCGTCCGGTCACTTGCGGACCGATCAATATTTAGATCGAGAGTCTCGATCGTCCGTTCACTTGCGGACCGATCAATATTTAGATCGAGAATCTCGATCGGCCGGTCACTTGCGGACCGATCAATATTTAGATCGAGAATCTCGATTGTCCGGTCACTTGTGGACCGTTCCGACTTTTTTGAGGTGCTATGGCATTTCGACAACAGACACTTCGACACAAACATTAAAAAGAAACAAATAAATTTATTTATATTGACATTTCATTTTTTATTAATGAAGTGTCGTTGTCAAACTGTCCGTTGTCTAAGTGTCTGTTGGCAAAGTTTCGTGCCACCTTTTTTTGAAGGTGTCAGGACTTTTCGACAGTACAGTCCTGGACCTCTCGACAGTAGATTCGACAGCAGATTTTTTGACGATACAACAAATTTCCACAAAATTAAAGCTCATTGAAATTAAAAAAAAAAAATTTATATTTAAGTCAATATTCAAAAGATAGTTTTTTTAATACATGCGGTTTCATATTCTGTGCCATGATTGTAGCACTGGTTAGTGCGGCATAACTTTTCGTCCAAAATCTAAACAAAAATAGACCACAAACAGACAAATTTTTCCCATTAGATATTTGATAAGGAAACGTATTTTATAGACCATCTCAAAAACTTTGCCATCACTCATTCAAACATATATTGGAATTGGAATAATATTGGTAAAACTATCTTTCAAATATTGACTTAGGTATTTACATATATATTTTTATGAGCTTTAATTTTTTGAAAATTTGTTGTACTGTCGAGAAATCCGCTGTCGAATCGTCCGCAACTAAATAATTCTTCAGGTCCTACATTCAATTTTTGACTCATTTTGTTTGTCATTTATCGAGAAAAAGGAGAACTATTGACGAATCGTTTCATTCAAATTTTGCAAACATTAACTGTTCATTCAAATACTTCCCGAATTCTCGTTCTCAATTTCCTGGGCATTTGATCCAAAATTCTCTTCCACACATTGTCCATCGACAAAATTTGGATGCTGTCGTTTAAATTGCTTTTTCCAATTATACAAAGTGGCTCTTCCAATTTTCAACATTTTGGCAATGTCCTCGTTATTAAGTTTAGGATTTTGGTCCTTAATTTTATAATAACGTTTCATCAATTCCTTTTGTTCGCTGCCGGAGTATTTATGGTTTGGTTCTGTAAAAGAATTTTCAATTAATTTAAAAAAATTAATAAAATTGGGCTCGAAATACTCACTGATTTGGCTAAGTTTTTGTTTCCAATTGTAAATTGTTGCAGCACTGAGGCCCAACTCTTTCGCGACAGTTTCATTTATTTGATTTTTATATAAACTTTTGAATCCGGCCCGCTTTAACTCGGCTTTCATTTGATCAAATTTCTCTATTAAATATTTGCGGTTTTCATTTTCTTTCCCAAAGTTATGCATTTTTCGACTTAGGCCAAATTCTTTTTTCCATTTATATATATTTGAACGATTTACTTTTAAATGTTTAGCAATTTTATACTCAATTTTATCCCATTCTTTTTTTGAATATTTTCCTTGTTGCTTAAATTCGTTTCTCATTGTGTGGAATATGTCAATAATGTTACGTTTTTCGTTTGATGAAATTGTTTTCATTATTTCGTTCTGTTCTTCACCATTTTTGGCATTATCAGAGTGATCAGACTCTGTAAGAGGAGGATTCTGATCAATTGAATTGCGTTCAATTTGTCCAATTTGGATGTTCTGCCGATCAATTTGGTGATGGACATTTTGTCCAAAGTTTGTTGGCTCCGGCATTTTCAAATCTTCGGCTTCACTTTTGTCCCGCCAGCCTTCTCCGAATATTTCATCAAACGTTTTGAGTTCCAATTTTACGTTTACGGATTCGGCTTTGTCCAGTGTATTTGTTGCAAAAAATGAGACCAAAATTAAAATCCAAAACTCTTCCATTTTATTTGGTCTAAAAAAAATTTTGAATTTTTTTAAAGAATAATAAATATTCACAAAATGAAATAAAATAAATAAAATGGTAAATTTTTTAGCCCAAATAAATTGGAGTCGCTTACAAAATCAATAAGGCCCATCATTTTGTAAATTTCTGCCCCCTAAAATTATTGATACATTTGGAGGAAATGTTGACAATTTCCAGTCGTTTCTATTAAAGACCGGATAATCAGAATTTGCCAGTGATAACCAATTTGCCCAGACTCTTTTGATTAAAGGTAAACTCCCATTTACCAGTGTTGATTAAATTTTTGGTTTATAAAAATGACATTTATATATATATATTAGTTTTTGACAAGGAGTTTCGTTTCGTATTTAAAACCTTTTTTTGAGCAAGCAAAACTCTGGGCTGCAGGAAATTGATTTTATTAAAAAAATATTAATGCAAATTTGGTCATGTGAAAATGTACAATTTTATGATATAATAGAAATATCCAAATTTGTGGCAGATGTCCGCATCTCTACCACTCTCCCAAATCCTGTGCCAATTCCATTCCAATCTGGGTCTGCGGTGCTCATCATATCGTTTATCCAATTTCTCCTTTTCTTGTTCCGGCACAGGGATTTTCTCGCTTAGGTCTTGCGATGCCATGAACTAATAGATTTTGGGTTGAAGGAAATGAAAAAAAGTTGCTAAACAAATTGTTAGTAGATGGATTTGGGAATGTTGGACATTGGCCGGTGATTCTGATCACGTTTTATGTGTAATCAAAATTCTATTTCGCAATAACCCAAAACTTTTTGTTTTTTAATGCCGAGCTTTGGGTTTACAGAGTTTATCTATTATATATATCGATCGACATTTTTGTAAAAATCATAATTATTAGTGGGAAATATTATTGATTGGTTAAGGCATATTTTAAATAATATTTATTAAGAATATGATTTTTACGTATGCATGCCCATTACAATTGTGAGCTGTCATTTATTACTTTCAATCATCTTTTTTCAAAGGTAAATAATATTATAAAATTATAAATATGTGAATATTTATTATTCTTTTGTAAGAAAATTTTTTAAAACATAATTAGAGGTTTTTTTGCCCAAATAAAATGGAGGAGTTTTGGTTTTTAATTTTGGTGGCATTTTTTGCAACAAATTCACTCGACAAAGCCGAATCCGTACAATTGGAAGAATTGCCACTCCATACATTTGGCGAATTATTCGTAGAAGAATGGTGGGACAAAGATGAAGCCGAAGATTTAAGGCCGACATCAAACTTTGAACAAAATGCCCATCACCAAATCGACCGGCAGAACACCCAAATTGGGCAAATTGAATTCAATTCAACTGATCAAAATCCTCCTTTCACAGAGTCTGATCACTCTGGACAAATCGAACCCAATTCAACTGATCAGAATCCTCCTCTAACAGAGTCTAATCACTCTGATAATGCCAAAAATGGCGATGAACAGAACGAAATTTCTTCAAACAAAAATATTGCTGAAAATGAGAGAAAACGTAAAATAATCGACGAATTCCACGCAATGAAAGATGAATTTAAGCAAAAAGGAAAATATTCGACAAAAGAATGGGACCAAATTGATCAGAAAATTGCTAAACATTTAAAAGTCAGTCGCGCAAAAATATATAAATGGAAAAAAGAATTTAGCCTAAGTCAAAAAATGCATAACTTTGGGAAGCAAACAAATGATCGAAAAAATTTGGTAGAGAAATTTGATCAAAGAAAAGCCGAGTTAATGCGGGCCGGAATCAAAAACTCGTATCCCAATCAAATAGATAAAACTGTCGCAAAAGAGTTGGGCCTCAGTTTTAGAACAATTTACAATTGGAAAAGTGAACTTGGCCAACCCGGTGAGTATTTAGAGCCCAATTCTTTTACAGCACCAAATAAACACTCCGGCAGCGAACAAAAGGATTGCAGTTAAGGGCTAAAAGCCTAAACAGCAATTTAATCAAAATCTGCCGATGGATATTCTGTGGAAGAGAATGCCGCGGCAGTGGCGACGCCCGTTGAAGATATTAGCATATAATTTGCTTATCACACAACTTTGTGGAATTGTTGAACAGCTTGTAGCTTCAACACAAATACATTTCCATATCGACTGCAAAACTTTTGTGCTTTGATTACGTGTCTAGGCGACCCTAATCAAATCAACCACGCGCACCCACTGGCACTGTTTTGCAAATAGAGTTGTAATGTATTAAAATGGACGTTGATGGATGACTAAGGATTTACCCCTTTTCCCCACACAAAATTGTACCCGCCCCAGGCATTGGCCCAACACCTTATAAAAGCCGAAGACGGAAGAGCCAAAACGCTCTCCCTCGGGGCCATTTCGGAGTCGTGCTTCCGGCACGACTCGGGTGAGGATTTGGCGAGTGAGTGAGTGGGCCGGGCCTGCGGCGTTTGGATATGTTCCTCATGTTTTTTACCGTACACCATTCATTTCTGGACTTTACACTTTGAGATTAATAAACTTTCGGCGACAGAGGAACGGGAATGTGTCGTGGAGATTTGAGGGACAGGTGGGATGACTTCCAAGGAACGGGAAAGGCAGAGGAACCCGGATCCCCGCCGATTCCGGGAAGAAGCCCCCATCCCGAACCAGCCCTTACAAACCCCAAGTTGGTCATTACAAATTGGCGACCCTGGCAGCTCGCCTCTCCCACCCCAAACGAAAACCGAATGTAAAGTTTAACAATAGACAAAAAACAAGTAAATGATTGATGGCATTTCGCACGGAGGAAAATGTGATCACGCCGGCACGGAGAACACCCTGGCGATGCCCTGACACAAGCAGCGGAGGAAGAATTCATTGACGGCAATACAATGGAAAGGACAAACTCTGTCCAATTAATTCAACGGATGTGAAGAAAAGGAGAAGGGAATGAATTAGAAAATATCTGAATAAAATTGTTGGATGGGTGCTACGGAATACAGTAGGCTTGTTCGGATGAGAAGGAAATGTTGCCTTTTTTGGATAACCAATCCCAGGATTCTGGAAAGCCTCGGGGGAATTCGGGAGTCAAAAATGTTGCCATGGAACAAAAGCGATTAATAAATCTCAAAAGTCGGCACGGCCAAAATGGCACCGACACTCTCCTGGGATTAAGGCAATTTCAAAAACAAATAAAAACAAGACATAAATCAAGGATTTTTGCCCACCCCCAACAGATCACAAACATGGGTAGTATAAAAGCAAAGTTAGGGCAACCATCCCGAGGGGCACATTTTCTTATCGGTTTGGCCAGACCGCTGCTTTCATTGCTTTGTTGCACATTTTTTAGGACGTTCGTATACAGTATTTTGGCTCGGAATTCTGACGAAAAGCTTTATTTTTGGGAAATTAAGCGAGAATCCAGAACCTAAATAAAGTATGCATAATTTAGCTAAATAAACTTGATATTCTATTCGCTTTTTGCTGAAATCATTCGAACATAATATTGAATCCAAAACATCCAACAAAGTTCCGAGAAAACGAAACAAGACAACCGCTGCTCGCAACAAAACTTTTGCTAAACCCCTTCCTTCCACACCCGACAACACCAACTCGTCCCTTTCAGGAACTCGCAGTTCACCGACTTGGCGTCCACCGACACCGACCCATACTCCAGACATTTCAAAACCGGCCCGGTCGAACGGAAATACCGGTACAATTTGACATCAGGGAAAAGTAACACAAATAAAATGACGGACATGGACGATTTCAAAGCAAAAATGGACGACCTGAGCAGAAAAATGGAAGGGTTAGCTCCCAAACCCAGCATTAGAATACCCCATTCCTGGGACACCGGGACTCACGTACCGTTAGCTCCTTTATAGGAGAATTTAACAAAGTGGTTACGGCCTACAATTGGTCGGAAAAGGAGATGTGCCGCACGCTACCAATGTATCTATCAAAAGAGGCGCAAATAATTTATGATGGTCTCACAAACTGGCCCATTTTGATAGATTAGTTGGCAAAAAAATTCGCGATCGGCGCAGGCGTAACCCATTACCGTAGGAGGTGCCAGACCAGAAAGCAGCGCCCGGGCGAGTCAATCCCCCCCTTTGCCGAAACAATCGGACAGTTACTGGAAAAGGGATACCCGGACGGCTCACAAATCAGAAAAGATTTTCAAGCTTGAACTTGAAAAAGAGAACAAGTCTGTTACAGTTTTTAGCGGGGAATCTAGGAAAAGAAAAATTATAAAATTTGGTGCAGAACCAACAAAGTTATCAAAGTGTCAAAACCCATTGGGTTACTGTAGAAGCCAAAAAAGGAAATTATTTAATTAATTTATTATTTCAATGAATAAGCGAGCTTTCGTCGAGCGGCAATAACAAAGACGGCCGTACCGATGGTCGACCAAACTGCCAAAACCGTGACGAAATCGTTCGCAAACAATTTTCTGTCCACATTTGGAACCCCAAAATCTTTGGTGTCAGACAACGGAAGACAATTTGTGGGCAAAATCTTTGAAGATTTGGCCAAAATATATTCTTTTAAACATCATCGTACAACCACTTACCGCCCCCAAAGAATGGTGCCGTAGAAAGAATGAACAAAGTGGTTGCGGATATGTTATTTAACTATGTAAATTCAAAAGGAAATAAAAGGGATCTTTGAAAGGCAAAACGAGGGAAACACGGAAAATGCCGTAGAATGAGGGGAAGGTCAGCAGTTACGAGCTTAAGTGTACATACCGCAACGTTTTATTGTACTCTTCATTAGCATTAATTTAGTTAAGTTACCACACCACGGCAGAAGTGGGGAATCGAAAGAAAGGCGGAAAACGATAATCCGAAATGTCCCAAACCGAACCCGAAGAAAAGATATCGCGGATTTGGGTCAGATCGGAACCATCGCCGAATGGTTACATTTTAACACTTTTTTCAAAAAAATATCTATTTAACTACATTTATGAGCAATCGCTCCACAAATTGAGCCATATACGCGACGGGCCCGATTTGAAAAGAATGGAGAGACCTGAGAAACCCCAAATTGTGATATTAAACAACCCTTGTGATTAGTGAATTCTACCCACTAGAAATTGTAGGCCACGTAAAACTTTTAATTAATAATGTGCTAAATAGTAAGCAAATTTCCAAATATTGCAACGGAACCCTTAAGATACGATACTGGGTGGGGCGAGTTAGTCCTTGGGAGATCATTTAAATTTTGATATGTCCGGCAATTTTGGTGTAAATATGTGAAAAATAAATATAGAGAATGGAGCCACCCGTTGACACTTCTATGGTAGCAGTCAAAAGGATGAGGAACCGTAATCAACGTCTAACGAAGTGTGGGCGAACGAATTCTGGGGGACAGTTGTATTAGAACATGGCAGAAGATGTGAGTATCCCGGTTGATTCCACTCCTATAAAAAAAAAGCAAATAAAAATAAAACACAAAAAATTGTGCTGTGCTTAACCATCTATTTGTACTTTAGTTTTGCCCAAATAAGCTTATTAGTTCATTAGACGCCGTTTTGATAAGAAAGGTAAAGGTAAAAAGAAGGTAAGGGCCAAGGGTTTTAAACGCATAGTCAACATCAGACCCTTCAGTTTGAGTTAGAGGGAAATCCCTCTGGACCACATGTTCATACACCACAACTAAATAATTTGGGCAGGACAAAATAAAAGTTGAAACAATTCTGATCGTTGCTTATGTATATTTGCATTACTTTTTTTGTAAACAGAACTGTTTCAACTTAGGAAGGATTGAATCCACAACCATTTTCGATATTGTCATTTTTCGATAAGAAAACATTTTCCAAAATGCGGACGGGAGTAATGGATGGACGATGGAGAGAACAATGTGTCATCGAATGAAGATTGGATAGGAAAGTTGCCCCCACCAGAATGGAATAGAAACAGAGAATGCAAAGAAATAGAAACTCGCTGCAAAGAATAGACAACAATGACAAGCGACGAAAGAGAGACAAAAAAACAAAACCCAAAAGATACAAGGATTTGATTCATTTTGGCAAAATGTCTCCAAAAAGGGAAAATGCAAAATCCAAAAGATTCGAGGATTTTGGCAAAAGCTCTTTAGAATTTTAAAGAGGAATGCAAAGAGTTGACTTTCTCCGCACGAGTTAAAATTCGTTTGAAAATTCGTTGGGGGCAACGAAAAGGAGGCGGAGGTGGTCTGGTGAGGATTTGGCGAGTGAGTGGGCCGGGCCTGCGGCTACAGAGTGCTAAACGACAGGCGAAATGGCAGTCAAAGTCGAACAATTGCTGCAGCTGATTTCGAAACAGCAACAGCAAATTCCTACACTTACAGAAATCTGCACAAATTTGGCCTTTCTGTCAGCAATAAAATGCCAATAAAATATTGTAAAACTGGAGTTGGTCGGGTGGGGCCAGGGTTGGGACTGAAATTTTGGCATTGTAATTTGGTCCCGGGGTTTTCAAGACTTCCTTATGGAACCGGTCATAAATTTTAAAATTGAAAATTCGTAATAAGTTTGAAACCGTTATTTGGAATTCTTCGGAAACACATGCCGCGTAAAGATCAAAGGGTTCGAAAAATTCAATAATTCGAATTTTATTACATTTTTCTTAAGAAATTTCAAGAAAAATGCCGAAATAGGCTCGAGCCTATTTTAGATGCGGAAATCCCAAATACTAGGCCCGTTTGAAAAATTTTACAACACGAATTCAAGAACAAATATGTAAAGGTATATGTCATAAAATTTTGTGTCAAAAAATATTTTAAATCATTAAATTCCAAATCGTTTATAAAATCATTGACCATTTATTCAAATCCTCTCCGAATTCGAGTTCCCAATTTCCTGAACATTTGCCGCGGCATTCTCTTCCACAGAATGTCCACTGGCAGAATTTGGATGCAATTGCTGTCGTTTAAATTGCTTTTTCCATCTATACAAAGTGCTTGCATTAATTTTGAACCTTTTGGCAATGTCCGCGTCACTCATTTTAGGATTTCGGTCCTTAATTTCGTAATAAAGTTTCATCAATTCCTTTTGTTCGCTGTGGGGGTATTTATGTTTTGTTTCTGTAAAAGAATTTTAATTAATTTGAATAAATTAATAAATTTGGGCTTGAAATACTCACTGGTTTGGCCAAGTTTTCGTTTCCAAGCGTAAATTGTTCTATAAGTTATGCCCAACTCTTTTGAGACAGTTTCATTTATTTCTTTGTATGAATTTTTGATTCCGGCTCGCTTTAACTCGACTTTTTTTGATCAAATTTTTCTACCAAATGTTTTTGCTCATTTTTTTCTTTCCCAATGTTATGCATTTTTCGACTTAAGCCTAATTCTTTTTTCCATTTGTATAATTTGGAGCAATTGACATTTAAATGTTCAGCAATTTCTTTTGCAATTTGAACCCATTCTTTTGTTGAATATTTTCTTTTTTGCTTAAATTCGTCTTTAATTGCGTGGAATTTGTCGATAATTTTACGTTTTTGCTCATTTTCGTTTTCGCTTTGTTTTTCATAATTTTTGGCATTATCAGAGTGATCTGACTCTTTGAGAGGAGGATTCTGATCAGTTGAATTGGATTCAATTTGTCTAAATTGGGCGTTCTGCCGGTCGATTTGGTGATGGACATTTTGTCCAAATTTTGTTGGCCGGCATTTTCAAATCATCGGCTTCACCTTTGTACCACCAACCTTCTCCGAATATTTCATCAAATGTTTTGAGCTCCAATTTTACTTTTACGGATTCGGCTTTGTCCAGTGAATTTGTTGCAAATAATGACACAAAAATTACAATCCAAAAATCTCCCATTTTATTTGGGCAAAATTACCTCTGAATTTAGGGGCATTTGTATGGTCCAACTAATTAAATTACGACGAAACCTGGGGGTACCGGGTTTTTAACCGATACTGTCCTAGCCTAAAAAAATGATTGAAAGTAATAAATGACAGCAATTGAAATGGGTATTTATTTAAATAAATCATATTACTTAATAATTATATCACCCCAATCAATATTCCACATGACATCTCATAAATATTTTTCCATAACCTTTTGAACCGGGACCTAATCAATATTCCTGACATCTCATAAATATTTTTCCTAAACCTTTTGAACCGGGACCTAATCAATATTCCTCATCTCATAAATATTTTTCCATAACCTTTTGAACCGGGACCTAATCAATATTCCTGACATCTCATAAATATTTTTCCTAAACCTTTTGAACCGGGACCTAATCAATATTCCTTACATCTCATTAATATTTTTCCTAAACCTTTTGAACCGGGACCTAATCAATATTCCTGACATCTCATAAATATTTTTCCTAAACCTTTTGAACCGGGACCTACTCAATATTCCTGACATCTCATAAATATTTTTCCTAAACCTTTTGAACCGGGACCTAATCAATATTCCTGACATCTCATAAATATTTTTCCTAAACCTTTTGAACCGGGACCTAATCAATATTCCTGACATCTCATTAATATTTTTTATAAAATTTGAACCGACCCATATTCGTAAAACCCTTCAAAATTTGTCAATCTTTATTAATTTTGCTCTCACAATTGTAAATGTATTATTTTTCATTTGTTTTTTGAAAAATTTATAAAAAAAATAAAATCATAAAATTTCAGGAAAAATGTCGATCTTTGTGGGTGGATTTTAGGGTGCATTTTCGTTTTATTGCATCTTTCTTAAGAAATTTTGGAAAATGTGGCTAATTTCTTCATGAATTTTGGGAAAATGCCTAAAAATTGCATTTTTCTCAAGAAAACTAAAAAGTCGCTCTAATTGTAAAATTTTTTCTAAATGAACGCTATTTCTGGGCTTCTCTTATGATCCTCTATTCTGCAAAATAATAGGTTAAAACCTGCCAAATGTTTACGTTTTCTTTTTATAAAACACTTTTTGACTTATGCATAATTCTTTTTTCCATTTATATATTTTTGAGCGATTGACTTTTAAATGTTTAGCAATTTTCTGCTCAATTTGAATTCTTTCTTTTTTCAAGAATTTCTTACACTAATCCTGATTATAGATCGGGACGAGCGAGATTTTCAATCGGTCCTCAAAGTCCTTTCTCTGATCATGATCACTTTAAAAAGTGGGCGGGGGGAGGTGATCAAAACTTCAAAAAATGGTCGGCAAAACATCCTCCATACGTGACTTGGAAGTGATCTACTATGCAAATGGTTTCTCTTCCAAAAAACAAAGCAGCAAATCAAATGATCAATCTGTGTAGAGTGAGTGAATGATGGAACAATTTGAAAAAAAGGGACCATTGGCAAATGGTGTCCACGAAAAGAAAAAAAACGACCAAATTTACGATTTCATTGAAATGGATGCGTAATTGTGCGAGAAATCCGATCAGTCTTGTGTTAGGTTTCTTTAAGATTCAATTTGGTCCAGGTCAACATTTTGTTGAATTCTACAAAAAAATGTAAAATCAAATAAATCCATCTCCTTTATATTCAAATAAATTGAAAAATGTTATATAACAATTTCAGGCAATTCTAAGCTCACTAATAAATCGAAAAATACACCCTAAAAACTTTTTTATTTTCCTTTTCCATAAAATTTCTCCAAAAATTGATTAAATCCCCCTAAGACCTACTTTTCTTGGACCAAAAAACACTTTTTAAAATTTAAGAAAAAATTTGAGAAGAATTTCAAAAATTACTTTTTATTTTGGCTAATAATCGATCGTCATTTTTGTAAAATGATTATTAGAATTTATGAGATGTCATAAATATTGATTGGGTCCCGGTTCAAAAGCTTTAGGCAATATTATTAAAGAATGTGATTTATATGCCTGCCATTCAATTGTGGGCTGTCATTTATTACTTTCAATAATTTTTTTTAATAAAAGCTAATAATATTTATTAATATTTAAAATGTGTTAATATTTATTATTCATTAAAACTTGCCTTTTACCCGCCCGTCAGCTCTTCTCCCGGGGTCTCTTCGAATAATTTAAGAAAACACAAAAATGAAAATTTTTATATTCGAATTTTCCGTTTATTATAACATTAATTGGAATTTCATATAAAAGTTCCTAAATACAGAGGTTATTTTGCCCGAATAAAATGGAAGGAATTTTGGATTTTAATTTTTGTGTCATTATTCGCAACAAATTTACTCGAAAAAGCCGAATCCGTAAAAGTAAAATTGGAAGAAACGCCACTCAAAACATTTGCTGAAATATTCGGAGAAGGCTGGTGGGCCAAAGGTGAAGCCGAAGATTTGAAAACGCCCCCAACAAACTTTGGACAAAATGTCAATCACCAAATTGACCGACAGAACACCCAAATTGGACAAATTGAACCCAATTCAACTGATCTGAATCCTCCTCTCACAGAATCTGATCACTCTGACAATGCCAAAAATTGTGAAGAACAGAATTCAAACGAAAATATTGCTGAAGATGAGCTAAAACGTAAAATTATTGACAAATTCCACGCAATGAAAAACGACTTTAAGCAAAAAGGAAAATCTTCGAAAAAGGAAAGAACTAAAGTTGAGAATGAAATTGCAAAGCATTTAAAAGTCAATCGCGCAAAAATTTATAAATGGAAAAAAGAATTTGGTTTAAATCGAAAAAATTCAAAAAATGACCGAAAAAAAAATTTGGTAGAACAATTTGATCAAATAAAAGCCGAGTTAAAGCGGGACGGATTCAAAAACTCTTATCTCAATCAAATAAATGAAACTGCGGCGAAAAAGTTGGGCCTCAGTTTTAAAACAATTTACAATTGGAAAAATGAACTTGGCCAAACCAGTGAGTTTTAGAGCCCAATTTTATTATTTATTTATATTAATTAAAAATTCTTTTACAGCACCAACCCATAAACACCCCCACAGCGAACAAATGAAATTGATGAAACGTTATTATGAAATTAAGGGCCAAGATCCTAAAATTAGTAGTGTTAGGCACGGTACGGTAATACCGCGGTATTTTTCGGTATTACCGCGGTATTTTTATCGGTATTTTTACCGAAATACCGTACCGAACATTTTTTGGGGGATTTCGGTATTTTTCGGTATCGGTATTTTTTCGGTATTTTACCGAAATACCGTACCGAGCCATTTCTGAATACCGCGGTATTTTTCGGTATTTCGGTATTTTGAAAATGGATACTTTTGAACGATCTTGCTTAACACGACACTAGTTTGGTGTAGTGGTGAGTGGTGTTTCTCTTTGGGGATCAGGTCGGGGTTCGGATCCGCACCGGATTTTTCTTTCGATGAGCATTATATGGTGGAGAAAACAATTTCTATTTACAAATATTTCAGATTTTAAAAAATATTTTGGTAGTGATGCACTAGAGTCTCGGGCTCGAGTATTACAAAATTTTGGGTCTCGTGCTTCACTATTTTGGCTGTATTTACAAATTGGAATTTTAATTTTTTGTTCAGCAAAATTGGGTGAATTTTTAAGGAATGCAAATCTCAACTAAGTTGAGATATTCAAATGAAATAAAATTTAAAAAATGCAAAAAATTAATCGTTTTTTTAAATTAAAAGTGTGCCAATTTTTTGTCAAAATTCAATTTTCCCAAGAAGGGGCCCTTTCGGGTTCATCCAAAATAGTTTCTCTTCAAACTCAATTGAAATGAACCCGGAAAACACTGAAGCTTTTTTTTCTCAACAAAACATTGCCAATAATCAATTATAAGTACTGAATAAAATGTTTTTGTTCAATCTAAATTGAAATTCAAAATTTCTAAAAAATACCGAATACCGGTCGGTATACCGAAAATTTTTGGTCGGTATTTTTCGGTATCGGTATTTTTTCGGTATTTTACCGAAATACCGTACCGAAGAATTTTTTGGAATTTCGGTATTTTTTCGGTATCGGTATTATACCGAAATACCGATACCGAATACCGAAAAACCCCATTTGCCTAACACTAAAAATTAGTGATGAGAATATTGCCAAAATGTTGAATATTGGAAGAGCCACTTTGGTTAGATGGAAAAAACAATTTAAACGACAGAAATTTCATCAAAATGTTGTCGAAGGACATTCTGTGGAAAATAATGCCGAGTCAAATGTTCAGGAAATTGGGAACTCAAATTCGGGGAGCTTTTGAATTTGAAAAAACTCAGTATGAAAACTTGAATTTCACTTGTTGATGTTGTATATTTGACTTTAATTCTGGGAAGAAAAAAATAAACATAGGCATTTAATTTGGTTTAAGTCAAAAAAACCCAACAAATTAGCGAAAAAATTAATTTCCCCAATATTTTTGCCACTATTTGGGCGCTATCTCAGAAATGTGCTGATACGAGCATTTTAATTAAAAAATATTTGAAAAAAAATTTACTTTAATGGGGTAGTGCATATCACTAAAGCCGAAGAAAGGTTAAAAAAGCGCTTACACTCAATCGGGTTTGAACCCACCCGAACATTTTACTTGCCGAACAGGACAAACCACCAATCTGAGCTAGCCGTCCATATTGGGCTTGTATCATATGGGTCTCCCCCATCTCATCACCAACCCAACTCATCACCTCCAAGTTTGAAAATGTATAACTCTTTTTTAAAATGAAATAAATCATATAACATTTGAAAGCTTGTTATGACCTGAAAAATCAAAATGACAAACCTGATCATAACTTTTCCCAAACTTAACCACATTTAAAGCTTTCAAATGATACTAATTATCTTTAGTTTGTTTCATTTTGAAAAGAGTTATAAAGGTTCAAAGTTGGAGGTGATGAGTTGGGGTTGACACCGTATCATATTTGCAATTCATTCATTCGGCCAAGAAATCCGTAAAATTGTGAGAAAGAACTGCGAAAAACAATGCCTTCCTTCATCTCTGTGGCGAAAATGTCAGCAAGCTGAAAATGTCACTTTTACTCCAGCGCCAATTAATTATAAATTATTTTTAAAATTTTCATTTGGCTATTCATGATCGATCGCCATTTAATAAATGATTATTAAATAGTAAAAATAATTACGAAATGTCAGGAATATTGTGATTTGGTCCAGGTTCAATATTTGTATTGCTTAATGAAGATTGCCAAACCTAATTTGTTTTTGAAAAATTTGAGTCCGGCTCACTCGGGGATTGGAGCCCATATGGGTCGATTTAAGCCATACTTTGAGCGAAATGAAGAGCAAAAAAAGGGAACGGTCCAAAATCTGAAAGAATCAAATGACGAGGAGAGAGAAGAGAAGACTAAATTGCTGAGGAGCATTCATTAATGGCGTTAGTTAAGAATGAATTGGTCTGGTGCAGGGTCAGCCCTCGCGTCCGTCCATATTGGAAGGTACTGGAAGAGGGAGAGAAGATGCCTGACGACGTGGATCCGGACGGCAAAATGTCCAATTTTGCCATTGAAATTCGATGTTATACCCTAAATACAAAATGAAAGCCAAAACTCCTCTATGGACGGATAGTGCCGGATGTGTTCAAAGCGGCTTAATCTCCGTAATGACCCCTACCAGGATCAAAAGAGATTAAAAAACAATAACCAGCTGTATCTTGCAGTTTTTTGGTCCCGTGTATCCGGGAAAATTCGATTTCAAAACAAACATGAAGTTCGAAGTTTTTACTTGAGAAACGCGTAAGACTAATAGATTAGTATTCGGAATTGTGTAAACTGGATAATATGATTTTAAGTTTTCTAAATTCTTCATTCATTACGTGGAATTTGTCAACATTTTGCGTTTTCGCTCATCTTCCGCAATAATTAGTTTGAAGAATATTGTTCTGTCAGAGGAAAAAAATGTATCATTTTTGGCATTATTAGTTAAGCACAAAAATCTTAAAATAAATTCGGAGAGTGTTTGAATTAAGAGTCAATGCTTTGGAAAAAAATAATTTGCATTTAATGATAACATTGTTTGCCATATAAAATTTTAAAAATTTGTGTCAACATTAATTTTCAAATCCAAAAGAATTGATCTCCGTTATCCAATCTCCCCCCCCCCCGCACCTCTCGCGCATTTAAAAAAAACATGTCTTCCAAAATGTCCACTGAAAAAGTTGTGACTAGAGCCCGGTCGAGACGAGATCTCGTCTCGAAATCTCGAAAAATCTCGACGAGATTCTCGAGAAATCTCGTCTCGACATCTCGTCTCGAATAAAACTGAATTTTCGAGATTTTTCGAGATCGAGATTTTTTCGAGAATCTCGTCTCGAGTCTCGCTCGAAAGAAGCTCGAGATTCTCGATCTCGACTCCAAAATTTTTTCATGAAAACAGTGCTTTTCTTAACAAAGATTGCCAATTCTTGTAAAAAATTCCCCCGGCGGCGCCTGTCGGCACCGCCGACATACTCCATTTTGGCTGCAAATCTTTTTTCGAGATACGAGATTTTTCGAGAATCTCGTCTCGACATCTCGTCTCGACTAAAATGAGCTTCACGAGATTTTTCGAGATCCGAGATTTTTTCGAGAATCTCGTCTCGAGTCTCGCTCGAAGCTCAAGTCCGGGCTCTAGTTGTGACCACTTCTCCAAAAGTTCCCGCTATTTTCCCCTCAGAAACTTTCTTCCGCCACGATTATTGCCTGCCTATCGAATTTATAAACTCTCAACTTTGCACCCCGTTTTTGGTAATATTCCAAATTGTAATCGCGCTTAATTGTTCATTTAGTTACGCAATCTGTAGTTTTAATTGTTTAATTGTCTCTTTTTAACCGTTGAATGCACTAATCTCGGGCACCCGACACAAAACAATTTCAAAAAATACCAACGGTAATGAAACGATCCGTCCATCGCTTAGCAGATGAACCCAATTTCCTCAACAATTAAACTGTAACTTTTAGAGAGGATGGTCTTTGACCTTCATAAAAGGCCAGCAGACGTCGTCTAACAATAACCAGATATTAAAAAGTGACAGAAATGATTAAGCAAAATATAAAAAAAGCAAATTAATGCGACTTAAATAAAATTCAATTAAAATAAAAATAAATCGAAAGGGCGCGCCCAGCCCCGGATCAAGCGTTAATTTATGCCATTCTTCGGCTTTATCATTGTCCCACCATCCTTCATCGAATATTTCATCAAATAAATGTACCGTTTAACACAAAATCGAAAAGCCACTGAGCCACCAATTTACATGGGGGACTCATGTAAAAATATTAAAATTTTGTCAAAAAGTTCGCAAGACCCACTGCCCGTCCTTGCCAAAAATTTAAACGCCGGGACCCCGACTTTTGAAATTATTTTCGAAAACCAGCACTAAAATCCAAAATCGAACAAAACTGCCCTGATCGGCACCGCCAACCCCCCCCCCCCCCCCCCCCCCCCCCCCCCCCTCCCGCGTAACATTTTGAAACATTTTTACTTCTCTTCTTCCGGTCTCACGGCGTCCACCTTTTTTCAAAACATAATATTTTACGAGCAATTGTTAAAAGAGTACAAATATAATGATGAATCCTGCTTTTTAACAATTTTTAGACCAAGAAATTTTAAGCTTTTGGTCTTTAATTTCATAATAAAGTTTCATTAATTCCTTTTGTTTGCTGTAGGGGTATTTATGTTTTGGTTCTGTAAAAGAATTTTGTATTAATATAAATAAATTAATAAATTTGGGCTCGAATTACTCACTGGTTTGGCCAAGTTCTCGAAGTTCTCGTTTCCAATTGTAAATTGTTCTACCAGTTATGCCCAACTCTTTCGCGACAGTTTCATCAATTTCGTGATGATAAGAGTTTTTGATTCCGTCCCGCTTTAACTCGGCTTTCCTTTGATCAAATTTCTCTACCAAATGTTTTCGCTCTTCTTTTTTATTGAACACTTTTTGACTTAGGCCAAATTCTTTTTTCCATTTATATATTTTTGTGCGATTGACTTTTAAATGTTTAGCAATTTTATCCTCAATTTGAGTTTTTTCTTTCCTAGGGAATTTTCCTTTTTGCTTTAATTCGACTTTTATTGCGTGGAATTTGTCAATAATTATACGTTTTCGCTCATCTTTAGGAATAGTTTCGTTTGAAGTGATTTTTTTGTTTATTACGCGTTGTTCTTCACCATTTTTGGCATAATCAGAGTGATCAGACTCTGTGAGAGGAGGATTCTGATCATTTGAATTGGCTTCAATTTGTCCAGAGTGATCAGACTCTGTGAGAGAAGGATTCTGATCAGTTGAATTGGATTCAATTTGTCCAATTTGGGTGTTCTGCCGGTCGATTTGGGGATGGACATTTTGTCCAAAGTTAATTGGCGGCGGCCTTTTCAAATCCTCGGCTTCATCTTTGTCCCACCAGCCTTCTCCGAATATTTCATCAAATGTTTTGATTGGCGTTTCCTCCAATTTTACTTTTACGGATTCGGCTTTGTCCAGTGAATTTGTTGAGAAAAAGAATAAAACCAAAATTAAAATCCAAAATTCTTCCATTTTATTCGGGCAAAATAACCTCTGAATTGAGGGACATTTATATGAAATTCCAATTAATTTTAAAATTTACAATTATTTAAGAAAATTTTCCAAAATTTTAGTGTTAAAGAATTTCTGTCATAAATTTTCTTAATTTTTAATGAATAATAAAATATGCACATATTTTAAATCGCAATAATATTATTTAGCATTGATAAAAAAAAGTCGATGAAATTCAACGACAGCCCACAATTGAAATGGGCATTCATAAAATCATATTATTTGCCTAAAGCTTTTGAACCGGGACCAAATCAATATTCATGACATTTCGTTAATATTTTAATTTAAATTTGAACCGAGACCAATTCAATATTCCTGACATTTCGTTAATATTTTAATTTAAATTTTGCAATTGGACAAATCTCAAATAAGTTATAGCCAGAAAACTTAAAGTTCAAATATATCGAATTTTGGGGTTCTGGCCATAACTTTTTTGAGACTTATCGAAATTTTACCTTAATGATAGCTTCATCTCGACACGAATGGGTTTTAGAAAGTCTAAATCGGTTAAGTTTAAAGACAGTTATTCGCGCTTTGCTCTGAAAAGCACGAATAAGAAAAATGCAATAAAACCAAAAAATGCACCTCCTAAAGATCGACTTGTAATTGTTTTTGTTTGCTCCATATTCTCGAGTCGAGAACGATTTTTTGGGTCTCGATATCGGGCTCGAGTCTTAGGGTCATTTCTCGGTCTCGAGTCTCGCTGTTTTTTCTGGGGTTTTTCTAAAAAACCAGAAAACAGAATTCTGGTGCCAAAAACGACAAGAAATTTGATACAGAACAGAGCACATCCCTGGTCAAGAGGATCAGAATTTCCCGAACCTTTGAGGTGAAATATGTTTTACAGAACGTCTCGGACAGAGCGACTCAACTGTTCACGCTGATCACATCCGTTGAGGGTTTCTTAGCGAAATCTCGTCCCGATCCAGGAGTGCGTTAGAGACAAAAAGATTGGTATGGAGTAGGGTTGTCACCCCGCGTGCGGGGTTGAGAATTGCGGGGTCGGGGTTTTTCGGGGCGGGACTGTCGGGGTCGGGTTGGGGTTACCCAAATCAGTCGGGGTCGGGGTTCCGGGGTTTTTTAAATTTTCTCCAAAATTTTAGAGGTCAAATTTTGTTTTTTTTTTGAATAATTTCCAAAATTTATTGACATTAGAGCCGATAATTTTTTAATTTGTTTTTATTTTGAAGAGAAGGGAAGGGCATCAGTGAAGTAACCGGATCCCAAAAAATGTCTGAAAAACCCGGAATTCCTGACCCAAAAATGCCTGGAAATTCAAATTTTGAAAATAATTTAGTAAAAATAATTGTTAGCGCACTTTGCGATAAATTCTGATATATAATTGGTAGGGTCCGACGGCGCCGGTGGGAAAATTTTAGAATTTTTTAATAATTCTTAATAAATTTGTCAACAAGTTTTAGAAATTTTTAACTCTTTTGTTAAGAGATTTGCAACCAAAATTTTAAAAATGCGGTAATTTTTTGAAGCTTTTTAGGAGTGGGAAAGGTCCGGTAAGGCAAAATTTTTACAAAAATCGGCAATCTTGGTTAAGAAAATGAAACAAAAATTCAGAACATGTGATGAATTAGTTCAAAAATTCATCTTTTGCAAGCATTTTAATTAAAAATATTTGAAAATTTATTAAAAAAGTTCCATTATTGGGGTGGGTAAGGCCAAATAAAAGTAAATAAGTGGTTGCACTCAAGCGGGTTCGAAGCCAAACGAAAGCTTGACTGCCAAACAGACATATTACCAAGCCAAAAATTTTATATGTAGCTTTTTGTAAAAATGCAATAAATTTTTTGTCAAAAAGTACGCAAGACCACATGCAAACCCTCGGAAAAAATGAATTTTGTCAGTCGGGGTGACAACCCTAGTATGGAGAATAAAAAGAGTGTTGAACAATTCTCCCCCGCACTGCTGATGAAAAGTAGCCAAATATAACTACCAAATTCCATACACCAATAATGATTATATTATTGTTTTGCCTAATATGGCAAAAAGAATGGGACAACGTTTGTGCTAATTTATCAAACTTAATTGCCACTAATAAAAGCTGGGTCATTGTCATTAATTTTTTGTCAAATTTTCAAGAATCCGGTAGACCAGTTACGTACAATAAGTGTATATTTCGCTATATTTTCACCATATTCCGACTATATTTTTAGTGCTTTTAAATCATATGGGATTTTTAGTCGGTTTACAAAGTCCTTATAAATGCCCACAATTGAAATGGGCATATATAAATCTTATTCTTTAATAATTATCTCACCCGAATGAATATTGATTCCTGACAACTCACTAAATATTTTACTTTCTTAATAATAATCGCATTTTCATATGGAAGCGGGCGCCAGTAAATTCGTCACGTGCGGAAAATGACGGCACAATTCAACAAGCATATGTGCGCATATTTGGAATCTGGCATCCGGAATCCCGGTTAACTAAAATGTTATTGGGGCAAATGCAAAAAAAAATTTGATCCTTGAAACCGTGGGCAAGAATATGTACCGGGCAAAATTATCGGCAGCATATTAAATTCAAATGGAGCAGAAGAGAGTGACGATGAATGGGTAATGGAAGAACGGGTCGCCAATCACAAAAAGAATACAGCATATGAGTGGCGAAGAAAAGTAAGAGAGAGACGATGGGTGGAAGCAGCTCGCGGAGATGAACCAGAAAGGAACCCGAAGAGGGAAGACGATACTCTTCGGAACGTCGGATGAAACTTTGCAAAAAGAATTGCTATCTCGGCAGAAGGCGACAAAAGAGTCATTGCATTCCAGCCGGGTGAACAGTATGGGCACTGACCGACACCAAAGCCATCGTCGCGGAACTTGAGGAAGTCAAATTTAATGCTTTTAAAAAATTACCATCGGCGGGCGCTAATTGCCCTATTTTGAAACTTTATAATTAGGGGCTGCCGTATTCCATAAATATTGGCCACCATTTTCGGCGGATTTTTAATTCAGTGCCGGCAAACAAATGAGTTAGCCAGCATCAATGTTTTCATCGGACATATTCACATACTTCGCTCCAACAAAGCAATAACAGTGTCCGTCCGGCATGTAATCACCGACGAAGCTTGTGACATTTGAGAAAGTTTAAAAATCCCGATTTTTTTTTGGGGGGGGGGGGGTTTTGGTACTTAAGACCAATGTTGAGTGTCTGCCGTCCGGCTCAATTTCTCCCAGAAAACCTGCAATTGCACAACAACGTCCGTCAGATTCCATTTAAATTGGGAGGTAGACCAATTAGGGAGCAGAAGATATAAACTTCTACTGAAGTACTTTGTGGTGGTAAACGAACTAAAATTCCAACACATTCTTTTCATTGTCAACAGCTTCAGTATGGTACAAAATGTTGAAAAATTTAAAAAGTGAAATAATGGCTGGCTATCCTAATTAATTAAAAAATCTTGTAACTGTTTAACAAGTTTATAAAAATGAAAAATGAGCAGCGTTGCTGAGGATACAGCCGAAAAATAAAAGAAATTGTTAACAGATTTATAGGGTTTTTTCACACATTAACCTATTTAAAAATCCCCATTCTCTTCCACAGAATGTGCAATCAACAGAATTTGGATGCAATTACTGTCGTTTAAATTGGCCTTTTCCATCTAAACAAAGTTCTTCTACCAATTTTCAACATTTTTGACAATTTCCTTCGTCACTAGTTTTAAGGCTTTTGGTCCTTAATTTCATAATAACGTTTCATCAATTCCTGTTGTTCGCTGTGCAAATATTTATGTTTTGGTGCTGTAAAAGATATTAAATTAATATAAATAAATAAATAAAATTGGGCTCGAATACTCACTGGTTTGGCCAAGTTCACTTTTTCCATTTGTAAAGTGTCCCAAAATTGAGCCCCAACTCTTTCGCCACAGTTTTATCTAATTCATTTCGAGAGTTTTTGATTCCGTCCCGCTTTAACTCGGCTTTCATTTGCTCAAATTTCTCTACCAAATGTTTTTGTTCTTCTTTTTCATATAACACTTTTCGAGTTAGGCCAAATTCTTTTTTCCATTTGTAGATTTTTGTGCGATATACTTTCAGATTTTTAGCAATTTTCTTTTCAATTTGAACCCATTCTTTTGTTGAATATTTTCCTATTTGCTTAAATTCGTCTTTCATTGCTTGGAATTTGTCAATAATTTTATGTTTTCGCTCATCTTCAGCAATATTTTTGTTTGAACTCATTTCTTTGATTAATTTGTTTTGTTCTTCGCCATTTTTGTCATTATCAGAGTGATCAGACTCTGTGAGAGGAGAATTCTGATCAGTTAAATTGGGTTCAATTTGTCCAGAGTGATCAGACTCTGTAAGAGGAGAATTCTGATCAGTTAAATTGGGTTCAATTTGTCCAGACTGATCAGACTTTGTGAGAAGAGAATTCTGATCAGTTGAATTGGGTTCAATTTGTCCAATTTGGGTGTTCTGCCGGTCGATTTGGTGATGGACATTTTGTCCAAATTTTATTGGCGCCGGCGTTTTCAAATCTTCGGCTTCATCTTTGTCCCACCATTCTTCTACGAATAATTCGTCAAATGTTTGGAGCGGCAATTCCTCCAATTGTACGGATTTGGCTTTCTCTAGTAAATTTGTTGAGAAGATTAAGACTAAAATTAAAATCCACAACTCTTCCATTATCTCTCACAAAAATTTTATTAAATTCTAAAGAATAATAATACTTTTTTAATAAATAGTATTAAGCTTTGGCTAAAAAGTAATTGACTGTAAAAAATGACAGCACATTGAATGGGCATTCATTTAAATCATTTAATAATATCTCACCCCAATCAATATTCCTGACATTTCATAAATATTATTCTTACTAATAATCATCATTTTATAGAAATCGCGAGCTTGGTATAAAAAATACTTAAAATAATTTATAACTGACGGTTTCTGTGTGCCAATCAACATTTTTGAAAAAAATTTTATTCTAAAAATTGTTGAAAATATATTTGATGCGCTGATTATGAATTCGTCAATAGAAAAATAAAAATTAAGAATTTAAAGCGGTGTTTGAATGGGTTGAAATTTAAAAAAAAAAAAAGAAAAATGACTTTTTTTCATTAGCCAAACAAAATGATTCAATTGTCTCAAATGGAGACAATCAAACCCTTGGCCGAAGCCTTCGTCCTGAATAACTCCGTGATTTCTGTTGTGCCCCATTCGTGAGTGAAGATCCAGAGGTAAATGAAATAAACGATATCAAAGGAGTGATCGGACTAGAAGTATTTAATCAATAATCAGTAACAGCGCTGGATAAATGGGCACGGCGTTTTACTGACCACATTTAGGTAGTGGACCGGCAGATGGGCGAACCGTCGGACTTTTATAAGATAAATGTCAGTTATTAGAACTCCGCTCTTTCCGCTTTTCCCAAAATGCTTTATTTTCAAAGGCAAAGGAAAACCAATTAACGAATATTCTTAAATTGAAGAACAAAAATATAATTACTTGCAATAAATATCCCGAAGGAAAACAAATAAAATATATCTCTCCAACGCCCGCACGGCGATATGTGATAAGAAGATATCAAAGATGCAGAAGCAATGAAAAAGTGAAAAATCCATCAACATTAACTGGGGGACAAAGTGTTTTTTGGCGAAATGTTGACAATAATATGAAATCTTGGGGCGTGTCCTACAGAACCAGAAAAACTGCACCGGCTCCGTCTTGCTCTGGACGACGTCCCTCAAGAACTGTTCGACAAGCTCACTCCGGCAGAAACACCCACACTGGAAATTGCACTCAATTCGCTGAAGGAAAAGCTCGACTCGCCCCAACATACGGAATTGGCCAAAAAAATTTGACTTTGTGCAAACAACGAGGTGATATGCCTTAACAAATTGTGTCAAAAATCAAAAAAAAATTTTCCGGCGGCGCCTATCGGCACCGCCGACTCACCCGCGCCCACAAAAGAAGCAGAATTCGCAAAAAAAATTTGCCTTTTTGAAAAATTCAAAATCAACAAATTTTTAGAAATTTTTTTACCAAAATGTTAAAAATCTAAAAAATTGACTGAAAATTGAACTTTTTTGGAAAATTGCATTCGTTAAAAAAATTTTTTTTTAAATTTCTGTTCTGGTTTTCTGATTTACCAGAATTTCTGGTCGTTTTGGGCACCAGAATTCTGATTTCTGATTTTTAAAAGGGGGACCAGAATTCTGTTTTCTGGTTTCTGATTTTTTTTATGCAACCAGAATTCTGATTTCTGGTTTTTAAAAAGTCGACGAGAGCACATCCCTGCCCAGTAGGCACTTTTTTAAAGCGCTTGTCTCCACTGATTGAAGTCGCACACTCCAATCTCGATGCCAACCAGCTAAAGAAGCGACTTGGTGAGGAGAGCTACTGGACCGCCTACGACCCGATTTGACCTTCCTCATTAAGGATGGTGTCGGTCTTTCGAGAGGCAAGGAGTTGGAGGTGGTCAAAAGCTAGGCCGAGGAGCTTGAACTCCTCTTAAAAACACATAAAGGACAAATTGCAGTTCATCAGTCAGTAAACCAAAAATTCGATGTTGAAAAATAAATATTATTTATTTAACCTCCGTTGTACATTCCATCGAATCGGCAAATTTAATTTGGGTGTTTAGTTCGATACACGTATAAAAATCGAGAATAGTAAAAAAAAGAACTCAAATCTAATAATTTTTCTTGCCACTACGCCTGGAATTAGCATATTGTCCTGACATCTCATAAATATTTTTCCATTATTTTGAACCGGGACATCAATCAATATTCCTGACATCTCATAAATATTTTTCCATAATTTTGAACCGGTACCAAATCAATATTCCTGACATCTCATAAATATTTTTCCATAATTTTGAACCGGGACCAAATCAATATTCCTGACATCTCATAAATATTTTTCTATAACCTTTTGAACCGGGACCAAATCAATATTCCTGGCATCTCAGGGACCAAATCAATATTCCTGGCATCTCATAAATATTTTTCTATAACCTTTTGAACCGGGACCAAATCAATATTCCTGACATCTCATAAATATTTTCCTTAACCTTTTGAACCGGGACCAAATCAATATTCCTGACATCTCATAAATATTTTTCCATCCGGGTCCAAATCATAGAATGAGGTGAACAATAAAATTCTGGCAAATTTACAACCCAAATTTTGGCACTTTTAAAATAGCTATTTTTAAGTCATATTTTGGGGGATAATTCAATCAGTATAAATTTCGAAGAATTTACAGCAAATTGGAAAGATACCTCGCAAAAATGAAGAACGAAACACCAGAGGGAACACCTGAGAACATGGAAAATTTTGAAGTGTCGCAATGCTTTTTTAAAGTTGACAAAAAGTTCCTTTATCATTGGGCATGGAACTGAATAAAGAAAATTCCGCGAAACCAATAAAAAATCAGGCAATATTTATCTGTGCCGCATCATATGTGAAAGCTACACGCTGCCCAACAAATAAGGGTTGTAAGATTAGGACCCTCCAAATAAGGACAAATCATAAATAAGGGCAGTTGACACCCCTGAGCCCGTAAAAAAAGAGCGAGGGAATGGGAAGTTTCCCTCGATTTGGGGGGAAAACTCCCCCAATTTATAAAAAAAGAAATTCCCTTGTTTTTGAGGGAGACTTCCCCCGAAAACGAGGGAGATTTACCCAGGGAATCTTCCCCGTAAAAAAAGAAAATTCCCGGGGAAAATTCCACCAATTTGGAGGGAAATTTCCCTCGAAAAGCTCCCCTACAAATAGCAGCGGAACACTGCCCCCCCCCCCCCGAAATAATTTGTTTATATTCCATGCAAAAATTTGCATCAACACAAAACAAATGAAAATTGACTAATCTCTTCGAATTTAAAGGCGCTGAGCAATAGCATCACGGGTATTTTGCCCAATAATACGAGCTGTTCTTTCATTGATTTGGCCTGGGTTAGGTTCATCGACAATTTCCAGTTCAACATCTTCATATGCTGTCCTAAAGTCTTCATTTTCTTCTTCCTCGGGTAAGGGCATGTTCCAATCCAAAGCAATATTATGAAGTACAACCGTTGCAATAATGCATTTAGGAATTGCCGAAAGTTTAACACTAAATCCAGTTTTGTTTATGGAAAATCTTCGTTTCCAGACCCCGAAGGCGTGTTCAATCTTAACACGTCCTTTGCTTTGCAAATAGTTAAATCTCTCCTGCGCATCTCGGTAATTGTGCGCAGATTGATCGTTGGTGATTTATGAAAGAACGAGTTGGCCGGGACCGGGATCCCGACCGGGACCGGTCAGGAAATTCTCGCTTTTTTAAATCCCGGTTCTTCTGAGCCCCGGATCCCGTCCCGGTCGGGTCAGGACTAACCGGCAAACACCACTTGAATGGAATTTTGATCAATTAAGAAGTTTGATAGTGGTGTAGTCGTGAGTGGTGGGAGTTCTGGTCCCGATCCCGGCTTTCACGGTCCCGACCAACTTTATAAAAAACAGAAAGCGAACTTCATGCTCTACTGCTAGTGTTCGGCCACTCAAATTACAACATCCACAAGCTTTGGGCTTACATACGCCGCGCCAGGGATGTGCTCTGTTTAGTTCTTATTTTCTAAGTGATCAGAATTTCATATCATTTTGGGCGGAAGATTTTAAAGCGTGAGCGCCCAAATGAACGACTCCCCAAAAATTGGTAATTCGGCATAATGATTGTAAAAAAAAAATTTGAATCGGAAACGAATACCTTGGAAAGGAACAAATCTTTTTGGTTATAAAAAAAGCTTGTAAGTGTTCAAAAGTTAATAAATAATTTAAAAAAGCAGTGTTCAACTTCGAATAAAGCCGAAGAAATAGAAAGAAGTCGTTAACGAATTAGGGGGGTTTTCAAAATCATTGACCATTCATTCAAATACTCCCCGAATTCCCATTTTCTTGGACATTTGCCGCGGCATCCTCTTCCAAAGAAAGCCCATCGACAGAATTTGGATGAAATTGCTGTCGTTTAAATTGTTTTCTTCCATCTAATTAAAGTGGCTATGCCGATGTTAAGTCTTTTAACAATTTCCACATTCATTAATTTTAGGAATTTTATGTCTTTAATTTTATAATAACGTTTCATCACTTTATTTTGTTCGCTGTGGGTGTGTTTATGTTTTGGTTCTGTCAAAGAATTTGAATTTAATAATAAAATTGGAGGGGGGGGGGGGCTGTAAATACTCACTGGATTGTCCAAGTTTGCGTTTCCACTTGTAAATTGTTCCAAAATTGAGGCCCAACTCTTTTTGCGACAGTTTTATCTAATTTCGTGATGATAAGAGTTTTTAAGCCCGGCCCGCAGTCAACTCGGCTTTCATTCTGATCAAATTTCTCTAATCAAATGATTACGTCTTCTTTTTCCTTCCCATAGTTATGCACTTTTGCGAGTTAGGCCAAATTCTTGTTTCCATTCAAATATTTTTGTGCGATTGACATTTAAATGTTTAGCAATTTCTTTTTCAATTTGAACCCATTCTTTTGTTGAATATTTTCCTATTTGCTTAAATTCGTCTTTCATTGCTTGGAATTTGTCGATTATTTTACGTTTTTGCTCATTTTCAATATTTTCGCTTTGTTCTTCACCATTTTTGGCATTATCAGAGTGATCAGACTCTGTGAGAGGAGGATTCTGATCAGTTGAATTGGGTTCAATTTGTCCAATTTGGGTGTTCTGCCGGTCGATTTGGTGATGGACATTTTGTCCAAAGTTTGTTGGCGCCGGCATTTTCAAATCTTCGGCATCGCCTTTGTCCCACCAGCCATCTCCGAATATTTCATCAAATGTTTTGAGTGGCGTTTCCTCCAATTTTACTTTTACGCATTCGGCTTTGTCGAGTGAATTTGTTGCAAAGAGTGCCACCAAAATTAAAATCCAAAATTCTTCCATTTTGCGTGGGCAAGGAACCTCTGAATTTACCAATATAATTGAAACTAAAGTTGACACCCCGAACCGACCCCGTCCCCGATTTAATTTTGGAATATTCAATAAAAAATGTGACTTCTAAATGCTTTTTTAAAACACCCAGAATCTCGACCCCCGACCGATTTTAAATATTATTTAGCTTTGGTATAAAAAACATTGAAAGTAATAAATGACAGCCCACAATTGAAATGTGCATTCATATAAATCATATTCATTAATAATTATCTCTCACCCAAATCAATATTCCTTACATCTTATAAATATGTTTTCAATTTATAAAAACGGCGATCGATTGTGAATAGCTAAATGAAAATTTTAAATAATTTATAATACATAAATTGGAATACCGAGATCCCGAATGACGAAAATAGAGTAGGACAGGATCGGAAAAGCTGCGAAGGATCCGTTTTGGGCACAGAGCAGCCTTAAGGATTCATTGTCTCGATCTATTGGAGGGCGGGTCAATTATTCATGACTAATTTTCAAATTGAGAGCCAATCGGAGTTCTTTCGGGGACCCAAACAGTGAGAGAGGGAGGGCGTGTTTTAGGAGACCCGGTTTTTTACGAAAACTTCCTTTGGGGGTGGGGGGGGAGAGTTAAAAAATGACACAAAAAAAATCCAAAATTCTTCCATTTTATTCAACATAAGCTTTTTTTGATGTGGTGGTGGGCGGGGGACCAGAATTGGGTCTTCGCCGGGTTTTCTCCAGACAAATCTCCAGGATGTTGTTTGGTCCCGACTCTGCGTTTGGTGTTGTCGTGTCCCTCCCGAAAGTCTTTGAACCATCTTTGCGCTTGTCGAGTAGAGATGGCATCCGCCCGAGTACAGCATTGTACAGGAGATGCGCTGTAATAAAATTGTATCCACCATATTTCTCTGACCAGAGATCACAAGTATTGTAATATTAATATTTGTAATTGATAAGTGTTTTAAGAACATTTGAGCTATTTTTTTAAGGAAATGCTGCCAAAATTGCGAACATAAAAATTTGCACAATGCCAAATCATGATTTTTCCCGTTAAAACAAATATTTAAACTTCCAGTCAAATCTTCATTTTCCAAGGGCATTCTTGGAAATAAGGACATTTTCAATTTCCCAAGACCGAGGGTCCTATTTCTAAGGACTGTCCTTGGCATCCAAGGACGAATGGAACCCCTGATATAAAGTAATAAATGAGAGACCACAAATCAAATGGGTATTCATCTTTAATAATATCTCACTCGAATCAATATTATGACAATAGCTAAAATGAAAGAATTATTTAAAATAATTTAACATTTGCCCGGAGGAAAAGAGTGACATTGACGCCGCGACATGACATATCATAGGGCGGCACATGAGTTTCATACGATTTAATTAAAGTAGGAATTTCGCAATCAATATCATAATTATATCATAGGATCATATCGGAGATACGAATATTTAAGAAATATCAAGAATGGGTATATTTATTAATATTGAAAATTAAAATATTTTATTCTTTTTTTAATATAAGATAATTTTTGGGAGAAAATCTTAACACAAAATATATTGACATTTTCCATATCGAATTTTCCGTTTAATGGAAGAATTTTGGATCTTAATTTTGGTGACATTCGTTGCAACAAATTCACTCGACAAAGCCGAATCCGTACAATTGGAGGAATTGCCACTCAAAATAATTGATGAAATATTCGGAGAAGGCTGGTGGGACAATGACAAAGCCGAAGAATGGCATAAATTAACGCTTGAACAAAATTTTCTTCACCAAATCGACCGGCAGAACACCCAAATTGGACAAATTGAACCCAATTCAACTGATCAGAATCCTCCTCTTGTAGAGTCTGATCACTTTGGACAAATTGAACCCAATTCAACCGATCAGAATCCTCCTCTTGTAGAGTCTGATCACTTTGGACAAATTGAACCCAATTCAACCGATCAGAATCCTCCTCTTGTAGAGTCTGATCACTCTGGACCAATTGAACCCAATTCAACTGATCAGAATCCTCCTCTTGTAGAGTCTGATCACTTTGGACAAATTGAACCCAATTCAACCGATCAGAATCCTCCTCTTGTAGAGTCTGATCACTTTGGACAATTTGAACCCAATTCAACCGATCAGAATCCTCCTCTCACAGAGTCTGATCACTCTGATAATGCCAAAATTGATGAAGAACAGAACGAAATATTGCAAGAAATTACTGCAAACGAAAAACGTAAAATTATCGACAAATTCCACGAAATGAAAGACGAATTTAAGGAAAAAGGAAAATTTACGATAAAAGAAAGAAATCAAATTGAGGATAAAATTGCTAAACATTTAAAAGTCAATCGCAAAAAAATATATAAATGGAAAAAAGAATTTGGCCTAAGTCAAAAAAGAAAAATGCATAACTTTGAGGATAAAAAAGAAGAACACAAACATTTAGTAGAGAAATTTGATCATATGAAAGCCGAGTTAAAGCGGGCCGGATTCAAAAACTCTTATCCCAATCAAATAAATGAAACTGTCGCAAAAGAGTTGGGCCTAAGTTTAACAAAAATATACAAATGGAAAAGTGAACTTGGCCAAACCGGTGAGTATTTCGAATCCAATTTTATTATTTATTTATATTATTTAAAATTCTTTTACAGCACAACATAAACACTCCCACAGCGAACAAAAAGAATTGATGAAACTTTATTATGAAATTAAGGACCAAAACCCTAAAATTAGTGATAAGACCATTACCAAAATGTTGAAAATTGGAAGAACCACTTTGGTTAGCTGGAAAAAGCAATTTAAACGACAGCAATTTCATTCAAATTCTGTCGATGGACATTTTGTGGAAGAGAATGTTGCGGCAAATATTCAGGAAATTGGGAACTCGAATTCGGGGAGTATTTGAATGAATGGCCAACGAAGAATTTTTTGATAAACAGTGTGGCCCTCTATAATCCGGATATCTATATCTAAGCGGGTTCGCAAATGAAACGATATTATTCAAATGTCTAATATTCTCAAAAAAGTTCACATGCTTTGTATCAAATTTCATGGACAAGGGGAATTCCTGCGCATGTATTTGTGGAAAAACAATTTTTCCATGGTGGCAACAATCCTTCAAGGAATTCTGCATTTTTTAAATCTGGGTGTGTAATAGTGATGTAAAAATGTCAGTCCGCAAAAGTCCGTCAGCAATTCGATAAACCGCTCTGCTGGCGGTGATGAGCTGTTCCCACCAAGTGAGTTATCTCCCTATTTATATATTTTTGAGCGACTGACTTTTAAATGTTTAGCTATTTTATTCTCAATTTGATTCCATTCCTTTTTTGAAAGCCTTTTTGCTTAAATTCGTCTTTTATTGCGTGGAATTTGTCGATAATTTTACGTTTTGCTCATCTTCAGCGTTATTTTCGTTTGAATTGGCATTATCAGAGTGATCAGGCTCTGTAAGAAAAGGATTCTGATCGGTTGAATTGGGTTCAATTTGTCCAAAGTGATCAGACTCTGTGAAAGGAGGATTCTGATCAGTTGAATTGGGTGTTCAATTTGTCCAGAGTGATCAGACTCTGTGAGAGGAAAAATTGCAGTTCTGATCAGTTGAATTGGAAATTTAAATATTTTATTATTTTTTAAAATCTAAGAAAATTTCCGGGGGTTTATTTTACTGAATTTGATGAGAAACATTTTTGATGAAAACCCAAAAGGCGTCCCCCCCTTGGTTTGGAAACCCCAAAGCACTTTTTCGACAATTTCTCAGCTGTGGTTAAAGCTATCAATTTGAAATTAAAAAACTTATAGCAAATTAGCTTCACAAGTAATTTAGCACATTTGAAAATGTTGTTTTAAAAATAGTTATGAATAATTTTGACAAAATTGACACCACTACGCAATTGCGTTTAACCCTGCTGGTCCGGACGTCCAGGCCCCGAACGCGCCTGGCGAGCAGGTAGGGACCAAAAGGAGAAACGGGATCCCGCCAATCTCGCCAGTCCTGTTCCGCTACACACGTACCGTACCGGTCGGTTCCGTCTAGCCACGCCGGCCTGATCCGCCCAGTCTCGTTCCGCCAATCTCGCCAGTCCTTTCGCGTTGCTCAAATGCTACTCCAATTTTACGGACTCGGCTTTTTTGAATGAATTTGTTGCAAAGAATAAAACCAAAAATAAAATCCAAAACTCTTCCAACTAATTAATTTTATTTTAAACGAAAAATTTGATATGGAAAAATTTATATTATTTTTGCGTTAAAGAATTTATCTCAAAATTTTTCTTAAATTTTAACGAATAAAAATATCACAATTTAGTTATTAAACATTATTAGCTTTTAAAATAGTTATGAACGTAATAAATGCCACCTCACAATGAAATGGGCATTAAATAAATAATTTTTTTAATACAAATTAATATTCCTGACATTTACTTCTAATACATAATAATCATTTTATGAAAATGTCTATCGATTATCGAATAGTCAAAAATGGAAAAATAATTTAAACGCTGCATGCATTTGAGGCCTTTCTTTTAGTGATCGGCCAGAAGGTTCGGTCGGTACTATTCGGTAAAATACCGAAAAAAAATTGTTAGACCCAAAAAATGCATCGCGGAAGGCCAAAAAACTGATCAGAAAAATTAAAAATCAAATCTCGACTCGAGACTTTTTTTCAAAAAATTAATTTTATGTTCAGAAACTCGAGAACTTAAAAAATTAATTCTTTAGGCTAGGGTTGGGCCCCCGACCCCGTCCCCGACCCCGCAAATTAAGGCCATTTTTCGGGGTTTTCCCCGACCCCGTCACCGACACTTCCAACCCCGCAAACCCCGACCCCTAGCCACGAGTCGGGGTCGGGGTTAACATACACCCCTAAAGATGGCATATTTAGTTTTTACAAAATGGTTGATAAGGTATTAATGGTCTGGTGGTTTGTCTCTACAAAAGTAAAATGTTCGGTTGGGTTCGAAAACTAATTCTTTATGCAAATATTTAGAATTTAAATGCTCCATAGTTATCGCTATTTTTTGCCAAATTTTATTTGGGTGAATTTTATAATGTTGAAGTGAATTCACGGAAACAAAAAGTTAAAAATTGCAACCCACATCACTCACAATCACACCACCAGGGCATTCAATAAAAAGGAATTTCTTTCAGGGACTAGCCTTAGACTGCCAAAATGGGCATACGCAACACAGTTTTACCACTAATCTACGTGAGATCATGCAAACACAGTGAAAAATTCAAATATATTACTATATTTTTCTGATCGGTACTATTTTTGGTACTCAAATTTTGTTCGGTCGATACCTTCGGTTCTCAAATTTTTTCGGTTGGTTCTTTTTGGTACAATACCGAAAAATTGTTCAGTGAATTTATTACAAATAATGTCACAAAAATTAAAACCAAAAACTCTTCCATCTAATTAATTTTATTTTAAACGAAAAATTTGATATGGAAAATTTTTTTAATATTTTTGCGTTAAAGAATTTATCTCAAATTTTATTAAATTTTAACGAATAATATATATCTTAATTCAATTATTTAACATTATTAGCTTTTATAAAATAATTATGAACGTAATAAATGCCACCTCACAATGAAATGGGCATTAAATAAATAATTTTTTTAATACAAATTAATATTCCTGACATTTACTTCTAATACATAATAATCATTTTATGAAAATGTCTATCGATTATCGAATAGTCAAAAATGGAAAAATAATTTAAACGCTGCATGCATTTGAGGCCTTTCTTTTAGTGATCGGCCAGAAGGTTCGGTCGGTACTATTCGGTAAAATACCGAAAAAAAATTGTTAGACCCAAAAAAATGCATCGCGGAAGGCCAAAAAAATGATCAGAAAAATTAAAAAATCAAATCTCGACTTTGGATTAGTTTGAAGGGGGAGAGGGGTCTCGGCGGTGCCGATAAGCGCCGGCAGATCATCTCCGAGTTTGGTTGGAGGCGCTTCTTGCTCGGTGAGCGCGGAAAAACGGCGCATCGCGGAGTAGGCCATCGCTCGGTGAGGCGATTACCCCCTACTCCGCCGATACTCTCCATAAAAATAATTAAAAAAACATATTGAAATAGTAATAACAAATTTAAAAAAAAATGTGTATTTTGATCACACGTGTTGATTTGCGAATTTGAATATTTGTGTTAATTACAACACAATGCCAAAACCAATCGTGAATAAAAGTCACACAAAATTTCTCCACATTTTTGGGGCGTTGTGATGCTTACAACATTTGTTCTAGAGCGTTTTTTAAATTTAAGTTAGGATGAAAACTTTGATAAACATCTAGACCGGACACTCGCGAACTACTCATTTTTCCCAATGTACACATTTGTTTATTTTGTGAATTGTTCCCACAATTTTGCTAATGTTAGGATACATATAATAAATGACAACATCGACCGCTGATTCTGATCACGTTTTCTATCTGATCAAAGTTCTATTTCGCAATATATCCATAACTTTTTTGGGTTTTAATTCCGAGTTTTGGATTTACAGATGTATATATATATATATATATATATATCGATCGCCATTTTTGTAAAAAGCATAATTATTAGTAGCAAAATATTATTGATTCGCTTAAGGCATTCTAATTTTAAATAATATTTATTAAGAATATGATTTTCATGTATGCATGCCTTTTGCAACTGTGAGCTGTCATTATTACTTTCAATCATCTTTTTCAAAGCTATATAATATTATTAAAATTATAAAATTTGTGAAAATTATTATTCTTTTTTAAGAAAATTTTTAAAACATAATTGGAGGGTTTTTTGCCCAAATAAATGGAAGAGTTTTGGTTTTTAATTTTGTTGGCATTTTTTGCAACAAATTTAATCGACAAAGCCGAAACCGTACAATTGGAAGAATTGCCACTACTAACATTTGACGAATTATTCGTAGAAGAATGGTGGGACAAAGATGAAGCCGAAGATTTAAAAACTCCGGCGCCAACAAACTTTGGGCAAAATGTCCATCACCAAATCGACCGGCAGAACACCCAAATTGGACAAATTGAACCCAATTCAACTGATCAGAATCCTCCTCTCACTGATCACCCTGGACAAAATGGACCCAATTCAACTGATCAGAATCCTCCTCTCACTGATCACCCTGGACAAAATGGACCCAATTCAACTGATCAGAATCCTCCTTTCACAGAGTCTGATCACTCTGGACAAATTGAACCCAATTCAATTGATCAGCTTGGGCAAATTGAACCCAATTCAATTGATCAGAATCCTCCTCTCACTGATCACCCTGGACAAAATGGACCCAATTCAACTGATCAGAATCCTCCTCTCACAGAGTCTGATCACTTTGAGAATGCCAAAAATGGCAAAGAACAGAACGAAATTTCTTCAAACAAAAATATTGCTGAAGATGAGAGCAAACGCAAAATTATCGACGAATTCCTCGCAATGAAAGACGAATTTAGGCAAAAAGGAAAATATTCAACAAAAGAATGGAATCAAATTGATCAGAAAATTGCTGAACATTTAAAAGTCAGTCGCAAAAAATTATACAAATGGAAAAAAGAATTAGGTTTAAGTCGAAAAACTGCATAAAATTGGGAAAGAAAAAAATGAGCGAAAAAATTTGTTAGAGAAATTTGATCAGAGAAAAGGCCGAGTTAACTCGGGCCGGAATCAAAAACTCTTATCATCATGAAATTGATGAAACAGTCGCAAAAGAGTTGGGGCTCAGTCTTAGAACAATTTCCAATTGGAAACGTGAGGAAAAAGCAATTTAAATTCTGTCGATGGACAATTTGTAGAAGAGAATGCCGCGGCAAATATTTAGAAAATTGAAAATTCCAATTAGTGGGCCATTTGAATGAAAATTCAATGTTAAAACCCCCCAAATCTATTTTCATTATATTATTTTCGGCTGTATCCGCACAAAGAATGCTTGTTTATTTTCATAAACTTTTGAACAATTTCAAAGCTTTTCTCTTAAATTGATTTCAGCCGTAAATGTAAAATTGGAGAAACGCCTCTTAAAACAAAGTTTAAAAACCAAAATTAAGCATTTCTACTTCTTGAGATGTTTCTCGATTTTAAAAATAATTTCTATCTTTTGTCAAAATTAAATTTTCCCAATTTTGGGATTTCATCGAAAATTTTTCTCTTGAAATTTAGTTGAAATGAACGCGGTGATTTTTTTTCTCAGCAAAACATTGTCCATAACCAATTATAGGGTACACATCGGTTCAGTGGCCACGGTTCAGTGGCCACGGTTCAGTGCCGGACGGTTCAGTGCCCACGGTTCAGTGCCGGACGGTTCAGTGCCCACGGTTCAGTGCCGGACGGTTCAGTGCCCACGGTTCAGTGCCGGACGGTTCAGTGCCCACGGTTCAGTGCGGGACGGTTCAGTGACGCACGGTTCAGTGCCGGACGGTTCAGTGCCCACGGTTCAGTGCCGGACGGTTCAGTGCCCACGGTTCAGTGCCGGACGATTCAGTGCCCACGGTTCAGTGCGGGACGGTTCAGTGCCGCACGGTTCAGTGCCGGACGGTTCAGTGCCCACGGTTCATTGCCGGACGGTTCAGTGCCCACGGTTCGGTGCGGGACGGTTCAGTGCCGCACGGTTCAGTGCCGGACGGTTCAGTGCCAGCGATAGAAAGTATATAACTTTTTTCAAACTCAACCAAATCAAATAAAAAGATATCATTCGAAAGCTCTAAGCAAGGCTAATCAATTAAAAAAGTTGTAAAAACGTTATTGCAATAACACTATGAAAAACCCTTGATTTTGCGTGCTAATAGGTGCCGCCGTTAAAAAAATTTGAAATTTTAAGCATTTTTGTGATGAAAATTGGTCCAAATTTTCCCTGGTGATGAACCAGCCTGGTTAGCATGGAATTTATCTATTTACCTGTGCTCAGAACCGGTTCCCGGAACCGCCCGAATAAATGGAACCGGGACATCACTGATAAATTGTTGAGCGACAAAACACACGGCGAGCGGAAAATGCGTCAGTGGAAAATGCGTCAGTGATTATTAAAAGTCGAGAAAAAAGTGTTGCAATGGGACTCAGGGGCGTAGACTACGATTCGAGCATCCATTCTACCGGGTTCGAACCCCGGACTGAATTCGAACAATTTTTCAAAAATTCTAAATTTAAAAAAATACTTTTGGTCTCAAAATCATTCAAAAGTATGAATTCAATTATTACTTTCGTTGTAATATTGTGCTTTTTGAATAATTTTGATGCCAAACTCGCTTCCGGTCCGAAGCCCACTCGTCCGAATCACACTCCAGCCAAAAGTGTCTCGAATCCCGCCCAAGCCAAAACTTCCCGAATCCCTTGCACGTCTTAGTCTACCTAAGGCTTAGGCTAGCGTAGGCTTAGGCCTAAGCCTAACAAATCCCAAGTCAGGGTGGCTAGGCCTAATCTAGGCTTAATTTTAGCCTAAGTACTGGACTGAATCGGCAATCGTGGTGGGCTTTGGCCCGGGGCAAACTAAAATTTTTAATTTCAGACCAAATGTTCGAATTCGGTCCGGGATTCGGAATTGGTTGAAACAGGTGTCAAAATCGGATTCTTCAATCACAAAAACCTTCAGAAAAACATGTTTTACATGAGTTTTAATAATCACTGACGCATTTAAAGAGAGCCCCAGCACACAAAACATTTGATTTTTTTGTCAATTTGAGCCCGTTCATTTCTGGAATATTTCTCTTTTTTTGTATAATCTTCTTCCATTTCACGGAATTTTTGAATAATTTCAGTTGCTGATTAGAGTCAGTTTTTTCACGTTTGTTTAAGTCAGTTTGATATTCATCAAGACTTTCATCTTGATCAGAGTTATTGATTAAACAAATGTTTCTTAGAATTGTCCTGATCAAGATTATACGGTGATGGCGCTGAATGTTTTCGACCAATTTTTTTTAATTATAAATTCGGTCAAATTTCTGTTTCAATATTTAATCTTTTCTGATCAGTGGTTGGAGCTTGCTTGTCCGTCTTGATCTTCTTCTTTAACATGACGACAGGTCAAGCCTTTTGAATCATTATTTTTATCATCCCATGCTTTTCCAAAAAAAGTTCATCAAATGATTGTAAAGTTTTGGTTCTAGTCCGCGTTCTCCCACGGAATTAGCTTTTTTGATCTAATTCGTTGCAATGATTGAAAATATCATGTTTTTGTCTAAATTTTTAAATATTAATAAGCAGTCTTTTGTGCATAGAATATGTGGGAATAAATTAAATTCCTGCTTATTCTATTATAACATTTTAATGTACAAAAAATTGATTGGTATGAGGACATGCTCGAATCGATAGAAAAAATTCGAATTTTATTGCATTTTTCTTAATAAATATTCAAGAAAAATGCGGAAATAGGCTCGAGCCTATTTTAGAAGCGTAAATCCCAAAACTGGATCCGTTCGAGAAATTTTATCACGCAAATTCGTAACAAATATGTATTGGTATAAACTAGGGTAGGACGGGACCGGTACCGGGACCGGAACGGGATTTCCCGGTTTTTTCAGGTCCCGGCCCCTTCGGGACGGGACTTTTTGAAAACTAAAAGTCCCGGTCCCGGTCGGGAGTCCCGAGTCGGGACCGGGACTAAATGTACACCCCTAATGATGGCATCATCAAGCGACGATTTCAATCTCAAAGTCGATGGCTTAGTGGTTTGTCCTTTTGGTGAGTCTCATGTTATGTGTTGGTTTGAACCCGCTTGAGTGCAAACACTTATTTATTGGTTTTCCCCTCACTCAAATACACTTCCCACTCATTAATAAGATATTTTAAATAAATATCTAATATTTTTTAATTTAAAAGCGCGCAAAAAAAGAATAAATACAAGAATTAAATTCATCACATCTTTCTGAATTTTTGCTTCAATTTCCTTAACAAAGATTGACAATTTTTGTAAAAATTTCTCCGGCGGCGCCTGTCGGCACCGCCGGACATCCTTCACTCTTACGTAAACCAGTTTTCCCCGAAATTCCGAAGCAAAATCATAATTTTGCTAAATTTTGATGAAATTTCTTAACAAAAATTCAAAAATTTTTCTCGGCGGCACCTATCGGCACCGCAGACCCCCACCTCCCCGACCAAAAAAGTAAAGCAGAATCTCAACAAAAAGAATGATGATGATAAAATTGAAGTTAAAGACAATAAGGAAGATATTTTTGAATAACAAAAAAAAAATTTTGTTTTACCATTGAACATTAAAAAAAAAATTTTCTCCCTTGAAAAGTCCCGGTTGGTCCCGGTCCCGGTCCCGGTACCGGTCCCGGTTGAAAATCTTGGTCCCGGTCCCGGTTTTTCTGGTCCCGGGAAGTCCCGGTCCCGGTTTTTCCCAAAAGTCCCGGTCCCGTCCTACCCTAGTATAAACACGAGCGGCGCCAACAGACGTCATCAACCGTGGTGAAAACAAACGTTATCATCCGGACGTTTCATCACCTAACACAAATTCTCAAATCAATCTAAGAAAAGCTTGAAATTGTTCAAAAATTTATGAAAAATGAACAGTGTTCTGTTGCGGATACAGCCAAAAAAATATAAAGAAATCGTGAACAGATTTGGGGTTTTTTCAAGTCCCCGAATTATTATTCTCAATTTCCTGAACATTTGAGCCGGCATTTTCTTCCACAGAATGTCCATCGACAGAATTTGGATAAAATTGCTGTTGTTTAAATTGGTTTTTCCATCTAAACAAAGTGACTCTGCTGATGTTCAGCCTTTTGGCAATTTCCTTGTCACTAATTTTAGGGTTTAGGGCCTTAATTTCATAATAAAGTTTCATCAATTCTTTTTGTTCGCTGTGGGAGTGTTTATGGTTTGGTGCTGTAAAAGAATTTTAATTAAAAAAATAAATAAATAAAATTAGACTCGAAAAACTCACTGGTTCGGCCAAGTTCACTTTTCCAATTGTAAATTGTTACAAAACTAAGGCCCAACTCTTTTGCGACAGTTTCATCAATTTGATTTGAATAAGAGTTTTTGAATCCGGCCCGCTTTAACTCGGCTTTCTTTTGATCAAATTTCTCTATTAAATGTTTACGTTCTTCTTTTTTATTGAACACCTTTCGACTTATGCCAAATTCTTTTTTCCATTTATATATTTTTGGGCGACTGACCTTTAAATGTTCAGCGATTTTCTGCTCAATTGTATTCCTTGCTTTTGCAGAATATTTTCTTTTTAGCTTAAAATCGTCTTTCATGGCGTGGAATTTGTCAATTATTTTGCGTTTTCGCTCGTCTTCAGCGTTTGAAGTCATTTTTTTCATTATTTCTTTCGGTTCTTCAACATTGTTGGCTTTATCAGAGTGATCTGACTCTGTGAGAGGAGCATTCTGATCAGTTGAATTGAGTTCAATTTGTCCATAATGATCAGACTCTGTGAGAGGAGGATTCTGATCAGTTGAAATGGGTTCAATTTGTCCAATTTGGGTGTTATGCCGGTCGATTTGGCGATGGACATTTTGTCCAAAGTTTGTTGGCGCCGGCGTTTTCAAATCTTCGGCTTCATCTTTGTCCCATCAGCCTTCTCCGAATATTTCATCAAATGTTTTTAGTGGCGTTTCCTCCAATTTTACGGATTCGGCTTTGTCTAGTGAATTTATTGAAAAGAATGCCGCCAAAATTAAAATCCAAAACTTATTCATCTTAAGGTGTTTTGGGATAATATATAAATATTTGTAAATGAAATAAAAAAAAATAATATGGCGAATTTTTTAGCCCAAATAAATGCAAATAATAATTTCTTTGGAGTCACTCAGAAATCAATAAGGGCCATCATTTTCCAAATTTCTGCCAACCCTAAAATTATTTATACAATTGGAGGAAATGATGACAATTTCCGGATTAAAGACCGGATACCCAGAATTTTCCAGGGATAACTTTCATTTTTTCCCAGACTCTTTTGATTAAAAGTAAACTCCCATTTTCCAGTGTTGGTTAAATTTTTGGTTTAATAAATGGACTTTTATATGCTCCGAGCCTATTTGAGGTTTCTGAGGTTTTAATCTTTAAATGCACGCATCAGGTTTTGAAATATTTCTCAAATTAATTCTTGTTTATTTTCAATAAAAAAATATTAATGCAAAATTTGGTCATGTGAAATAGTACAATTTTATGCTTCAATAGAAATATCTAAATCACATGAATATTGCTTTTAGAAAAATGGAATATGATGAAGATGAAGAAGCTGGATAAGAAATTCAAAAATTTTCTCCGGTAAACCGCTTTAAATTCTCAATTTTTAATTTTTATTCTATTTTGGCCATCTTTGAGGGTCTTAACTTTCTTCAGAGTAGTTGCATCCACGCAAAATGTTTTGCAGATTGTGCATTAAGCTTAGAGTGGAGTCGATTGGTATATGATTTGGGGCATTTCTTTCTGGTCCTTATTATCAACATTTTCCCATTTTTTGCCCAAAAAAGTTATAAATTTTTTTAGAGATTTTAAAAAATGTAAAAAATCGATCTAATGTTTTTTCAATAGATGGATCAAATAGTATTAGAAATAAAAAATACAGCATAATTTCTTTATTTATTAAAATTTATTTCAAACGAATAGCTTATTTTGAAGACAATGAATTTTTGAGTTTTTTTTTAATTTTTTGAAGACCGGAAATTGGCAAAATTTTGAAAAAACTTTTATTTTGGATTATTGATCAGAAACGGTGTTGAAATATTTATAAACAATTTTAAAACACTTTGCTGAGCGGTTTGCATGTTTATACAAAACAAAAGAGCTTTATGTATTTTTGGAATGAATTTTGTTGAAAAATCACATTTTGACATTACAATAATTAAGCGATTTAGAGCCTCCCAATCACAATGACCCTTTTTTAACATAACTTGCTTAAAAATGGCAGCACGCAAATTGAGCGCGGCTGAATCGACGCAGCATTTCACGCGCTATAACTAGGGCTGCGATTTATATGGAAATCCATATTTTTTTTGCGCACTCGGAACAGCGTATAAATGCCATAAATAGTGTTTTTAGCTTTGGTTGGAGCTTCTAGAGTCCATTTTATAATCCATATTTTCCATATTTTTCCATATTTCGCGATTTTTATCCATATTCCATATTTTTTCCATATTTCGCGATTTTTATCCATATTCCATATTTTTTCCATATTTCGCCATTTTTCAAAAAATTCCTTAACAAAAATGCAATAAAAACGAAAAATGCACTCCTAAGGATCGACTTTTTAAAAATTTCAAAAAATGCAACCCTAAAAATTGACTTTCGCGACTAAAAATTCTGCCACCAAAAAAAATAAAAATTTTTAAAAATCCGAACTTTTTCAAAAATTTTCTCTGAAAAGCCTTAATTTGCATATAAAAATTTTTATTGCTTTTATTACTTCTATTAGGAAATCTTGACCCATTTTTTGCTATATTTGAAAATTTTTTATCCATATTTCGTCCATATTTTCTCAATTTTTGCCCATATTTGGTCCATATTTTGCAATTTTTCATCCATATTTTATGGCCATATTTGGAAATTTTTTATCCATATAAATCGCAGCCCTAGCTATAACAATCCATCCAGCAAAGATTTTGCGATGGCACTGCTTTTGCTCGATAAAATCGCGCAAAACGCGAGTTCGGCACTTTATCACCCCAGGGTCCATTGGAGGAGCACCCGCTCAAACTAATACTACAGGCAAACCCTTACATCATTCGACGTTACAACCAAAATGCGAAAAAAATGCCTTTGTGCAAAACACTATTTTGCCTATAGCAAAAATTTTCTTAAAGGGCATTTTTTTTGGCTTGGTTAACTCTATTAATAAATTAAAAGTAATTTATTTCTTACATTTTTTAAAAGGTACAAAACTTTTTTAACAACTTAGTACATTTAAAACCTATGGCTTATCAAACCCGGTTACCATTCACCCTGCCAAGGCACTTGAAGCGGTTTTCAACCAATAACCATTCAGGTCCTTTATTCAATTATAGTTATTATTTGACTCATTCTGTATATAATTTATCGAGAAAAAGTGAATTTGTCTATTGACGAATCGTTTCAATTTTTCTAACATTGAATATTAGGATTCATACGCTCGCTGAATTCGAGTTCTCAATTTCTTGGACATTTGCCGATGGCATTCTCTTCCACAGAATGTCCATCAACAGTATTTGGATGCAATTGCTGTTGTTTAAATTGCCTTTTTCCATTTAACAAAGTTCTTCTACCAATTTTCAACATTTTGGCAATGTCCCCGTCACTAATTTTAGGATTTTTACCCTTAGCTTCATAATAAAGTTTCATCAATTCTTTTTGTTCGCTGTGGGAGTGTTTATGTTGTGATTCTGTAAGAGAATATATAATTAATACTAATAAATAAATAAATTAGGCTTGTAAATCACCGATTTGGCCAAATTCACATTTCCACCTGTAAATTGTCATAAAACTGAGCCCCAACTCTTTTGCGACAGTTTTATCAATTCGATTGGAATAAGAGTTTTTGAATCCGGCCAGCGTTAACTCGGCTTTTCTCTGATCAAATTTCTCTACCAAATTTTTTCGATCATTTTTTGTCTTCCCGAAGTTATGCATTTTTCGACTAAGGCCAAATTCTTGTTTCCATTCGTATATTTTTGTGCGATTGACATTTAAATGTTTAGCAATTTGCACCTCAATTTTAGTTCGTTCTTTGTAAGGAAATTTGCCTTTATGCTTTAATTCATCTTTAATAGCGTGGAATTTGTCGATAATTTCACGTTTTTGCTCAATAGACTCTGTGAGAGGAGGATTCTGATCAGTTGAATTGGGTTCAATTTGTCCAATTTGGGTGTTCTGTCGGTTGATTTGGTGATGGACATTTTGTCCAAAGTTTGTTGGCGGCGGCATTTTCAAATCTTCGGCTTCACCTTTGTCCCGCCAGCCTTCTCCGAATATTTCATCAAACGTTTTGAGTTCCAATTTTACGTTTACGGATTCGGCTTTGTTCAGTGAATTTATTACAAATAATGACACAAAAATTAAAACCCAAAACTCTTCCATCTAATTAATTTTATTTTAAACGAAAAATTTGATATGGAAAAATTTATATTATTTTTGCGTTAAAGAATTTATCTCAAAATTTTTCTTTTAACGAATAATAAATATCACAATTTAGTTATTAAACATATTAGCTTTTATAAAATAATTATGAACGTAATAAATGCCACCCCACAATGAAATGGGCATTAAATAAATAATTTTTACAAATCAATATTCCTGACAGACATTTACTACTAATACATTATAAACATTTTATGAAAATGTCGATCGATTATCGAATAGTCAAAAATGAAAAAATAATTTAAACGCTGCATGCATTTGAGGCCTTTCTTTTAGTGATCGGCCAGAAGGTTCGGTTGGTACTATTCGGTAAAATACCGAAAAAAATTGTTAGACCCAAAAAATGCATCGCGGAAGGCCAAAAAACTGATCAGAAAAATTAAAAATCAAATCTCGACTCGAGACTTTTTTTCAAAAAATTAATTTTATGTTCAGAAACTCGAGAACTTAAAAATTTAATTCTCTAGGCTAGGGTTGGGCTCCCGACCCCGTCCCCGCAAATTAAGGCCATTTTTCGGGGTTTTCCCCGACCCCGTCCCCGACACTTCCAACCCCGCAAACCCCGACCCCTAACCCCGAGTCAGGGTCGGGGTTAACATACACCCCTAAAGATGGCATCACGAGTGACAAAAGCAATTTCTGAAGGCTTGGCTGTGGATTGCGTGCTTTTTTGTTAAATTTATTTAGTTTTTACAAAATGGTTGATAAGGTATTAATGGCCTGCTTACTTTTGGTTACCAAATAATTAAGTCGGGATAGGGTCGCATTGACACCAAATAATCCTTGACCGGATATATTGAATCGCCCAATAACACTGCTCCTTCGAAAGGACGAAACCCGTTGTCAATTTATTACCTAATTCAGAATTGCGGAAAACTCTTGTCACTAAACTCTTTTTTCCCCCGGCGGCGCCTATCGGGACCACCGGACCCGTTCTATTCGTAACATTCAAAAAATTACCGCATTTTTTAAAATTTTTTGGTTGTAAATCTGCTAACAAATTGAGTCAAAATTCGAAATATTCTCGGCGGCGCCTATCGGCACCGCCGACCGCCACCCCTAGTAAAGCAAAATGTGTTGAATAAAACTTTTATTAAAAAAAATCGGAAATTAAGGCATTTTGTTATGTTTTCTAAAATTTTTGGTTTTGTACAAAATTTTGGGTTTTGTCAACCCAAAAAATACCAAAGCCAAAAGAAACCCAAAAAAATTTGGTTTTGGTTTTGGTCATCTTGGGTCAAAAACAAAAAGAAACCAAAACCAAAAGAAACCCAAAAAATTTTGTACAAAATTTTGTTTGGGCTGAGTTGCCGGTCTCTAATTTAAATGCTCCATAGTTATCGCTATTTTTTGCCAAATTTTATTTGGTGAATTTTATAATGTTGAAGTGAATTCACGGAAACAAAAAGTTAAAAATTGCAACCCACATCACTCACAAGCACACCACCAGGGCATTTCGGTTCTTTTCGGTAAAATACCGAAAAAGTACCGGTACCGAATAGTACTGAAAACATCCAAAAAGGTTCGGGATCAGACTCTGTGAGGCCATGGATTAAATGACGATAAAAGAGGCGGAAAATGAGGCGCCGAAAAACCCACAGGCCAATGGAGGTCCAGCGGTGGCCAAACCGTTGGCTAACCAAAGTCCAGCATTGAAAAGAGGCCCAGCGGACAATGAACTGTGCTGCATGATCAAAGCCCACCACAGGGTAGAGGCCCAATTGGCAATTAGCCATTGGCTAATCAGGCACCGGCTCGCACAAAATAACAACGAATTTTTGAAGGATGGGCGTGGCGGCTACGGCGGTGAATGGCGCGGTAGACGCCGTTAGGACATGGGACGGGGGCGGTTGAACTTCTTTCTTCGGCGCCCCCGGCGCCTCATTTTTCGCCTCTTTTATCGTCATTTCATCCATGGCCTCCTGCCAGAGCCGCGATGGATCGGCTTTGGTCCTCCAAAAGCTGGCCCAATTCTTTGCCTAAAGGTTGTTCACTGCCTGTTGGACCTCGTACATCATGGTCTTATGAACCAGCTCCAGCCAACTGCGGATCTCTTTCATCATAGCCTCTTCAAATAAGTCTATCATCCTGGCCACTTCTCCAATTATTGGAGCCAGCAATAGACGCTTTTTGCAATGCTCCTCCTCAATATTAGCGTCTACATTCTTCTTTTGTTGTTCCGGCACCGGGATTTTCCCGCTTAGGTCTTCCTTACGCCATGAATTAATAGATTTTGGGTTGAAGGAAAGTGAGCAAGAAGCACCCAAGGCATAAAAACTTTTTTAAAGCCTCATATTTCTCTGGAACAGTGTACGGTTTCATACGTTCCGATACCTCTGTTGTTGTCAAGGGGGTGCAATAATTACATTTTCATTAATCATAATCATTGGCCAAAAAACGTCTCATATTTTCAAACACTCAGCTAAAGTTCTATTAAAAATTTGGTGATAGTATTTTTTCTTTAAAAAAATCCACAAAAAATTGGGCAGGACTTTCGACTAAAATTGGGTGTCCCAAAAAATGCGCCTTGGCAGATCATCTCCTTGATGGAGGCGGTTCTTGCTCGGTAAGCGAGGAAAAACGGCGCATCGCCGAGTCGGCCATCGCTCGCTGAGGCGATTACCCACTACTCCTCCGACACTCTCCCTTAAAAATAATAAAAAAACATATTGAAATAGTAATAAAACAATTTAAAATGTGTATTTTGATCAGACTGTGTTGATTTGCTAATTTGAATATTTGCGTTAATTACAACACAATGCCAAAAACAGCCAATAAAAGTCACACAACCAGACACTCGCGAACTCACTCATTATTTCCCAATGTTCAGCATTTGTTTATTTTGTGAATTGTTCCCACAATTTTGCTAATGTTAGGATACATATAATAAATGACAACATCGACCGCTGATTCTGATCACGTTTTCTATCTGATCAAAGTTCTATTTCGCAATATAACCAAAAATTTCGGTTTTTAATTCCGAGTTTTGGATTAACAGATGTATATATATATATATATCGATCGCCATTTTTGTAAAAATCATAATTATTAGTAGGCAAAATATTATTGATTCGCTTAAGGCATTCTAATTTTAAATAATATTTATTAAGCACTATGATTTTTATAGTATGCATGCCCTTTGCAATTGTGAGCTGTCATTTATTACTTTCAATCATCTTTTTTCAAAGCTATATAATATTATTAAAATTATAAAATTTGTGAATATTTATTATTCTTTTTTACAAACATTTTTTTGATTTAAAACATAATTGGAAGGTTTTTTGCCTAAATAAATGGAAGAGTTTTGGTTTATAATTTTGTTGGCATTTTTTGCAACAAATTTACTCGACAAAGCCGAAATGCGTACAATTGGAAGAATTGCCACTACTAAACATTTGACGAATTATTCAGTAGAAGAATGGTGGGACACAGATGAAGCCGAAGATTTGAGAAGGCCGCCAACAAACTTTGGACAAAATGTCCATCACGAAATCGATCGGCAGAACACCCAATTTGGACAAATTGAACCCAATTCAACTAATCAGAATCCGCCTCTCACAGAGACTGATCACTCTGGACAAATTGAACCCAATTTAACTGATCAGAATCATACTCTCACAGAGTCTGATCACTCTGGACAAATTGAACCCAATTCAACTGATCAGAATCCTCTTCTCACAGAGTCTGATCACTCTGACAATTCCCAAAATGGCGAAAAACAGAATAAAATTTCTTCAAACGAAAAACGTAAAATTATCGAAGAATTCCACGCAACAAAAGACGAATTTAAGCAAAAAGGAAAATATTCGAAAAAAGAATGGGTTCAAATTGAAGAAAAAATTGCTAAACATTTAAAAGTCAATCGAGAAAAAATATATAAATGGAAAAAAGAATTTGGCTTAAGTCGAAGAAATCCAAAAAATGAGCGAAAAAATTTGGTAGAGAAATTTGATCAAATGAAAGCCAAGTTAACGCAGGCCGGATTCAAAAACTCTTATCGTCATGAAATTGATGAAACAGTGGCAAAAGAGTTGGGGCTCAGTCGTAGAACAATTTATAATTGGAAACGTAAACTTGGCCAAACCGGTGAGTATTTAGAGCCCAATTTTTGTTATTTAGTTTTATTAATTAAATATTCTTAAAAATCTTAATTTATGACGCGGGCATTACTAAAATGTTGAAAATTGAAACTGATACTTTGGCTAGATGGGAAAGGCATTCTATTTTCATTATATTATTTTCGGCTGTACCCGCACAAAGAATGCTTGTTTATTTTCAAAACTTTTGAACAATTTCAAAGCTTTTCTCTTAAATTGATTTCCCGACAGTTTAAGCGCCCAACAAACCCCGACCAACCACAGTTTCAAAAGTGATTGGATTTTAATTTTTGTGCATTCGTTGCGACAAATTTACTGGACAAAGCCGAAGCCGTAAATGTAAAAATGGAGAAACGCCTCTTAAAACAAAGTTTAAAAACAAACAAAAAAAGCATTCCTGCTTCATGAGATGTTTCTCGATTTTAAAAATTTAAAATAATTTCTATCTTTTGTTCAAATTAAATTTTCCCAATTTTGGGATTTCATCGAAATTTTTTCTCTTGAAATTTAGTTGAAATGAACGCGGTGATTATTTTTCTCAACAAAACATTGTCCAACCAATTATAAGTAAAAATTTTTCATTTTATTGAAATTCAAAATGTCCAAAAAAATACCGAATATCGGTCGGTATACCGAGTTTTTTTGTCCGGTATTTTTCGGTTAGTATTTTACCGAAATATCGAAACTGAATACCGAAAAACCCCAGTTGCCGAGCACTAGTTAGTTGTAAGCAACCACCAACTTTTAAATTTTAAAAATTGATAAAAATAGATTAAAAAAATAAAGAATAAAATTTATTTAATGCAAGAAAGTCTTCTCTTCAAAATCATGTAAAATTCTGTCGAAAATTATAAACAAATATTTAATTTTGAAATATTTCACTCAAATTTCAATAAGAATTCAACTGCAAGACATATTCATCCATTTTTTTCATCCCTCCGGCCCTCTTTGTGCAACTGCTGCTCATTGCTGCGCCGAAAGTGTGCAAATTCGCGGCTTTTTCTTTGTCCTTAAATGAACGCCTCGGGGGACGTGCGAGGGGGGGGGCTTTCCACACAAGCAACCCAACCGTGCCCATGGATTGGAAGGGTTGGGTTCTTCCCGGCCGCGATCGTTATCATCACCAGTTTGTGGCTCCCCAAAATGTGCAAAGTCTGTTAGTTTTTGATTTTCTGGTTAATTTGGCATCATTCAAATTTCTGTAACAAATTTTGTAAGAGAAGTTGAAAGTGAATTATGTATGACCTGTTCATTCTTAAAAACTTTAACAAAAATTACCGTTATTTTAAATTTTAATTGCAAATCTATTAACAAATTGAGCCAAAAATTCAAAATTTTCTCGGCGTCGCCAATCGGCATTGCTGACTAGGGTTCGGATAATTGGTCTGGGGCCGGGCGGGCTTTTTTCCGGGCACCCCAAAAAGGGCCGGGCGGGCTTTTCCGGGCGAATATTTTTTGGATTTTCCTCCGGGCGGGCTTAGCCGGGCGAATATTTTTCGGTTTTTTGTCCGGGCGGGCTTTTCCGGGCGAATATTTTTTGGTTTTTCGTCCGGGCGGGCTTTGCCGGGCGAATACCGGGCTTTAGCCCGGATTTTGAAAAAAATCCGAATACCGGGCGAATATTTAAAAAAAATTTTGAAACAGCTTAAAAGTTAGAGATTGATCATTCCTGACCATGTACGATATAGACATATAAAATTTCTTTGTTTATATTCTTTGTGAGATCAAAAAAATAAAATTTTTACTTTTGGAGGGGGGGGGGGGGGGGTGGGTCGGCGGTGCCGATAGGCGCCGCCGAGAAAATTTTTGAATTTTTAGACTCAATTTGTTAACGATTTGGAACCAAAATTTTAAAAATACGAAATTTTTTTGAAGACTTAACAAGCTTCTTAAGAAATTGGTCCAATCTTACAAAACAAAAAGGGTCCACCCTCAACATTTGACAAAGTTATGATTTTTTAAATAGTCGGTGATGTCGTCCAATCAAAAAATGAAAATTCCAAAAAGTTGAAATGCCAACCAAAAATATTTTTTAAAATGGTTACTCGGCTATAGATACTCACCGAAAAGTCATAAAAACAATTTACATTGTCGGGGTTCGAACCCCAACCAAAATATGGTTCAGCTCACCACCATTTACCACTACACCACGAGGTCATATGTGAATTTACGGGTCCTAAATCCAATACATAATGGAAATCCTGGATCGATTACCCGGACAGGATTCCGGATCAGGATCCTGGTTCGAAAGTCGGGATCAGGATCAGGATTTGCAAATTACCAGGATCAGGATTTACTAGGATCGAAATCCTGGTTTTTCAGGATATCCTGATCCTGGTGTTTCGACGAAAATACCATTCCGGATCAGGATTCCTGGAAAATCCTGGCAGGACTCCTGTCCTGTCCGGGCTCTAGGTTTTACGCATAAAATGACTTGATTTTGTTAGTTTTAGCCCATTTTTTAGGCAATATTTTAGCACTTTTTGGGAGAAATTACATAAAAATATTCGGAAAATATTCGGTTTTTTAGGGCCGGGCGGGCTTTTTTCCGGGCTTTCTAAAAGGCGCCGGGCGGGATTTCCGGGCGGGCTTTTTTTTGGGTTTTCCTCCGGGCGGGCTTTGCCGGGCGAATATTTTTTGGTTTTTCGTCCGGGCGGGCTTTGCCGGGCGAATACCGGGCTTTAGCCCGGATCGAATATTTCCTAGTCGGGCGCCCGCCCGGCCCGGCGCCCGCCCGTTGCCCGCCCGACCCGGGCGCCCGTCCGAACCCTATTGCTGACCTTTTCCCCGTCCCCAGAAGTTATTTAAAAAAAGGCGGCAACCTCGCTACAAACAACGTTTTAACAACCTTGCTGACTTTTGAAACTTGTAGATTTAGAAAAATTATTAATTAAAGTTATTATTGAAATAAAGCAAATCTGTGGGTTCTGCATTTTTTTAAAATTCACCCATGCTGAGCAAAAAATCTGAGGAGACTTTTTTTTTGTCTGGACTGATCAGGCTTAATCAATTTTTGGCCATTGATCTGTTTGCGGCTTTTGTGATCGTGATCAGAGATGGTTTGGAAAATTAATTTGAAAAAAAAACATTTTTTAACGGGAAACATAGGAAGCGGAATTCGACCATCCCTGATTCTGATCAATCTCTGGTCATGATCTGATCATGCTTGAATTCGGATTCTAGTCTTGAGAGGACTTCTAACAAAATCCAATCCCTCTATTTTAAATTAAAACATACGCCACTACTAAAACCCAAACCGATATTCGTCAGGTTCATGTTTAATTGTAACCTCGTGAAAATAACCCCTCTGTTCTCTAGGGTTCGGATAATTGGTCGTGGGCCGGGCGGGCTTTTTTTTGATTTTTTGGCCGGGCGGGATTTCCGGGCGGGCTTTTTTTTGGTTTTTCGTCCGGGCGGGCTTTGCCGGGCGAATACCGGCTTTAGCCCGGATCGAATATTTCCTAGTCGGGCGCCCGCCCGTCCCGGGCGCCCGTCCGAACCCTACTGTTCTCCCGCATCTAACATACCATAAATTCTCAATGCAGGTACCCTCAACCTCTCCTTCCAAATTCCTTCAATTATATTCGACCTCAAACCAAACCTCGCGAACCAATTCCCAGCCTTATACACCAGGGTAAAATATTTTCCACTCCCCAAGCCAAAGCTGGTCTATTCGCGTCCATCTTTTCTTAGCATGGTAATGTTCCCGCTCTCCGCCCAGCCTACCCAGTCAACGACCTTCATTGTATTACCGAGCTTAATTTCAACGTACTCGCAATTGTTGAAACCCTAAAGTCCCTTCCCAATAATACATCACTACCGCCCGAAAACCTAACATACCGCCTCCTCAGAGGCTGCCAAATTGGATTGTGCACATCTCTCGCCGACTTATTTAGAAATGCACTCGATTCTGGTCATATTCCACGCTTGTGGCACAAATCATTCATACTGCCACTGCACAAAAGGTATTCTAAGTCAGACCCAACCAATGAGCGCCCCATTTCTATAACATCCACTATATCAGGGCTGAGCAAAATTTCGGATCCGAAATTTCGGATTCCGGAAATTTCGGGTTTTTTGGCCGTTTCGGATTTCGGAATTTGGGTTAAATTTCTTACACCCCTAAGGATAGGATTTTTGAACTAAGAGCCAAGTTTGGTGATAGTGTAGTGGTGAGTGGTGGGGCGCTTGGTGCGTGGTGTGGTGGTTCAGAGCCCTGAGTGTGTTTAACAAATTTTCCCTACTTTTGTCTGAGCATACATGTGGCTAAATAATTCCAAAACATTTTTTGCGTTTTTAATTTTTTAAAAATATTTTAGACACAATTCACAGTTTTTATTTCATCTTTTTGATATGTAGAATTCGCTGAATATTTAAAAATTTATAACTTTGTTCAAAGTTGTTTAGTGTCAAAACGCAGAAAATCCCAATTTTCGTAACAAGCTTTTCCCGGCGGCGCTTATCGGCACCGTCAAAAAAGTGTCATATTTTTACATTTTTGGTTTAAAATCTCTTAACAAATTGAGTCAAAAATTTAAATTTTCTCGGCGGCGCCTATCGGCACCGCCGACCCCCCCCCCCCCTTGTAATTTATTAACAAAATCCCAAAATTTTTTGCGACGGCGCCTGCCGGCACCCTCGGACCCTCCTTCCCAGAAAAAAATAAAAGATTTTTTGAAAAAAGGGCACTACCCGTACCCGCAATTTTAATCTCATGCTGACAATGATGCCGAAGGTGAAGATCAACAATAACATATGTACTGAGAAAAAAAATTCGTAATTTTTGGTTTAAAAAATTGAAAAAAATTTTCACAGCGCATATGGCGGATATCCGCGGATTGGATATGGATATGATTTTCGAAAAATGAGACGGATACAAAAGGCACGGATAATCCGGATACGGATTTAAAAATGTGTATCCATGGCCATGCCTGTGATGAAGCAATTGAAGTTGAGACACTTTTTTTTATTATCGATTGTGCAAAAATTTCCCTTGAAAAAATTTCGGGCTATATGTCTTGTATTTGAACGCATCATCTCAATAAAAATAACCCGTTTTTTTCTAAAGCACAAACGTCTCGGTGTAAACCAATTTGGATGTTTTCCTAAAAGATGCTGGGAAATTCACTTGTTGCTGTGTAGGCATTCATTGTCCACGGAACGGTCTTTCATTCTCAAGGTCGAAGATTCCATCTCACCCCTTATCCAATCCGCTCGGGTGTACCACAAGGCTCGGATTTAGGGACTCTGTTTTTCATAATTTATATCACTAAAGCGACATTATCCTAGTTGATTATAGTAAATCTCCTGACATCTCATAAACATTTTTTCAAAACTTTTGAACCAGCGCCAAATCAATATTCCAGACATCTCATAAATATTTTACCAAAACTTTTAACCGGGACCTAATTTCATAAATATTTTTCCAAAACTTTTGAACCGGAATGCCGAAGGGTGAAAATGCCAAAGGGGATAAAATGCCAATGGGGAGAAAATGCCAAAGGGGCTAAAATGCCAAATGGGAGAAAATGCTGAAGGCTAGATAATTCCAAACGGGAGAAAATGCCAAAGGGGGAAAATGCCCAAATGGAGAAAATGCCAAACGGGAAAAAATGCCAAAGGGGAAAAATGCCAATGAGAGAAAATGTCAAAAGTTTCAAATGTTAAAAGGGAAATTGCCAAAAGGGATAAACGCAAAAGGAGATAGAATGTCAAACGGGAGAAAATGCAAAAGGGGGGAAAATGCCCAAATGAACAAAATGCCAAATGGAAAAAAATGCCGAAAGGAAAAAATGCCGGATAAAATGCCAAAAGAAAAATTCCAAGAAAAAAAAGCTTTGACCTACTATATTTCAGTCAAATCTGTTCATATATATCGTACTTTCTAGCGGTTGGTGCGACGTTAGGCGCACCTAAACCGCTAGTAACAACAAAAGGCAAATAATGATCGAATCCTGCTTTAAACGATTTTTAGTCCAAGATTTATTTTTCACAAATTTGAAATCATTGAATGCCAAATTGCTTTTTTCTAATTATAGACTTCTTCATTCAACTACTCTCAGAATTTATATTCCCAATTTCCTGAACTATTTGGCCCGGCATTCTTTTCCACAGAATGGTCATCGACAGAATTTGGATGAAATTGCTGTCGTTTGAATTGCTTTTTCCATCTGCGCAAGGTGCTTGCATCAATTTTCAACATTTTGGCAATTTCCTTGTCACTAATTTTAGACTTTTGGTTTTTAATTTCATAATAATGATTCATCAATTCCTTTTGTTTGCTGTTGGTGTATTTATGGGTTGGTTCTGTAAAAGAATTTTAATTAAAATAAATAAATTAATAAAATTGGGCTTGAAATACTCACTGGTTTGGCCAAGTTTCCGTTTCCAAGCATAAATTGTTGTAAAACTGAGGCCCAACTCTTTTGCGACAGTTTCATTTATTTGATTTGAATAAGAGTTTTTGATTCCAGCCCGAGTTAATTCGGCTTTCATCTGATCAAATTTCTCTACCAAATTTTTTTGATCATTTTTTATCTTCCCAAAGTTATGCATTTTTCGACTTAAGCCAAATTCTTTTTTCCATTTATATATTTTTGAACGATTGACTTTTAAACCCTTAGCAATTTTATCCTCAATTTGAGTTTTTTCTTTCCTAGTGAATTTTCCTATTTGCTTTAATTCTTCTTTTATTGCGTGGAATTTGTCAACAATATTACGTCTTCGATCATTTTCAGCAATATTTTGGTAATCTGTGAGAGGAGGATCCTGACCAGTTGAATTGGGTTCAATTTGTCCAGAGTGATCAGACTCTGTGAGAGCAGGATTCTGATCAGTTGAATTGGGCTCAATTTGTCCAGAGTGATCTAACTCTTTGAGAGGAGCATGTTGATCAGTTGAATTGGGTTCAATTTGTTCAAGCTGGATGTTCTGCCCATCGATTTGGTGATGGACATTTTGTCCAAAGTTTGTTGGCGCCGGCGGTTTTAAATCTTCGGCTTCATCTTTGTCACACCAGCCTTCTCCGAATATTTCATCAAATGTTTTGAGGGGCGTTTCCTCCAATTTTACTTTTACAGATTCGGTTCTATCCAGTGAATTTGTAGCGAAGAAAACCATAAAAATTAAAATCCAAAATTCCTTCATTTTATTTGGGCAAAATAAGCTCTGAAATATTATTTAGCCCTGATAAAAAAATTCGATGAAATTAATAAATGACTGCCCAAATAGGCATTCACACAATCTTTATTAATATTGCCAAAGCTTTTGAACCGGGACCAAATCAATTTTCCAGACATCTCATAATTCCAAAATCTAGTAAAGAATAGGCAAAATGGTAACCCCTGGTTGGTGTACGGAAAATTGGGCACCGGAAAATTGGGCACCAAAGATTTTCGGAAAATTAGGCACCGAAAATTGGGCACCAGGGAAAATTGGGCACCAGGATATTTTGTGTTTTTTGTTTTAACTTTTTTTAAACAACACTAAACGCTCAGCTTTCTTTTGCAATGTTACTAACTCGACGAGATCTTTCGATTCATACTAATTTAACTAATTAGGCTTAGTATAAACAAAGTTAGCGTAGATGAGTGCGAGTTTTTCGGAAGCAAACCACTTTTCGGCTTGCAACATTTTAAAAAGTCTATTGAATACAAAGATCTTAATACCGTTCGACAGCATTTAGTCTGCAGAATTTTTTTGCAAAAGAAAGCTAAGCGTTTAGAGTTGTCTGAAAAAAGCTAGAACAAAAAACACAAAATATCCTGGTGCCCAACTTTCCCTGGTGCCCAATTTTCGGTGCCCAATTTTCCGAAATCTTTGGTGCCCAATTTTCCAGTGCCCAATTTTCAGGCATTCCCCTGGTTGGCGGGGGCAAAAGATCACCCATAAAGAAGAAGGCAAATGAGATTCCCTGGTAGTTCAGTTGGTAGAGCTGCCCACGGATTGGGTTAAGGACGTGAGTTCGAGTTCCACCCGGAGTGACCATTTTGCCTAATCTTTACTTTAGTTTTCAAAGTCATTTCAAAGCTAAAACAGGTAGAGACTGTAGTGATGTCGTGATAATAAGATGTAACAAAAATACAAATGTTTGCATATTTATTTGGGGTTTTTGGTCAATATTTAGCGTTTTTTAGTCAATATAAATCCGCTCTCTACTAATTGATTTCTCCATATCCCCCTCGGTAAAAACCCAACTCGTTCCCCGCCAACTCGTTCACCCCAACTCGTTCCCCACCCCCAACTCGTTCCCTTTACCCAACTCGTTCTCTTTTACCCAACTCGTTCTCTTTTACCCAATTCGTTCCCTTTACTCCGACTTTTAAAAAAAAATTTGTTTTCCAAAGTCGATAAAAAGGTCTTTCTAGGGGTATACCTGGGCGTAGAATCCGATTCTGACCTCTATTTTGATCATTTTCTGAACCCCTAACCCAAATTTGAACACTTAGTCGAACAAAAAAAAAGTTTTTTTTGAAAAAAAACTTTTTTGTTTTAAATCGTTAAAAGATACAAAATGGATGTAAGGATGATCGGCAGATCAAACGAATATGATTTTGAAGATTTTTGTTACAGACAATCGATTTTGAAAAAAAAGTTTTCAAAAAATTTTTCGATTTCAGGCCCGGGGGTCGAAATCCAATCAAAATAGTAACCCTAGGATCCCCAAACCCCTAGCAATAACCTTTAACAGACTTTAAAAAAAATTTTCAAAAAAAATTTTTTTCTGAAAACAAAGTTTTTTTTCGACCAATTGTTCTCATTGAGTCCGGGGTTCGACATACGTAAAAACGGAACCCGAATTCGTGTTTTCACACGAGTTTTGTACGATTTTTAAGGTTTTTTGTCATTTTTATTAAGGGGAACGAGTTGGGTAAAAGGGAACGAGTTGGGGGTGAACGAGTTGGGTGCCGTTCATCTCTCTCTACCCAAAGCTCTCTTTCTCACACATTTTCTCAATTGGTCATTCGTCTTGAATAGAAACAGGATTTATGGACTTTATAAATCCGACTAAAAATCCCATATGATTCATAAACACTAATAGCCAAAATAGGGTGGTAATATAGCAAAATATAGACTTTTCTACGTAACTGGTCATAATACCGCATGCACGATGAATGCGCATAAAACAAAATTAAGACCGTATTCCGTTCCGTTCCATACCGTATTCCGTAAAATACCGTATTTTGGATCGGTCCTTATTCCGTATAGTGTTTCGTATTTTTTGGCATTCTGTATTTCCGTGTTCCACGTTAAACAACCCTGGTACTCAAAAGAACCTTGAACCCGCTCAATCCACCCTTATATGGACCCCCAAGGAGGAGGAGTCTCCGCTCGGGCCACCCCTCCTCGAGGGTATCGCCTTTCCCATTCTCCGCCTTCATCTTCAGCCACTGCTGCCTCCCCGCACTACGCCCAGATTGGCCAAAGTTTTGATGCCTTCGCGCTCATTCTGCCTATTCTTCCGGTCTCTCGCCGTCCCCAAAGCATAATATTTTACGAGCAATTGTTAAAAGAACACAAAATTACAACAAAAAGGCAAATAATGATCGAATCTGCTTATTAAACGATTTTTAAGATTTATCTTTCAAAAAATTGAAATCATTAATGCCAAATGGGTTTTTCTGATCATAGACTCAGTATTCAACTACTTTCCGAATTTATATTCCCAATTTCCTGAACATTTGCAGCGGCATTCTCTTCCACAGAATGTCCATCGACAGAATTTGGATGAAATTGCTGTCGTTTAAATTGCCTTTTCCATCTATACAAAGTGCGTATTTGAATTTTCAACATTTTGGCAATGTCCTCGTCACTAATTTTAGAATTTTGGTCTTTAATTTCATAATAAAGATTCATCAATTCCTTTTTTTCGCTTTGGGAGTGTTTATTTGGTTCTGTAAAAGAATTTTTACTTAATTTAAATAAATAATAAAATTGGGCTTAAAATACTCACTGGTTTGGCCAAGTTTTCGTTTCCAAGCGTAAATTGTTCTAAAACTGAGCCCCAACTCTTTTGCGACTGTTTCATCAATTTCGTGACGATAAGAGTTTTTGATTCCGGCCCGAGTTAATTCGGCTTTCATCTGATCAAATTTCTCTATTAAATTTTTTTGATCATTTTTTATCTTCCCAAAGTTATGCATTTTTCGACTTAAGCCAAATTCTTTTTTCCATTTATATATTTTTGAACGATTGACTTTTAAACCCTTAGCAATTTTATCCTCAATTTGAGTTTTTTCTTTCCTAGTGAATTTTCCTATTTGCTTTAATTCTTCTTTTATTGCGTGGAATTTGTCAACAATATTACGTCTTCGATCATCTTCAGCAAGATTTTCGTTTGAATTGGCATTATCAGAGTGATCAGACTCTGTGAGAGGAGGATTCTGATCAGTTGAATTTTGTTCAATTTGTCCAATTTGGGTGTTCTGCCGATCGATTTGGGGATGGACATTTTGTCCAAAGTTTGTTGGCGGAGTTTTCAAATCTTCGGCTTCACCTTTGTCCCACCCTTCACCAAATATTTCATCAAATGCTTTGAGCTCCAATTTTACTTTTACGGATTCGGCTCTGTCCAGTGAATTTGTTACGAAGAATAAAACCAAAATTAAAATCCAAAATTCTTTCATTATTTGGGCAAAACAAGCTCTGAATTTAGGGACTTAATATTATTTAGCACTGATAAAAAAAATTCGATGAAATTAATAAACGACAGCCCGCAATTGAAATGGGCATTCACAAAATTATTTCTTTATTAATATTGCCAAAAGATTTGAACCGGGACCAAATCAATAGTCATGACTAGCGCTGCAATTTATATGGGCAAAAAATCTCGAAATATGGCCATAAAATATGGATGAAAGATTGCAAAATATGGACAAAATTTTTTTAAATATTGCAAAAAATTGGCAAGATTTCCTAATGGAAGTAATAAGAGCAATAAAAATTTTTATATGCAAATTAAAGGCATTTCAGAGAAAATGTTTGAAAATAAGCAAAATTTAAAAATTTCATTTGTTGGTGGCAGAACTTTTAGTCGCGAAAAAGTCAATTTTATGGGTGCATTTTTTGAAAAAGTCGATCCTTAGGGATGTATTTTTTGTTTCTATTGAATTTTTGTTAAAGAATTTTTGAAAAATGGCGAAATACGGAAAAATATGGAATATGGATAAAAATCGCGAAATATGGAAAAAAAGTTATGGCCAGAAAAGTTAAAAGTTCAAAAATATGATTAATGCACTAATACAATTATTGGACAAATCGTTCCTTGGCTCTTCGATTTTGAGCTGATTTGAGCTGAGTTTCTTAGCGAACTCTCGTCCGGATCCAGGAGTGCGATAAAGACAAAATAATTGGTATGGAGAATAAAAAGAGTTTTGATGGAAAAGTAGCCAAATTAAAACTTCCAAGACCATACACCAATAAATGATTAAATTATTGTTTGCCCAATATGGCAAAAGATGGGACAACGTAAAAGCCATTGTTGTGCTAATTCATCAAACTTAATTGCCACCAATAAAAGCTGGGCCATAGGCATTAATTTTTTGTCAAATTTTCAAGAATCCGGTATGACCAGTTACGTACAATAAGTATATGTTTCGCTATATTTCCACCATATTTAGGCTATATTTTTAGTATTTTAATTTTAGTCGGGTTTATAAAAAGCGGTTCCGGACTTTGGCCGATCCGCTGTTACGAATTATGAGCAGCAGGTTAACCCTAATTTAGACATTTTATACTATAAATTAATTTAAATTGTATTCTTTTATTTCAAATGTTATGCCATCGCACTGATAGTGTTAAAAAAATGTGACAAAAAATATTTAAAAAATCTTTTTTTTCCAAATTATTGACCATTCATTCAAATTCTCCTCGATTCTATATTCTCAATTTCCTGAATATTTGATCCAAACTTCTCTGCCAAAGATTGTCTATCGACAGAATTTTGATAAAATTGCTGTCGTTTAAATTGTTTCTTCCAATTAAACAAAGTGCGTAATCCAATTTTCAACATTTTTGCAATGTCCGCAACACTCATTTTAGGATTTTTGTCCTTAATTTCATAATAAAGTTTTATCAATTCCTTTTGTTCGTTGTGGGAGTGTTTATGGGTTGGTTCTGTAAAAGAATTTTGCATTAATATAAATAAATTAATAAAATTGATCTCGAAATACTCACTGGTTTTGCCAAGTTCACGTTTCCATTTGTAAATTGTTACAAAACTGAGGCCCAAGTCTTTTGCGGCAATTTCATCAATTTGATTTGAATAAGAGTTTTTGAATCCGGCTCGCATTAATTCGGCTTTCATTTGATCAAATTTCTCGATTAAATGTTTACGTTCTTCTTTCTCATAAAACATTTTTCGACTTATGCCAAATTCTTTTTTCCATTCATATATTTTTGTGCGCTTGACTTTTAAATGTTTAGCAATTTTATCCTCATTTTGAGTCCATTCTTTTGCCGAAAATTTTCCTTTTTGCTTAAATTCGTTTCTAATTGCGTTGAAGTTGTCTATAATTTTACATTTTTCGTTTGAAGTCATTTTTTCTATAATTTTGTTCTGTTCTTCACCATTTTTAGCATTATTAGAGTGATCAGTCTCTATGAGAGGAGGATTCTGATCAGTTGAATTGAGTTCAATTTGTCCATAATGATCAGACTCTGTGAGAGGAGGATTCTGATCAGTTGAATTGGGTTCAATTTGTCCAAAGTGATCAGACTCTGTGAGAGGAGTATTCTGATCAGTTGAATTGGGTTCAATTTGCCTAGAGTGATCAGACTCTGTGAGAAGAGGATTCTGATCAGTTGAATTGGGTTCAATTTGTCCAATTTGGGTGTTCTGCCGGTCGATTTGGTGATGGACATTTTGTTCAAGCGTTAATTTATGCCATTCTTTGGCTTTGTCATTGTCCCACCAGCCTTCTCCGAATATTTCATCAAATATTTTGTATGGCTTTTCATTCAATTGTACGGATTCGGCTTTATCGATTGTTGCAAAAAATGTCACCAAAATTAAAATCCAAAACTCATTCATTTTATTTAAGAAAAGAAACTCTTAATTTAGAAATATAATATGAAAGTCCAATTTTTTATATTTTTGTGTTATGAAGATTTCTTTATTTTAATATTAAAGAATAATAAATATCCACATTTATTAATAAATCAATATTATTTAGCTTTAATAACAAAAAAAATTTTTGAAAGTAATAAATGACAGCCCACAATTGAAATGGGCATTCATATTCTTTATTCATATTACCTAAATCAATAGTCATTCCTGACAACTCATTAAATATTTTCTTTCTAATAATAATCGCATTTTACCAGTAAGTTTGAGTGAGGGATGCGCGATGTGCCCCCAGTGGATTCAAAAAAAGTACCGTATAACAAAAATAATAAATTACACTAATTTCAAAAATTTGTTAAGTCACAAAACTGCTCATAATTTAGTTCCTTTAATGCATTTCCAATGGTGTACGGAAAATTGGTCACCAAGAACTAAAAAATTCGAGTTTTTTCTTCTAACTTTTTTCAAACAATTCTAAACGCTTAGCTTTCTTTTGCAAAAGATTCTCCAGACAAAAATGCTGTCGGATGGTATTAAGTTCTTCGTGTTCTGTAGACTTTAAAAATGCTGTCGGATGGTATTAAGTTCTTCGTGTTCTGTAGACTTTAAAAATGCTGTCGGATGGTATTAAGTTCTTCGTGTTCTGTAGACTTTAAAAATGCTGATAGCTGAATAGTGGTTTGCTCTCCGGAAAACTCTCACCCATCTGCACAAAAATTTGTTTATACTATGCCTAACTGGTTGTAATTAGTATGAATCGAAAGACTTTACAACTACGGAACCGGCGGCTCTCACGGGCAGATCGGTCACCAGTCGAGACCCACCATTTTCTTTAAACACCCCCCGCCTCTCTCCGCCACTCCGTAACCGCCCGCACCCACCCCCCCCCCCCCCCTTGGCCGCTGGACGGTGCTGAGTGGCATTTAAATATTCCGGTTTCCCACAAATCATCCATTGCATACATTTCAATAGTCTCTTCTTATTCACAACCATTCCTACAAAACAAATTTTAGATCATTGAAGGAACACAAAATGGGCAATTTGTTTTCTGTCGAAATAGCCGCCCACTACCACGCTGCCCAAACGGAGGACAATTGCCCCAAACCATTCCCGTGGAAATTCTTTTCTTTACTGGCATTAACGCTTGCCATTTCCATCGTTTTGGGCTGAGTCGTCTTCTTTCTCTTCAACCATCTCCGGATCAAATATTTTCACCGTCCCGGGCAAAACCTTCCAGTTGGGCCGCCACCATCTCACAACGCCACCCCCCTTTCCACCCCACTCGCTGCACCGTTCGCTCGTCAAGTCGGCATTCCACGACCACCGCCCCCTCCGCATCGGCCTCACCGGGAGACATCCCGCGCCCTCCCCAAAGGGTCCCTTGGGATAACTCCAATTCTGCCACCGCCCTCCCACGCCCACCCCCCCCCCCCCCCCCCCCCCTCCTACTTTGGCGACCCCCACCTACATTTTTCTCGCCGTTCTCGTCATAATTTTCAGCATCTCCTACATTTCGGCCAGACCCACAGCGAAAAAATGGCCAAAGGCGGTTGCCAAGCTTCCTCTTCTGGCTTCCTCGGCACTGTATTTTGGCGTGGACGCCATCTCGTCCTCCATGGACAAGAAGGAACCGGAACCCTTCCCAATCTTCCTTTTCTTTTTCATAAAACACTATTTGACTGATGCATAATTCTTTTTTCCATTTATATATTTTTGAACGATTGACTTTTAAATGTTTAGCAATTTTCTGCTCAATTTGAATTCTTTCTTTTTTCGAAAAATTAATACCATACCGTGCCAAACACTAATCCTGCTTATAGATCGGACCGACCGAGATTTTTAATCGGTCCTCAAAGTCCTTTCTCTGATCATGATTACTTGAAGAGTGGGCAGGGAGGGCGTATCAAAACTTCAAAAAATGGTCGGCAAAACATCCTCCAAACGTGACTTGGAAGTGATCTTCTGATGCAAATGGTTTCTCTACCAAAAATAAAGCAGTAAATCAAATGATCAATCTGTGGAGAGTGAATGATGGAACAATTTGAGAAAAAAAGGGACCATTGGCAAATGGTGTCCACGAAAAGAAAAAAAACGACAAAATTTACGAGTTCATTGAAATGGAGCGTAATTGTGCGAGAAATCCGATCAGTCCTGTGTTAGGTTTCTTTAAGATTCAATTTGATCCAGGTCAACATTTTGTTGAATTCTACAAAAAAATGTAAAATCAAATAAATCCATCTCCGTTATATTCAAATAAATTGCAAAAATGTTATATAACCATTTTCAGGCAATTCTAAGCTCACTAATAAATCGAAAAATACACCCTAAAAACTTTTTCATTTTCCTTTGCCATAAAATTTTTTACAAAAATTGATTGTGTTCTCCTGAGATCGACTTTTCTTGGACCCAAAAAAACACTTATTAAAATTTAAGAAAATTTTTGAGAAGAATTTCACAAAATAACTATTTTTTATTTTGGCTATTCATAATCGATCATCATTTTTGTAATGATGATTATTAGAGGAAAAATATTTACGAGATGCCAAGAATATTGATTGGGTCTCGGTTTAAAAGCTTTAGGCAATATTATAAAGTATGATATATGTACCAGGGATGGGAACCGCGCCGAAAAAAAAAGCGGTGGCGGTATGCGATATGCGATAAACCCATTTTCAAAAGCGGTGGCGATATGCGATAAGCGATAAACCCATTTTCAAAAGCGGTGGCGATATGCGGTATGCGATAACCCGATTTTCAAATGCGGTAGCGATATGCGGTACGCGATATGCCCAAAAAAGGCGATAAATGCGGTAATTACCGCGCCGTTGCGGTAATTTTTAAAATCCAGCAAAAAAAATTTTTTTTAAACTGTTGGAATTCCAAAAAGCCGCAAAAAATCGGTACAATTCTGGTGCGGTGTTTGGAATCCGGGTAGTCCGGAAAATCGGGTTTTTTTCTTTTGAAAATTTTTTGCCAAAGTAGAACTAAAAATTCTTCTTCTAAGCTGTAAGCGCTTCAAAAATCGCCAAAATTTATAAATAAAATTCTGCTAATTTGGTAGTACAGGCGAGTAGAGGGTAATTTTTTGCAAAATTACAATTTGCCAATTACATCGAGCAACTCTGTCAACGGAAAGTGTAAAATATTTCCAAATTGTTGCCATTTATGTATCTGATAAAACAAAAAATTGATATATTTTAGAAAAATTGCTAATCTCTAATGATTGACCGGCGAGAAAAATGCTATGTATGAGAAATCAAACAATTTTCGCTAATGGAATGGGCCAGTTTTTCAAAAAAATTGTACGAAATTTCCACTTTTTATGGCATTCTGACATTATTTTTAAATTAAAAATCCAATCGTTAGGGGTGTAATATCGCGCGGTATTGCATGAAATGCGGTAGCGATTTGCGGTATGCGATAAACCAATTTTCAAATGCGGTAGCGATATGCGATAAGCGATAAACCCATTTTCAAATGCGGTAGCGGTATGCGGTATGCGATATGCCCAAAAAGGCGATAAATGCGGTAAATACCGCGCGGTTGCGGTAGCGGTTCCCATCCCTGCTGTGTAGGCATTCAAGGTAACTGCTACGATGGATTCGCATTTTCCCACGGAACGGTCTTTCATTCACAAGGTCGAAGATTCCATCTCACCCCTTATCCAATCCGCTCGGGTGTACCACAAGGCTCGGATTTAGGGCCTCTGTTTTTCATAATTTATATCAATAAAGCAACATTATCGTAGTCGATTATAGGAAATCTCCTGACATCTCATAAACATTTTTTCAAAACTTTTGAACCAGCACCAAATCAATATTCCAGACATCTCATAAATATTTTACCAATAATTTCATAAATATTTTTCCAAAACTTTTGAACCGGAATGCCGAAGGGTGAAAATACCAAAGGATGAAAAATGCCAAAAGGGAGAAAATGCCACAAGGAGAAATGTCAAATGGTAGAAAATGCCGAAGGGGAGAAAATGCCAAAAGGGATAAAATGCCAATGGGGAGAAAATGCCAAAGGGGCTAAAATGCCAAATGGGAGAAGATGCCAAAAGGGATAAAATGCCAAAGGATGAAAAATGCCAAAAGGAGAAAATGCCACAAGGAGAAATGTCAAATGGTAGAAAATGCCGAAGGGGAGAAAATGCCAAAAGGGATAAAATGCCAAAGGATGAAAAATGCCAAAAGGGAGAAAATGCCACAAGGAGAAATGTCAAATGGTAGAAAATGCCGAAGGGGAGAAAATGCCAAAAGGGATAAAATGCCAATGTGGAGAAAATGCCAAAGGGGGGAAATGCCAAATGGGAAAAATGTAAAGTTTAAAATGCTAAAAGGGAAAAATGCCGAAGTGGAGAAAATACCAAAAAGAGGAAAATGCAACATGAAAGCCAAATGAGAGAAATGCCAAATGAAAAAAATGCCGAAGGGGAGAAAATGCCAAATGGGAGAAATGCCAAAAGGGAGAAAATGCTGAAGGCGAGATAATGCCAAACGGGAGAAAATGCCAAAGGGGGAAAATGCCCAAATGGAGAAAATGCCAAATGGGAAAAAATGTAAAAGTTTAAAATGCTAAAAGGGAAAAATGCCGAAATGGAGAAAATACCAAAAAGAGGAAAATGCAACATGAAAGCCAAAGGAGAGAAATGCCAAATGAAAAAAATGCCGAAGGGAGAAAATGCCAAATGGGAGAAATGCCAAAAGGGAGAAAATGCTGAAGGCGAGATAATGCCAAACGGGAGAAAATGCCAAAGGGGGAAAATGCCCAAATGGAGAAAATGCCAAATGGAAAAAAATGCCGAAAGGAAAAAATGCCAAAAGGGATAAAATGCCAAAAGAAAAATTCCAAGAAAAAAAAGCTTTGACCTACTATATTTCAGTCAAATCTGTTCATATATATCGTACTTTCTAGCGGTTGATGCGACGTTACGCGCACCTAAACCGCTAGTAACAACAAAAGGCAAATAATGATCGAATCCTGCTTTAAACGATTTTTAGTCCAAGATTTATTTTTCACAAATTTGAAATCATTGAATGCCAAATTGCTTTTTTCTAATTATAGACTCTTCATTCAACTACTCTCAGAATTTATATTCCCAATTTCCTGAACATTTGGCCCGGCATTCTTTTCCACAGAATGGCCAGCGAGAGAATTTGGATGAAATTGCTGTCGTTTGAATTGCTTTTTCCATCTGCGCAAGGTGCTTGCATCAATTTTCAACATTTTGGCAATTTCCTTGTCACTAATTTTAGACTTTTGGTTTTTAATTTCATAATAATGATTCATCAATTCCTTTTGTTTGCTGTTGGTGTATTTATGGGTTGGTTCTGTAAAAGAATTTTAATTAAAATAAATAAATTAATAAAATTGGGCTTGAAATACTCACTGGTTTGGCCAAGTTCACGTTTCCAAGCATAAATTGTTGTAAAACTGAGGCCCAACTCTTTTGCGACAGTTTCATTTATTTGATTTGAATAAGAGTTTTTGATTCCGGTCCGAGTTAATTCGGCTTTCATTTGATCAAATTTCTCTATTAAATTTTTTTGATCATTTTTTATCTTCCCAAAGTTATGCATTTTTCGACTTAGGCCTAATTCTTTTTTCCATTTATATATTTTTGAACGATTGACTTTTAAACCCTTAGCAATTTTATCCTCAATTTGAGTTTTTTCTTTCCTAGTGAATTTTCCTATTTGCTTTAATTCTTCTTTTATTGCGTGGAATTTGTCAACAATATTACGTCTTCGATCATTTTCAGCAATATTTTGGTATTCTGTGAGAGCAGGATTCTGATCAGTTGAATTGGGCTCAATTTGTCCAGAGTGATCTAACTCTTTGAGAGGAGCATGTTGATCAGTTGAATTGGTTTCAATTTGTCCAGAGTGATCAGACTCTGTGAGAGAAGGATTCTGATCAGTTGAATTGGGTTCAATTTGTCCAGAGTGATCAGACTTTGTGAGAAGAGAATTCTGATCAGTTGAATTAGGTTCAATTTGTCCAGAGTGATCAGACTTTGTGAGAAGAGAATTCTGATCAGTTGAATTGGGTTCAATTTGTCCAATTTGGGTGTTCTGCCGGTCGATTTGGTGATGGACATTTTGTCCAAAGTTTGTTGGCGCCGGCGGTTTTAAATCTTCGGCTTCATCTTTGTCACACCAGCCTTCTCCGAATATTTCATCAAATGATTTGAGTTGCGTTTCTTCCAATTTTACTTTTACAGATTCGGTTCTATCCAGTGAATTTGTAGCGAAGAAAAACATAAAAATTAAAATCCAAAATTCCTTCATTTTATTTGGGCAAAATAAGCTCTGAAATATTATTTAGCCCTGATAAAAAAATTCGATGAAATTAATAAATGACTGCCCAAATGGCATTCACACAATCTTTATTAATATTGCCAAAGCTTTTGAACCGGGACCAAATCAATTTTCCTGACATCTCATAATTCCAAAATCTAGTAAAGAATAGGCAAAATGGTAACCACTGGTTGGCGGGGGCAAAAGATCACCCATAAAGAAGAAGGCAAATGAGATGCCCCGGTAGTTCAGTTGGTAGAGCTGCCCACGGATTGGGTGGAGGACGTGAGTTCGAGTTCCACCCGGAGTGACCATTTTGCCTAATCTTTACTTTAGTTTTTAAAGCCATTTCAAAGCTAAATACAGGGAGAGACTGTCGTGATGTCGTGATAATAAGATGTAACAAAAATACAAATGTTTGCATATTTATTTGGGGTTTTTGGTCAATATTTAGCGTTTTTTAGTCAATATAAATCCGCTCTCTACTAATTGATTTCTCCATATCCCCCTCGGTAAAAACCCAACTCGTTCCCCGCCAATTCGTTCACCCCCAACTCGTTCCCTTTTACCCAACTCGTTCCCCGCCAACTCGTTCACCCCCAACTCGTTCTCTTTTACCCAACTCGTTCTCTTTTACCCAATTAGTTCCCTTTACTCCGACTTTTTAAAAAAAAATTGTTTTCCAAAGTCGATAAAAAGGTCTTTCTAGGGGTATACCTGGGCGTAGAATCCGATTCTGACCTCTATTTTGATCATTTTCTGAACCCCTAACCCAAATGGAACGAGTTGGGTAAAAGGGAACGAGTTGGGGGTGGGGAACGAGTTGGGGGTGAACGAGTTGGGTGCCGTTCATCTCTCTCTACGCAAAGCTCTCTTTCTCACACATTTTCTCAATTGGTCATTCGTCTTGAATAGAAACAGGATTTATGGACTTTATAAATCCGACTAAAAATCCCATATGATTCATAAACACTAAAAATATAGCCAAAATAGGGTGGTAATATAGCAAAATATAGAATTATTCTACGTAACTGGTCATACCGCATGGACGATGAATGCGCATAAAAAATTTCTAAAAATGAACACAAAATTAAGACCGTATTCCGTTCCGTTCCATACCGTATTCCGTAAAATACCGTATTTTGGATCGGTCCTTATTCCGTATAGTGTTTCGTATTTTTTGGCATTCTGTATTTCCGTGTTCCACGTTAAACAACCCTGGTACTCAAAATAACCTTGAACCCGCTCAATCGGCGACATGAAGTTTGGGCACCGGGAAGTTTGGGCACCGGGAAGTTTGGGCACCAGAAGTTTGGGCACCGGGAAGTTTGGGCACCACAATACAAATTTTAAAAAATTACAATTAAATTATAATGATATTAAATGATGTTAAAATGATCGTGTTAATGTGGCAAATAGTAGCTAATGGTGCGCAAATATTCGAGTGGTTCACGTACTAAACGCATATTAAATATAGCTAACAAATTTTCATCTTGCTGAATATTCTCAGCTCTGCGATCTAACCCACGACCCCTTATTCCTTGCATGGGAGCAGCCATATATTCTTCCACCATGGTCTGGAAGATCCCGTTTTCCTCCATAATTGCTCTGATCACTCTACTTAGACGAGGAGAATCCTCTCGGAACTTCGAATTCCACTGTAGATGCCAAGCTTCAATGCTGTTGTTTGTTCGACTTATATCATTTACGAGCCGATCGGAAACATTCCACAATCGAGGAACAAATAAAGCACGACGATGAACAAGCCCCTCGTTGTTGATCCATCCGCGTATCCAACGATCAACACCATGCCCATTGTTGATTTCAGGATCATGATGCATTTGGATCGGTGGCTGAGCCATTATGAAGTCACCACCAAACCAAGTTCGAACATAGTATTGCATGAATGCTTAACTATCCGAATTTTTTACACATTTAAGATTCTGTACCAAAAATTTCATCATTTGATTGGAAGCTGGCAACTAAAATACAGAAGTATTTATAGACCGCGTCAAGTGGAACAAATGGCAAGGCCTTGAATGATCTTAAAAACATTATATGATGATAAAAATATAGAACTGATTTACTTCAAGCGTGCTTTCTCATCTCTTTGCATTTCGTTGCATTGTTCAATGCCAATGTCCCAAATTCGTCGCATGTTGGTTTGTTGCCTCACATTTCTTGCAATTGCTTTGCCAAAGTGCCAAACACATCCTGATCGGGTGCAATTCGGAAAGATAGCGCCGAAAGCCGTAAGTGCGGAAGATTCAAAATCAGAGATTACGGTAGCAGGATCAAATTGAGGCACAGCGTGACGAATTGAGCCAAAAAATGCGTTATAAACTGCAAGCGATTTTGCAGGAAGTAGTCCAAAGACAACCGGGATTGCACACCTACGTTGTAGTTTTATAGATTAGTTACTATTTTATAGCTCACGGCAATTAATCCGTTAGTGAATAAATAATTATTTTTTAAATACAAAATTTTCACTGACGGATTGGTCCAAACATCTAAAATACCTATCAATTATCACAGCAAGCGTGTATAATTGATTAAAGCCTCTTGGGGCTTTGTCAAAAGTTCCGTCAATCGAGACCTCATTGCCGTTTCTTAGCACTTGCTCTCCAAAATTTGACATAAGCACCAGCATTTTTTGTCCGCCAACATTTTCATTGAAAATGAGCCCAAATTCTTCCAGATAAGCTGGAATTTGAATTTCACGCGGGTCTGAATCATGGAGCAATAATTTAAAGGAAAATTAATCATACTAATAAACTACCAGCCAAATCAAGTCCTTCGTCTCCTTGGACCCGTCGGGCATTGCTTTTGTGCCAGTTGTAGGCACGAACCATGGCTGATGTTGATGGAGTCCCCGATTCAGCAGCCACTCGCACATCAACCGGGATTGAAGACCGTACTGCTGCGACAACGTTCCTCGTTCCCATAGGGTTGACTTGTCTTGCTTCCTGCCTTAGTCGCTCCTCCGCTTCTCTGACCTGTTCAAGTTTTGTCTTAGAAGCGATTTTCCTTCTTGGCCATGACGTTTTGAAACAATTTCTGCAAATTGTATGTTTTGAGGTGCATTCACTTGTGCTGCTTCTTCAGAAGATTCACTGGATACAAATTCTCCTTCTTCAAGATTTTCCATTGGGGTCTCTAAGACTTTTCCCCGCTTTTCAAATCTTCGGCTTCACCTTTGTCCCACCAGCCTTCTCCGAATATTTCATTAAATGTTTTGAGTGGCGTTTCCTCCAATTTTACTTTTACGGATTCGGCTCTGTCCAGTGAATTTGTTACGAAGAATAACACAAAAATTAAAATCCAAAATTCTTTCATTATTTGGGCAAAACAAGCTCTGAATTTAGGGACTTAATATTATTTAGCACTGATAAAAAAATTCGATGAAATTAATAAACGACAGCCCACAATTGAAATGGGCATTCACAAAATTTTCTTTATTAATATTGCCAAAAGATTTGAACCGGGACCAAATCAATAGTCATGACTAGCGCTGCAATTTATATGGGCAAAAAATCTCGAAATATGGCCATAAAATATGGATGAAAGATTGCAAAATATGGACAAAATTTTTTTAAATATTGCAAAAAATTGGCAAGATTTCCTAATGGAAGTAATAAGAGCAATAAAAATTTTTATATGCAAATTAAAGGCATTTCAGAGAAAATGTTTGAAAATAAGCAAAATTTTAAAATTTCATTTTTTGGTGGCAGAACTTTTAGTCGCGAAAAAGTCAATTTTATGGGTGCATTTTTTGAAAAAGTCGATCCTTAAGGATGTATTTTTTGTTTCTATTGAATTTTTGTTAAAGAATTTTTGAAAAATGGCGAAATACGGAAAAATATGGAATATGGATAAAAATCGCGAAATATGGAAAAAAAGTTATGGCCAGAAAACTTAAAAGTTCAAAAATATGATTAATGCACTAATACAATTATTGGACAAATCGTTCCTTGGCTCTTCGATTTTGAGCTGATTTGAGCTGTCCGTGCTCTTTCACCCTTCTTTCATGCTCTGCATTACCAAATCGCTCCGGCAAACTTCTGTGATGTTGAAGAATGGTGGGGAGCAGGGTTGCCGCGGGTTACCCGAAACCCGAGAGCCGAAACCCGGTCTTTTTCTTGACCCGAGTACCGAAACCCGACCCGAGGTTTTTCTCAACCCGCGGCAACCCTGGTGGGGAGGCGGAGATGCAAAAGGTTATGCCGCGGAGGGACTCGAACCCACGACCTATCCTATCCGGGGAATGCTCTAGCCACTGAGCTACCCAGGCACCCTCTCACACCCATCTCAATTCCCTTTTCATCGGGAAGAGAACTCTCCTCGCGCCGCCAAGACGCACAGAGAGCCGTATCACACTTCGTCCTCCTTTCGACATGGTTAAAATATTTTTTTGGTCTTTGGCACTAAAATTTCGACAAACGTCCAACAGAGTTGGCCATGTTGCTTTTCCCAAAATGAAATGGTGCTGAAATAAAAATTGTTTTGACCGAAAACGTTTGCATGTATGGCCGACCATTTTTAGAATTGCCGTCTTGTATGATTGTAATGGTTTTATTTGCTCCATATTAGCGTTGTTGCTCAAGTGTCTCGATCTCGGTTTTCGAGTCGGAAAATTTATTTCTTAATTTTTTTTGGGTCTCGATCTTGGTCTCGAGTCTCTCATTTTTCGGTCTCGAGTCTCGGTGTTTTTTCTGGTTTCTTTCTCTAAAAAATAAGAAACCAGAATTCTGGTGCCCCCTTTTAAAAAGCAAAAAACAGAATTCTGGTGCCTGCCCAGTCTGATAATTCATAAAACAGAACAGAACAGAGAACATCCCTGGTCAGGGGGATCAGAATTTTCCGAACCTTTGAGGTGAAATATGTTTTACAGAACGTCTCGGACAGAGCGACTCAACTGTTCACGCTGATCACATCCGTGGAGAGTTTCTTAGCGAAATCTCGTCCCGATCCAGGAGTGCGTTAGAGACAAAAAGATTGGTATGGAGTAGGGTTGTCACCCCGCGTGCAGGGGTTGAGAATTGCGGGGTCGGGGTTTTTCGGGGCGGGACTGTCGGGGTCGGGGTTACCCAAATCAGTCGGGGTCGGGGTCGGGGTTTCGGGGTTTTTTAAAAATTTTCTCCAAAATTTTAGATGGTTAAATTTTTGTTTTTTGAATAATTTCCAAAATTTATTGACATTAGAGGCGATAATTTTTTAACTTGTTTTTATTTTGAAGAGAAGGGAAGGGCATCAGCGAAGTAACCGGATCCCAAAAAAATGTCCGAAAAAACGGAATTCCTGACCCAAAAATGCCTGGAAAATTCAAATTTTGAAAATAATTTAGTAAATAATTGTTAACGCACTTTGCGATAAATTTCTGATATATAATTGGTAGGGTCCGACGGCGTCGGTGGGAAAATTTTAGAATTTTTTAATAATTGTTAATAAATTTGTCAACAAGTTTTAGAATTTTTTAACTCTTTTGTTAAGAGATTTGCAACCAAAAGCTGATGAAAAGTAGCCAAATTAAAACTTCCAAGACCATACACCAATAAATGATTAAATTATTGTTTGCCCAATATGGCAAAAGATGGGACAACGTAAAAGCCATTGTTGTGCTAATTCATCAAACTTAATTGCCAACAATAAAAGCTGGGCCATAGGCATTAATTTTTTGTCAAATTTTCAAGAATCCGGTATGACCAGTTACGTACAATAAGTATATGTTTCGCTATATTTCCACCATATTTAGGCTATATTTTTAGTATTTTAATTTTAGTCGGGTTTATAAAAAGCGGTTCCGGACTTTGGCCGATCCGCTGTTCAAACCGGTTCCAGATTTTTGCGGTTCCCGCCATCACTGGTAGCGAGTTGGCTAAATACTTTTTTGCCCATCCTATTTATGGGTCGCCAATCACACTAACTTATTAAGGCACTCAAAGCAAACATATTGATACAATTCAAATACTCAAAGCAAAAGTGCAAATACCGTATTTTCTCTGGGGTTACTATACCCCCCCCCCCCACTCGAGGGGTGGGGCTTACCATTTGTCAGCCCCTCAATTCTCAACATTACGAATTATGAGCAGCAGGTTAACCCTAATTTAGACATTTTATACTATAAATTAATTTAAATTGTATTCTATTATTTCAAATGTTATGCCATCGCACTGATAGTGTTAAAAAAATGTGACAAAAAATATTTAAAAAATCTTTTTTTTTCCAAATTATTGACCATTCATTCAAATTCTCCTCGATTCTATATTCTCAATTTCCTGAATATTTGATCCAAACTTCTCTGCCAAAGATTGTCTATCGACAGAATTTTGATAAAATTGCTGTCGTTTAAATTGTTTTCTTCCAATTAAACAAAGTGCGTAATCCAATTTTCAACATTTTTGCAATGTCCGCAACACTCATTTTAGGATTTTTGTCCCTAATTTCATAATAAAGTTTTATCAATTCCTTTTGTTCGTTGTGGGAGTGTTTATGGGTTGGTTCTGTAAAAGAATTTTGCATTAATATAAATAAATTAATAAAATTGATCTCGATAATACTCACTGGTTTTGCCAAGTTCACGTTTCCATTTGTAAATTGTTACAAAACTGAGGCCCAAGTCTTTTGCGGCAATTTCATCAATTTGATTTGAATAAGAGTTTTTGATTCCGGCCTGCGTTAATTCGGCTTTCTTCTGATCAAATTTCTCTATTAAATTTTTGCGCTCTTTTTCATTGAACATTTTTCGACTTAAGGCCAAATTCTTTTTTCCATTTGTATATTTTTGTGCGCTTGACTTTTAAATGTTTAGCAATTTTTACCTCAATTTGAACCCATTTTTTTGCCGAAAATTTTCCTTTTTGCTTAAATTCGTTTCTAATTGCGTTGAAGTTGTCGATAATTTTACATTTTTCGTTTGAAGTCATTTTTTCTATAATTTTGTTCTGTTCTTCACCATTTTTAGCATTATTAAAGTGATCAGTCTCTATGAGAGGAGGATTCTGATCAGTTGAATTGGGTTCAATTTGTCCAATTTGGGTGTTCTGCCGGTCGATTTGGTGATGGACATTTTGTTCAAGCGTTAATTTATGCCATTCTTTGGCTTTGTCATTGTCCCACCAGCCTTCTCCGAATATTTCATCAAATATTTTGTATGGCTTTTCATCCAATTGTACGGATTCGGCTTTATCGAATAAATTTGTTGCAAAAAATGCCACCAAAATTAAAATCCAAAACTCATTCATTTTATTTAGGAAAAGAAACTCTTAATTTAGAAATATAATATGAAAGTCCAATTTTTTATATTTTTGTGTTAAGAAGATTTCTTTATTTTAATATTAAAGAATAATAAATATCACATTTATTAATAAATCAATATTATTTAGCTTTAATAACAAAAAAAAATTTTGAAAGTAATAAATGACAGCCCACAATTGAAATGGGCATTCATATTCTTTATTCATATTACCTAAATCAATAGTCATTCCTGACAACTCACTAAATATTTTCTTTCTAATAATAATCGCATTTTACCAGTAAGTTTGAGTGAGGGATGCGCGATGTGCCCCCAGTGGACGCACTGTCGAGACTCAGATAGAAATGGGAGTGTTCAGGGGAAGGATCCGAGCCCCGGATCTGCTACGGAGTTCAATGGACATACCGTATAACCTAAAATACAACCCCCGGGGTTCTATTTTGCAACCCCCCCCCCCCAAAAAGGGGGGTTCTATTTCAGGGGGGGGGGGGGGTCTAGTTTAGGGGGGGGGGGGGGTTCTATTTTAGGTTATACGGTATTCATGTTATGGCATTGTGTCGCTTCTCAATAGAAAATGGCTATTTTATCAAAAATGCGCCCTATCAAAACATTGGAACTTTTGATTCTTTCTATTTGCTATTTTCCAGCATATTTTTGTTCAATTTCTTTAACAATATTCATTAAAATTTCCAAAAAATTTTCCCGCCAGTGCTAGTTGGCAGAGCCGACCCCTCTCATTCTTAAAAAAGCTTCAAAAAAAAATACCGTATAACAAAAATAATAAATTACACTAATTTCAAAAATTTGTTAAGAGACCCCCCCCCCCCCCAGCCAGCGTCATTTAAAGTGCCATAACTCTTCTTGGAGCCAACCAAACTACATAAAATTTGATACTAATCGAAAGCTCTATATGTTTCAAAGATATTAACTAGCAGGAACTAAACGAACAGTTAACATAATCCGTCCTGGACAGTACGTTGGACGCTAGTATAGAGAAGAATTCACAAAACTGCTCATAATTTAGTTACTTTAATGCATTTCCAATGGTGTACGGAAAATTGGTCACTAAGAACAGTAAAATTCGAGTTATTCGTTTTAACTTTTTTCAAACAATTCTAAACGCTTAGCTTTCTTTTGCAAAAGATTCTCCAGACAAAAATGCTGTCGGATGGTATTAAGTTCTTCGTGTTCTGTAGACTTTAAAAATGCTGTAAGCTGAATAGTGGTTTGCTCTCCGGAAAACTCTCACCCATCTGCGCAAAACTTTGTTTATACTATGCCTAACTTGTTGTAATTAGTATGAATCGAAAGACTTTACAACTACGGAACCGGCGGCTCTCACGGGCAGATCGGTCACCAGTCGAGACCCACCATTTTCATTAAACACCCCCCGCCCCTCTCCGCCACTCCGCAACCGCCCGCACCCACCCCCCCCCCCCTTGGCCGCTGGACGGTGCTGAGTGGCATTTAAATAGTCCGGTTTCCCACAAATCATCCATTGCATACATTTCAATAGTCTCTTCTTATTCACAACCATTCCTACAAAACAAATTTTAGATCATTGAAGGAACACAAAATGGGCAATTTGTTTTCTGTCGAAATAGCCCCCCACTACCACGCTGCCCAAACGGAGGACAATTGCCCCGAACCATTCCCGTGGAAATTATTTTCTTTACTGGCATTAACGCTTGCCATTTCCATCATTTGGGCCCGAGTCGCCCTCTTTCTCTTCAACCATCTCCGGATCAAATATTTTCACCGTCCCGGGCAAAACCTCCAGTTGGGCCGCCACCTCACAACGTCACCCCCCCTTTCCACCCCACTCGCTGCACCGTTGGCTCGTCAAGTCGGCTGCCAAGCTTCCTCTTCTGGCTTCCTCGGCACTGTATTTTGGCGTGGACGCCATCTCGTCCTCCATGGACAAGAAGGAACCGGATTTTCTTTTTCATAAAACACCTTTTGACTTATGCATAATTCTTTTTTCCATTTATATATTTTTGAGCGATTGACTTTTAAATGTTTAGCAATTTTCTGCTCAATTTGAATTCTTTCTTTTTTCGAAAAACTAATACCGTACCGTGCCGAACACTAATCCTGCTTATAGATCGGGCCGACCGAGATTTTTAATCGGTCCTCAAAGTCCTTTCTCTGATCATGATTACTTGAAGAGTGGGCAGGGGGGGAGTATCAAATCTTCAAAAAATGGTCGGCAAAACAACCTCTAAACGTGACTTGGAAGTGATCAACTATGCAAATGGTTTCTCTTCCAAAAAATAAGCAGCAAATCAAATGATCAATCTGTGTAGAGTGAGTGAATGATGGAACAATTTGAAAAAAAGGGACCATTGACAAATGGTGTCCACGAAAAGAAAAAAAACGACCAAATTTACGAGTTCATTGAAATGGATGCGTAATTGTGCGAGAAATCCGATCAGTCTTGTGTTAGGTTTCTTTAAGATTCAATTTGGTCCAGGTCAACATTTTGTTGAATTCTACAAAAAAATGTAAAATCAAATACCGTATTTCCTCTATTATAGCCCCCCCCCCCCTCTATTAGAGCCCCCCCCCCCCCCCTCTAATAGAGCCCCCCTTTTTGGGGGGGGGGGGGGGGGGGTTGAAAAATAGAGCCCCCCCCCCCTCTATTAGAGCCCCCCCCCCCCCTCTATTAGAGCCCCCCCCCCCCCTAATAGAGCCCCCCCCCCCAATTTTTGAATTTTTTTTTGCAAAATTAGTCATATTTTTTGGATTTTTCAAAATTGTGAAAATAACTCTAGCGCAAAAATTTTTCTTTTTTTTTCTCTATTTTGATCTCAAAGTATATAAGTCATTGGCCAACTTTAAGTAAAGATATGAATTTTAAAAAATTTAGTGATTTCCTTTAAAGAAAAAATGAAAATTCGAAAAAGTTCTAAATCGTCATTCCGGCTCTCTTATAAGAGTTTTTATGAGCCTCTCGCCACATTTGGCTTTCAAGAAAAGCATGAATTCGAGCATTAGTTGTTTTTTATTGTAATTTTTTGCTTTTTAAATGATTTTGAGGCCAAAATTGATTTTTGAAAAAATATTCTTATTAGATGCATGCATATCACAAATATAGTTTTCAAAAATTTTGAATTTTTTTGTGAAAATTAACTTGACAAAAATTGACATTAACTTTTAAATTCTTTTAAATGGAGAAAACATCTCAATGAGTAAAAAAATTTTAAACTTTATTTCTAGGGCTAATACTTTTAGGCTCGAAGAATCTCAAAATAGACGCCTATATAGGCTCATGGGTTCATAAGAAAAATAGGTGCAAAAAAATGCGAGTAAAAATATAAAATATTAGCACTATTTTATTTCATTTAAAATCTCAAACAAATTGCATCTAATTTTTAACAACTACCTACCTATATTTATTACCATATGCAAAACATAATCCCATTCTTAGAAATTGAATAAAAAATTAAAGACGAATTAAGCAAGAAATAAATGTAAGTTTTAATTCAAGATAAAAGCGGCATTCGCCTTAAGCTGAGTTAGGTATGCATTTTTTTAAAATTCATCCTGTTTTGCTGAGCAAAATTGGGAATTTTCAAAAAATTGTTGAAGACTTCAATAAATTTCTAATTCTTACGAAGGATTTACCAGAAAAATGGGTGGGCAACTCATAGATATCGAAAAATTTTGTTATTTAATAATAAAATTTCTATTCTGGCATTGATTTTGCCAGAAAAAATGGTCAAAATTGTCTAAATTTTGCCAAAAATTTGTGCAAAAAATTGCAAATTTTATTAATATTTCTGAAAAAATAGGTTGAAAAATAAAGCCCCCCCCCCCTTAAATAGAGCCCCCCCCCCTAAAATAGAGCCCCCCTTTTTGGGGGGGACCCATTCAACTGTGGGCTGTCATTTATTACTTTCAATAATTTTTTTATCAGAGCTAATAATATTTATTAATATTTAAAATGTGTTAATATTTATTATTTTAATTTTTAACACAATCGAATTTTCCGTTTAAATTCTAACATTAATTAGAATTTCATATAAATGCCCCAAATTCAGAGGTTATTTTGCCCAAATAAAATGGAAGAATTTTGGATTTTAATTTTGGTTTTATTCTTCTTCTCAACAAATTCACTGGACAAGGCCGAATCCGTAAATGTAAAATTGGAGGAAACGCCACTCAAAACATTTGATGAAATATTCGGAGAAGGCTGGTGGGACAAAGGTGAAGCCGAAGATTTGAAAATGCCGCCGCCAATTGGACAAAAGGTCCATCACCAAATCGAGCAGAACACCCAACTTGGACAAATTGAACCCAATTCAACTGATCAGAATCCTCCTCTCACAGAGTCTGATCACTTTGGACAAATTGAACCCAATTCAACTGATCAGAATCCTCCTCTCACAGAGTCTGATCACTTTGGACAAATTGAACCCAATTCAACTGATCAGAATCCTCCTCTCACAGAGTCTGATCACTTTGGACAAATTGAACCCAATTCAACTGATCAGAATCCTCCTCTCACAGAGTCTGATCACTTTGGACAAATTGAACCCAATTCAACTGATCAGAATCCTCCTCTCACAGAATCTGATCACTCTGATAAAGCCAAAAATGGCGAAGAACAAAACCAAATAATGAAAGAAATTTCATCAAACGAAAAGCGTAAAATTGTCGACGATTTCCACGCAATTAAAGACGAATTTAAGCAAAAAGGAAAACATTCAAACAAAGAATGGGATCAAATTGATCAGAAAATTGCCAAACATTTAAAAGTTAGTCGCTCAAAAATATATAAATGGAAAAAAGAATTTGGCCTAAATCGAAAAATGCATAACTTTGGGAAGATAAAAAATGATCGCAAAAATTTAATAGAGAAATTTGATCAAAAGAAAGCCGAGTTAAAGCGGGCCGGATTCAAAAACTCTTATTCAAATCAAATAAATAAAATTGTTGCGAAAGAGTTGGGCATCAATTTTAGAACAATTTCTAATTGGAAACGTGAACTTGGCCAAACCGGTTAGTGCCTATTTTATTATTTATTTATATTAATTAAAATTATTTAACAGAACCAAAACATAAATACTCCCACAGCGAACAAAAGGAATTGATGACACGTTATTATGAAATTAAGGACCAAAATCCTCAAATTAATGACGCGGCCATTGCCAAAATGTTGAAAATTGGGAAAAACACTTTGTATAGATGGAAAGGCATTAAACGACAGCAATTTTATCCAAATTCTGTCGATGGACATTCTGCGGAAAAAAATGCCGCGGAAAATGTTCAGGAAATTGTGAATATTAATTCGGGTAATATTTGAATGAATGGTCAATTTCAAACTGTTTTCTAATGTCCGTGAAATTGGCTGAAATGGGCTCTTTTTCTTTGCGTTAATTATCAAAAGTTGAACTTCATCTTTTGCTGTTGTTACCTTCTACTGTTCTTCTTGCAATAATTCTTCAACTATTTTGCCTTTTCTTCAACTTCCTCCTATGATTTAGGGGTCCAAAATAAAAACAAACTTTAAAAGCGTTCTAATTTGGAAACATAAACATTTTGGATAAATGCGAGTTGTATAGAAATATTTAGACTCATTTTTGCATTTCACATATAATACGCATTTTTGTTTTTATTTCACGTTAGCTATTTCTAAAGTTATAGAAGATTTAACTAAATCTAGCTCAATACATTTATTGATCTTGAATTTCCTGTTTTTTATAGGATGGAAGCAATTGGTAACTTATCAGAGATAACCTTGGAAGCGATTTTCAATTGAACTTTGATGTTTTGTGTTTAAAAAAATCAAAAATTTGTTGCGCAAGTATAAAACTTCTATTCTATCATTGATTATGCCAGAAAAAAAGGTCCAAATTGTGCAAAAATTGGTGTTTAAATTGCAATTATTAATATTTTTTGAAAAAAATCGGTTGAACAATAGAGCCCCACCCTGTATTAGACCTTCAGCCTCTAATAGAGCCCCCTTTTTGGAGGGGTTGAACAATAGAGCCCCATGGGGCTCTATTATAGGAAATACGGTATCTCACTTTTTCGACTTTTTCTTTTTCCTTCCATCTCCCTCACAGCGCAAACGTCGGCATCCAGCAGTCTCCATCTGAGCGCCATCCCTCCCAGGCGAACGGGTCTTTCAGCACGGCGTTTGGTGGCAGGACTCAGCCCCATCCACTCGCCAGCACCTCCGGCACTGCGACTGCGTTCATCTTCAGCCACTGCTGCTCCCGCACTACGCCCAGATTCCGGCCAAAGGTTTAGGAACTTACGAGCAATTGTTAAAAGAGCTCAAAATTACAACAAAAAGGCAAATAATGATCGAATCTGCATATTAAACGATTTTTAAGATTTATTTTTCAAAAAATTGAAATCATTAAATGCCAAATGGGTTTTTTCTGATCATAGACTCTTCATTCAACTACTCTCAGAATTTATATTCCCAATTTCCTGAACATTTGCCACGGCATTCTCTTCCACAGAATGTCCATCGACAGAATTCAATTGTCCTCGTTTAAATTGCCTTTTCCATCTACACAAAGTGCGTGATCCAATTTTCAACATTTTGGCAATGCCCTCGTCTCTAATTTTAGGATTTTTGTCCTTAATTTCATAATAAAGTTTCATCATTTCCTTTTGTTTGCTGTGGGAATATTTATTTGATGCTGTAAAAGAATTTTGAATTAATATAAATAAATAAATAAAATTGGACTTCAAATTACTCACCTGGTTTGGCCAAGTTCACTTTTCCAATTGTATAATTGTTGTTAAACTGAGGCCCTAACTCTTTCGCGACAGTTTCATTTATTTGATTGTGATAAGAGTTTTTGAATCCGGCCCGCTTTAACTCGGCTTTCATTTGATCAAATTTCTCTACCAAATTTTTTTGATCATTTTTTATCTTCCCAAAGTTATGCCTTTTTTGACTTAGGCCTAATTCTTTTTTCCATTTATATATTTTTGAACGATTTACTTTTAAATGTTTGGCAATTTTATCCTCAATTTGAGTTTTTTCTTTCCTAGGGAATTTTCCTATTTGCTTTAATTCTTCTTTTATTGCGTGGAATTTGTCAACAATTTTACGTCTTCGCTCATCTTCAGCAAGATTTTCATTTGAATTGGCATTATTAGAGTGATCAGACTCTGTGAGCGGAGGATTCTGATCAGTTGAATTGGGTTCAATTTGTCCAGAGTGATCAGACTCTGTGAGAAGAGGATTCTGATCAGTTGAATTTGGTTCAATTTGTCCAATTTGGGTGTTCTGCCGGTCGATTTGGCGATGGACATTTTGTCCAAAGTTTGTTGGCGCCGGCATTTTCAAATCTTCGGCTTCACCTTTGTCCCACCAGCCTTCTCCGAATATTTCATCAAATGTTTTGAGTGGCTTTTCTTCCAATTTTACTTTTACGCATTCGGCTTTGTCCAGTGAATTTGTTGCGAAGAATAACACCAAAATTAAAATCCAAAATTCTTCCATTTTATTTGGGCAAAATAACCTCTGAATTTCGATGAAATTAATAAACGACAGCCCGCAATTGAAATGGGCATTCACAAAATTATATTCTTTATTAATATTACTAAAAGCTTTTGAACCGGGACCAAATCAATATTCCTGCCATTTCATAAATATTTTTCTAAAATTTGAACCGGGACCAAATCAATATTCCTGCCATTTCATAAATATTTTTCTAAAATTTGATCGAATTTTCATATGGAAGCGGGCACCAGTAAGTTTTTTACGTGCAGAACGACGGCTCAATTCAACGACCATATGTGCGCATATTTGGAATCTGGCATCCGGAATCCGGTTACATCCCTGATATGCACATCAGGGAATGGTCGGAATTCCGATTTCCAAAAGGTGCAACCACCGAAATGATTCTTCCGGAAAAAGAATTTTGAGGGAACATCAGAACTTAAGATAAAACAGAAAAACGGCAGACATTGTTGAAAAGAAAGATAAACTTTTGAAAGCTCTGAAGCAAATCGATATGGCAGCTTCACCTTTTCTAAAATCATACCTATAAATTCATTCATTGCCATCCACCTTGTTACTATTTGCCTGCAAATCTGAAATTTTTGAAGAATAAAATTTTTTCTTTAAGTAGAAAAAAGGGTTTTTAGGGGTATCGGGCGTAGAATCCGAAGCCGACTTTTGATGGAAGGTCAAAGAAGGAGAAGCTAAGACGAAAGGGCAGAACAAAAAGTTTCCTGGGGCAAAATGCAAAATGTAATCATTGAAATAGTGGTCAAATATATGTACCGGCAAAAATTTATTAAATTCAGAAGAAGAAGAAGAGACTGAAACGAATGAAAAGTGGAAGAACGGATGGCCAACCGATAAAAAGAATACAGCACAAGAGTGGCGAGAAAAAGTGAAAGAGACGAGGGGTGGAAGCAGCTCGCGGAGATGAACCAGAAAGGAACCGGAGAGGGAAGCAGATACACTTGGTATGTCGGCAAAAAGCGACAAAAGAGACATTGCATTCCAGCCGGGTGAACGGTATGGGCACCGACCGACACCAAAGCCATAGTCGCGGGATTGGAAGATCCCGTTTGGAACCAAACACCCGTGTAGCCAACACTAATCGACAGTAATTTGGCGGAACAGCTTTTTGGCACATATTTATCATTTTACAAAAATGTCGATCGATTATAAATAGCTAAATGGAAAAAATAGATGCGAAAGTTCGAGTTCCGGCTTCCGAAATTTAGTGGGAAAATCGGACCTTTTCGGAGGTTTTATAATAAAGTATGGCATATTTATTGCACATATGTTGATAATTCGTTACAGAATTCTTAGCTTAAAAAATTGGAAAATACATAATGCCAAATGAAATTTAAAAATCCTTTAAATGTTTGCCAAATAACAAAAAGAATGGGAACAACGCAAACACCGTGGTTGAGTTAATTTCATTAAAACTTATTTTTCCAAATCTTTGTTTATTTATTCAAATACTCTCCGAATTCAAATAGTCAATTTCCTGAACATTTGCCGCAGCATTCTCTTCCACAGAATGCCCATTGACAGCATTTTGATGAAATTATTGTTGTTTAAATTGTTTTTTCCATCTAAACAAAGTTGGGTGTTCTGCCGGTCGACTTGGTGAAGGGCATTTTGTTCAAGCGTTAATTTATGCCATTCTTCGGATTTGCCATTGACCCACCATCTTTTCATTACATTTATTGAAAGCTCATAAACATCGCGTAATTTGAGGCCGGTGAGTCTGCTCGTCGTTTGCTGGATGATGGCTGATCAATTGGCATGATGTGGAAAATCCATGTTGAACTAAACTGGTCTGTTGCTCCCACGCATTTTTTTCGCGTTTTCTCGGCTTCTTCTTTCTTTTGCTTCGCCTTAGTGTAAGGGAGGTACGAAATTAGGGTACGAAACTAGTTCTGAATTGCCGAAGCATGAGGACGGACCAAGCCCTTCTTTGCCCGCACATTTCCTTACAATTCGATCGATCTCCGCTCATTTCATTTCACATTTAAATTGTCATTTCATTGCGGGCGGGTCAGTTTCCCCTGAGAACAAAGGCCACGACGACATCGAGTGGAGGAGAGAAGCGGGAGAAGCCCAAAGGGACTGATCACCCCGGCCGGCCCTCTTTCGGGAAGAAAGCGTCCATCGGTCCCCCAGCTTCCCCGAGCAGAACCGGGAGTCCCCACCGGCCTTAAATGTCAGCGCAACCCCATTCGCACGCGTTTACTGGTAGCACCGGATGGTTGCCTAACCGTCGCCAGCAAAGCGATCGATGTGAGATCAATCGACAGACCGAGGACCAGCACCATTGAGGATGGAGCTGTAAAGATGAGAGAGAATTCGGTAAAATTGAAGAATACTTGTACCTCATCAAATCCCACAAATTATATATCAATCGACTTCTCTCTAAGCCTAACGCACGAATCTGAAAGAATTTTTTGGCGGAAACCATTTTGAAGCAAGTTATGAGCCCGGGACTGAAGTGTCTTTTTGACTGGGGACTCAGTTGTCCATTGATCAAAAAATGAGCAAATCACGTATATAGGGCTTAAAACACACAACGGAGCATTAGGCCTAAGCCTAACGAAACCCACGCCAGGGTGGCTTAGGCCTAAGCCTAACGCGCCCCGAGCCAGGGTGGCTTAGGCCTAATTTGTAAGCCTAACGCGCCCCGAGCCAGGGTGGCTTAGGCCTAAGCCTAACGTGCCCCGAGCCAGGGTCGCTTAGGCCTAAGCCTAACGCGCTCCGAGCCAGGGTGGCTTAGGCCTAAGCCTAACGAACCCCAAGCTAAGCCTAATGAACCCCAATTTAGTTATTTAAAAAAAAAATCGTTTTTCCTTAATTTTAAATTTAAACCTGTTCAACCCCGCTTTAAATTTTAAATTTTTATTTTCTATCGACAAATTCGTAATTTTTAAAGCCTATATAAGTGATTTTGCTCATTTTTTGATCAATGGACAACTGAGTCCCCAGTCAAAAGACACTTCAGTCCTGGGCTCATAACTTGCTTCAAAATGGTTTCCGCCAAAAAATTCTTTCAGATTCGTGCGTTAGGCTTATGGAGTCGATTGATATATAATTTGTAGGATTTGGTGAGGCACAAGTATTCTTCAATTTTTCCGAGAATTCCGCTGCTTGGCAGTGGACGGTTAAGGACGTGGGTTCGAGTTCCACCCGGGGTTACCATTTTGCCTATTCTTTACTTTAGTTTTCAAAGTCATTTCAAAGCTAAAATATAAGGAGAGACTATCGTGATGTCGTGATAGTAAGATGTAACAAAAATACAAATGTTTGCATATTTACAATTTGAAATTTGAATTTTTAAGAAAATCGGCACAAATAGACATTTTGTTTTCAAAAAGTTTGTGTAATACAAAACTACTTTTTTGGGAGTCTTACTTGACTTGATTTGATTTTTGTTAAACGCAAGTATTGAACCAAACTTAATAATTTCAAATCGATCTCGAGTCTCGTTTCAAAAGTCTCGGGTCTTTGGGGGTCTTGTCTCGTTCTGGAATCTCGGTTCGGTCCGTGTCTCGGGGTTAAGTCTCGGTCTCATGTCTCGGGGTCAAGTCTCGGTATCGGGTCTTGAGTCTCGGTAATTTTAGGTTTCAAACATTACTAATATAACCAATAATGATTAAAATATTCATTTTTTTTATCTATTGTTTGCTAATATGCAAATTTAGTAATTGCATTTTGTTAAATGTTTTTCTATAGAAATGCTAAAATATAGAAAAATATGCATTCAAATGCTCCCCGAATTCAAATTATCAATTTCCTAAACATTTTCTGCGGCATTTTCGTCCACAGAATGTCCATCGACAGAATTTGGATGAAATTGCTGTCGTTTAAATTGCTTTTTCCATTTATACAAAGTGACTCTGTTGATGTTCAACATTTTGGCAATGTCCCCAACATTCATTTTAGGATTTTTGTCCTTAATTTCATAATAAAGTTTCATCAATTCCTTTTGTTCGCTGTGGGAGTGTTTATGTTGTGTAGTAAAAAAATTTAATTAATATAAATAAATAATAAAATTGGGCGCGAAATGCTCACTGGTTTGGCCAAATTTTCGTTTCCACCTGTAAATGGTTCTATCAGTTGAGTGATCAGACTCTGTGAGAGGAGGATTCTGATCAGTTGAATCAATATGTCCAGAGTGATCAGACTTTGTGAGAGGAGGATTCTGATCAGTTGAATTGGGTTCAAATTGTCCAGAGTGATCAGACTCTGTGAGAGCAGGATTCTGATCAGTTGAATTGGGTTCAATTTGTCCAGAGTGATCAGACTCTGTGAGAGGAGGATTCTGATCAGTTGAATTTAGTTTAATTTGTCCAAGTTGGGTGTTCTGCCGATCGATTTGTTCATGGAAATTTTGTTCAAGCGTTAATTTATGCCATTCTTCGGCCTTGTCATTGTCCCACCAGCCTTCTCCGAATATTTCATCAATTATTTTGAGTGGCAATTCCTCCAATTGTACGTATTCAGATTTGTCCTGTGAATTTGTTGCAAAAAATAAGAACAAAATTAAAATCCAAAACTCTTCCATTTTTTTTGCAAAACAATCTCTGAATTCAGGGAGATTTATTTGAAATCCTTATTTTATAATTTAAACTTCACAATCATATTCTTTTTTTAAAAACTAATTATCTCACCCGAATCAATATTCCTGCCATCTCATAAATATTTTTCCTAAACCTTTTGAACCGGGACCAAATCAATATTTCCTGACATTATTTAAATATTTTCCTACTAATAATCATCAGAATCCGTTATGCCGGACTCAAAAATGTCCGGAATTTATTGAATCCAGAAAATTTCTAAATCCTAGACATTCCGTACAATTACATATCTTTTAAGTACCTATAAATCAGGGGTGTCACTGTCCTTATTTATAAGATTTGTTTTTTTGTTGAATACATTTTTGAAACAAACTTTTGTTTATATTTTAAATCTTTTTGAACCTTGAGCCCAAGCCATGACCCTGAGACTCGCCTTGACCCGAGACTCGAACTAGAAAATATTTGAGTTTGTTTTAATTTCTTAAACAACCCGAGTTATGGACGAAAAAGTGGGTTTGATTTCAAAACCAAATTGTACATGGCCTGATTATGAGGGTGGGGGGAGGGGTGTACCTGGCGTGATTAGGGGGGAAGGGGAAGGGAAGTGGGGGTTGTACCTGGGGGTGGGGCGGATTGCACAAGCGTGATTGGGGGGGGATTTTGTGTTCCACACATTCATTAACCGGCTTCTTCTAGTGGTTAGTGCTCTCGACTCCCTCGCAGTGGCACGTTGTTTCAGACCCCTTCGGGTGCGGATGAATTTTTCGGAATAAAAATAAATATTTTGGCAAAATAAAGCCTCGCATGTGCGAGTGTGAAAATTTAAAATTTAAATTTTTTTTAAAAGTCGCGCAGTGAGCGCAAAATGGTCAAACGTCTTAAGATTTCGAATTTCAAAAAAACAAAAATAAATTTTTAAAAAAGTCGCGCAGGAGCCCTGCCAATAGGTTTGGGCTCTGGGACTCAAATGTATGGGCCTCACTTGGCTGGCTTGCGCCCACTTGGTGCTTCACCTCCTCTATAGGTATGGGGGGGGGGGCTACCGTACCCGGCGGAAAGCAGGCTTTAACTACTACTATTGCTGACACGCTTTAGTGAGAACTTAAATCGTGAAAAATTGCCTTGTGATGTACCTGGTTGAAAATTATGCACACTTTCTCTGAGCATTGAAGTTTCAAATGCCCTTTCTGAATTTTGGCAGATTTTCCTTGCCAATGCTCTGCGATTTTAAAAAGCTCTTTTGCAAGCTGACTTTTTCTGTCTTTTCTGCGCTTTCCTGAATCGTTTGCTGGATGATGGCTGATCAGTTGGACAAGATGAGGAAAATCCATGTTAAAATAAACTGGTCTGTTGCTCCCTGCATCTTTTTCGCGTTTCTCTGCTTCTTCTTTCTTTTGCTTCGTCTCCACTTTCTCCCTGTATCAGGATGCTCCTTTTCCAGATGGAACTTCAACGAGTGTGTCCCTCTTTTACTATCATAGTTATGCGCCCATACACAAAGTTGCATGTTACCCGGTTTTTATCAAGGTTGGCAAATTCAAAAATGTAAATTATTTTTTGTGTTTGATTTAAATTGTAAAAGCACACTTTTAGGTTTGTTCAGATGTAATTTGACCCAGGTCAACATTTTCTTGAAATTCTGCAACAACAAAAAAATGTAAATCAAATAAATCCCATCTCCTTTATATTCAAAAAAATTACTTTCATATAACCATACAGAATTCTAAGTTCAAATGCCACTTTTTGACCTTTAGTACCCATTTTACTTTATTTTTTCATTTTCCAAAAAATTTTCTCCTAAAGATAGATTTTATTCTCCTGAAATATCCTTTTCTTGTACTAATAAAAACACTTAAATTTAAGAAATTTTTGCTTGCCGAAACCGTATAGTACACTCAAAACATTTGATGAAATATTCGGAGAAGACTGGTGGGACAAAGGTGAAGCCGAAGATTTGAAAAGGCCGCTGCCAACAAACTTTGGACAAAATGTCCATTGCCAAATCGACCGGCAGAACACCCAAATTGGACAAATTGCACCCAATTCAACTGATCAGAATCTTCCTTTCACAGAGTTTGATACTCTGGAGAAATTGAACCCAAATTCAATTGATCAGAATCCTCCTCCTCCTCTAACAGAGTTTGATCACTCTGGACAAAATGAGCCTAACTCAAATGATCAGAATCTTCCTCTCACAGAGTTTGATACTCTGGAGAAATTGAACCCAAATTCAACTGATCAGAATCCTCCTCCTCCTCTAACAGAGTTTGATCACTCTGGACAAAATGAGCCTAACTCAAATGATCAGAATCTTCCTCTCACAGAGTTTGATACTCTGGAGAAATTGAACCCAAATTCAACTGATCAGAATCCTCCTCTCACAGAGTCTGATACGACACCTCAACTCGCTACTTTTTTAACTTTTTTTCTTATAAGTTTTTTTGAAGTCAGCTAAACAAAAATTTTTGATATCATTCGAAAGCTTACAATTAGTAGAAGCTATCAAGAGGATTAAGCGATTAGACACATCTGAAAAAAGTTACGGCTAAAGAACAAATTTTAAGCTTTACTGGCATAACTTTTATAAATATGTCCAATCGCTTAAGCGAGCAATGATGTCCCGGTTCCATTTTCTCTAAAGCAAACATATTTGATACAATTCAAATGCTCAAAGCAAAAGTGCAAATAACCGTATTTTCTCTATTACTAACCGTGGAGTTACTATAGGTAGTGTTAAAAATGTGCAAAAAATATTTTAAAAATAATTAAAGGTTAAATGTTTTTTTCCAAGTCATTGCCCCTTCATTCAAATACTCCCCGAATTTATATTCTCAATTTCCTGAATATTTGATGCAAAATCCTCTGCCAAAGATTGCCCATCGATAGAATTTGGATGTTATTTCTGTCGTTTAAATTGATTTTTCCATCTATACAAAGTGCAGACATTAATTTTGAACTTTTTGGCAATTTCCTCGTCATTAATTTTAGGATTTTTGTCTTTAATTTTATAATATCGTTTTAACAATTCCTTTTGTTCGCTGTGGGCGTATTTATGGGTTGGTTCTGTTAAATAATTTTAATTAAAATAAATAATAATAAAATTGGGCTCGGTAAACTCACTGGTTTGGCCTAATTCACTTTTCCACCTGTAAATTGTTTTAAAACTAAGCCCCAATTCTTTTGCGATAGTTTCATTTATTTCTTTGTATGAATTTTTGAATTTGGCCCGCTTTAACTCGGTTTTTTTCTGCTCAAATTTCTTTATTAAATGTTTACGGTCTTCTTTTGCATTAAACACTTTTCGACTTAGGCCAAATTCTTTTTTCCATTTATATATTTTTGCGCGACTGACTTTTAAATGTTTCGCAATTTTCTCCTCAATTTGAACCCATTCTTTTTTCGAATATTTTCCCTTTTTCTTAAATTCGTCTTTCATTGCTTGGAATTTGTCGATAATTTTACGTTTATCAGACTCTGTGAGAGGAGGATTCTGATCAGTTGAATTGGGTTCAATTTGTCCATAGTGATCAGACTCGGTGGGAGGAGGATTCTGATCAGTTGAATTGGGTTTAATTTGTCCAAAGTGATCAGACGCTGTGAGAGGAGGATTCTGATCAGTTGAATTGGGTTCAATTTGTCCAATTTGGGTGTTTTGCCGGTCGATTTGGCGAAGGACATTTTGTCCAAAGTTTGTTGGCGGAGTTTTCAAATCTTCGGCTTCACCTTTGTCCCACCAGCCTTTTCCGAATATTTCATCAAATGTTTTGAGTGGCGCTTCCTCCAATTTTACTTTTACGGATTCGGCTTTGTCCATTGAATTTGTTGCGAAGAATACCGCCAAAATTAAAATCCAAAATTCTTCCATTTTAGTTGGGCAAAATGACCTCTAATTTATATATGAAATTCCAGTTAAAATTCGATATGGAAAATTTGCAAATTATATGTCTTAAAAATTTCTCTGAAAATAATAAATATTCACAAATTTTTATAAATATTATTTAGCTTCGACAAAATATTCGATGAAAGTAATAAATGACAGCCCACAATTGAAATAGGCATTCACATAAATCATATTCTTTATTAATATTGCCTAAAGCTTTTGAACCGGGACCAAATCAATACTCCTGACATCTCATAAATATTTTTTATCATCATTTTACAAAAATAATGTTTGATTATGAATAGCCCAAATAAAATTATTTTGTGAAATGTTTCTCAAAAATTTTCGTAATCTTTAAGAAGATTTGCAATTTAAAAATCGGCATTTTTTAAGCTTTAGAAGGTTTTTTTGTTTACCCCATAATATCGCTGCCTTTCGTAGTTAAAGGAGCAGAGCAACTTGAATTTTCTATTAGAAATATTGTTAATTCAAAAATTATAAAATATTCTTTTAATGGGGGAGCGCATGCAAGAACCGGAATAAATTAAAAGAGTGCGTGCACTCAAGCGGGTCCGAACCCAGTCCTCATTAGGGGTGCATTTATTGCCCTGGTCTATATTCGGACGGTCTGGATTCGGATCGGTAGCCGTAGGCAGGCGCACCACGAAAATCAATTTGTCATAATGCTTGTAAAAATAGTTTGAATTGGCAACGAATATCTTGGAGCCGAACCAAAGCCTTACGGATATCCCGAACAGGAACCAAAGAACCGAACCGAACTGAAAAAATCCCCGTTCTACGTTTCAGTCCGGTTCGGTTCGGTTTGGAACCGCCAACCCTAGTCCTTAATTAGAGTCCGGAGCCAAAACCAAAATTTTTTTGGGCTTTGGTTCTTGGTTTTATGTTTCTGGTATCTAGTCCTTAGTATTATTATACATGTTCATTTTTTCAGAACTTTTTTCTGAAAATAACTAAAAGTCTATCAAAAATATTTCCATCTGATTGGGGGCAGGTTGCGGCACCTCCGGGATTCATGAAATAAATGCGGAGAGACCACAAAATCTTGATAATAAGAAGCAGAATGACCCCAACAAGGAAAGAGACGCAAACGACTACAATGGAAGTGGGTGTGTCGGGGGGGGGGGGGGATGCCTTTTCGGGCAGGAGGAAGCCTATCCCGAAATACAATATCGAGGAGGCAAGAATAGGAAGAGAACCCTTGGCGATGGTTTTGGGGTTGAACTACTTTTTGTCTTGACTTCTACGGAAACTGGAAATACGGCTATGCAATAATTAAAATAAAAACAACAGTGGGAAATCATCAATGGGGACGGGGACGGTTGGGGAGACGGTTGAGTGTGCTAGAGGGCGCTGGAGGGCCGGCGGGGGGAGTCGGGGTTGTGTCGGGATGGGCCAATCGGGCTGTGTAACAGCTAAGGGGAGTTAAATGATAGTGAATAAGGCCAACGCTCCCTATTAGCGAGATGCCGGCTATCCAAATGGGCGTCCAGTAGGTCAGCTTGGAAAGGTGAAGGATTGTGGTGGAAAGCGAATTCAAACGAGAGAATGTTACCTATTTTCCTTAACAAAGAATCAAAGGAAATGGAATGGAGTTACGACCGGCTCGATTTCTAAAAGAAGGTGCCGATTTGATCGGCGTGTAATAATTTGGGTACGCTCCCCGATAGAATTCTTCGAAGGTGGGATTTGATGAGCCCCAGAAAGCTTTCATAATGGCGTTTCCACGCGGCGACGGGTTTTTATAATGCCATTGCGTAGTGGGGATGAAAAGAAATTTTGCAGGAATACAAAGGTAAGGGCGTTATACGGTAGACGGCGGATGGAGTGCCGTGTTTTGCGGCAAACCGTCGGAATGCCAAAGAAAATGTGAGGGCGGACTGGTCGGGCACAAAATCAAGCGATATGTTACGGGTCGAGAGGCAGACCCATAGAACTACCCAGTACTTGGTGCTTTCTATTTGTGCTTTTTTTTGCTGATTATGTTGGAGGGGGTTTAACGTACAATGGGTCACAAAAATCGAGAACGGCGGGAAAGGACCACCCGGTCTTTCGGGAGTTGGGGAAAGGGTGGGTGTGGAAAAGGCTTGGACTTCAAATCGGCGGCATGCCATGCAAAATTTGTAAATTGTGTTTTCAATTTTACGGCGGCCCTTTGGCAACCAAAATACAGCAAAAATCCATTGACATACAAGATGAGGCACATGATGCCGCTTTAACAATCAAATGAATTTTGGGAGAAATGAAGGAGCCGAACGAGCCAGAGGCGCCCGGAAAGGAAGAACCTCCGACCCTTGCGGAAACGAGTTGCTTTAGATGTGGACGCACGGGACACTTTGCTCGAAGTGCAGAGATGGACGTGGTGGATGGACGCGGAGTGCAATACCACCGAACAAGGAGACGTGAAACGAGACGCAACCAGTCCGGACCATTAACGTCATGAGCAACCACAACTCTGACGGACTGGCCCAGCTTCTTCCATCACAGCGGATGGAACAATGGATGGAACTGAGGGCCAATTAACGGGACGAAATTCGCGAGGCCGAGGATGATCATTATTTGGTTACCGTATTATTCCCCACCTCTTATTTTTAGCCAATAAGTGTTCTTTTCTTTTTGGGGGCGTTCAGATCACGTTTCTGAGCGACCCTCCCTTCTTAATGTCTCTCATCACAAACATTTTGGATCAGTCGTACGGGGGCCCTCCACTTTCCGGTGCCTGTCCCGGCCCGAGTCGTGGTGAGGCTTGCTATTTGTACCCTTGAATACCCGAATAAATATTTGTTGAACACCCTTGGGTTTTTTTAGGATGGGGATGGCGCTTACAGCGGGCACGTTAATATCAATTTCATGCCATTTGAATTAAACATCGATTCCAAAAATTCAATTCTATGTTTTTAATTTTATTTTGCTATTCGTTTGTATACGTAAAATTTACCGTAAAGTGTCTACAAAAAATGTTAGAATTTTTTGTATTAATGTTTTAAAATTTTTGTGTAAGCGTCGAGATAGTGCGCCGAAACGACCGGCCTCGTAAAATGAGAAATAGGTATGCCATTTTTAGTAAAGCTTTTTATTTTTCTCGGTTTTATTTTCAAATTTCGACATTTTGTACTAAATTCATTAATTTATTGTTTATAAATCATTGGCATTTATTCAAATCCCCGAATTCGAGTTTCCAATTCCTGAACATTTGCGGCGGAATTCTCTTCCACAGAATGTCCATCGACAGAATTTGAATGAAATTGCTGTCGTTTAAATTGCCTTTTCCATTTAACCAAAGTGGTTGATCCAATTTTCAACATTTTGGCAATGCCCTTGTTACTAATTTCAGGCTTTTCGTTCTTAATTTCATAATAACGTATCATCAATTCCTTTTGTTCGCTTTGGGAGTATTTACGGTTTGGTTCTGTAAAAGAATTTTAATTAATACCAATAAAATTAATAAAATTGGGCTCGAAAATACTCACTGGTTTGGCCAATTTCACTTTTCCATCTGTAAATTGTTGTCAAACCAAGGCCCAACTCTTTTGCGACCTTTTCATTTATTTGATTGTGGTAATAGTTTTTGAGCCCGGCCCGCTTTAACTCGGCTTTCATTTGATCAAATTTCTCTACTAAATGTTATTCGCTCATTTTTTGTCTTTTTTTGACTTAGGCCAAATTCTTTTTTCCATTCATATATTTTTGTGCGATTGACTTTTAAATGATTAGCAATTTTATCCTCATTTTGAGTCCATTCTTTTGCCGAAAATTTTTCTTTTTGTTTAAATTCGTCTTTCATTGTGTGGAATTTATCGATAACTTTACGTTTTCGCTCATCTTCTGCAATATTTTCGTTCTGTTCTTTCCCACTTTTGGCATTATCAGAGTGATCAGACTCTGTGAGAGAAGGATTCTGATCAGTTGAATTGGGTACAATTTGTCCAATTTGGGTGTTCTGCCGGATCGATTTGGTGATGGAAATTGTGGTCAAGCGTTAATTTATGCCATTCTTCAGCTTTGTCATTGTCCCACCAGCCTTCTCCGAATATTTCATCAAATAATTGTAAAGATTCGGCTTTGTCGAGCGAATTTGTTGCAAAAATTAAACCCAAAATTAAAATCCAAAACTCTTTCATTTTATTTGCGCTAAAATACCTCTGAATTTGGGGTCATTTATGTGAAATTCCAATTAATTTAATAATAAAGAATTTCTCTCAAAATTTTTTAATTTTTAAAATATTTTAATTTTTAAATATTTAAATATTATTAAGCTTTGATTTAAAAAAAGTAATAAATGACAGCCCACAATTGAAATGGGCATTCACATAAATCATATTCTTTAATAATTTCTCACCCTAATCAATATTGCTGACAATATTTAAAATCATTTTAGAAAAGTGGCATTTTTGTCAAGATGAATACATTTTTCGCGTAGCTTTAGAGGAGGTGAGGGTTTCTAATTGAAGGGGGGGGGGGTAGTATTACAGAAAATACGGTATTCTACCGGTTACATCTGATGTGGATTTTGTCCTTGTTTCAATAATCCCATTATGTTCGGCGGTACTCAAAATCAGGGATGCGCGGAATTCCGTTTTTCCGTTGTTTTTGGGCTTTTTTTCCGTTTTCCGTTAAATGCCCTTTTCTGAACATTTACGGTGGTTGTAAACAATCCTAAAAATTTTTTTATTTTTTACCAATTTAAAAAGCCGTCTCATTTTTTGAAAATCATATCCGTATCCAATCCGCGGATATCCGCGATATGCGTTGTGAAATTTTTTCAATTTTTTATACAAAAAATTATGAATTTATCAGTATATATGTAATTGTTGATCTTCACCTTCGACATCATTGTCAGCATGAGATTGAGATTGCGAGTACGGGTAGTGCCCTTTTTTTCAAAAAAAAGCTTTAATTTTCTGGGAAGCAGGGTCCAACAGTGCCGACAGATGCCGACGCAAATTTGGGATATTGACTCAATTTGTTAAGAGATTTTTAACAAAAATTTTAAAAATACTGTGATAAACTTTTTTCAAAAATTGTTTTTTTGCAGTATGAGACTACCGGAAAAAGGACAAATAAGTGGGGTAGCTCTCAAGCAGACTCAAACCCAACACACAACATTTGGCTTGGAAAAAGACAAATATTTGGCGTTTTTTGGTACATATCGATTCGGGCTCTATTTATAAATGTCAAAAAATATTTAAAATTATTTTTATACCAAATTTGTTCATCCATAGAAATGCCAAAATATAGAAAATATGCATTCAAATGCCCCCCAAATTCGAGTTCTTAATTTCCTGTACATTTGCCACGGCATTCTCTTCCACAGAATGTTCATCGACAGAATTTGGATGCTGTTGTTGAAATTGCCTTTTCCATTTAAACAAAGTGGTTGATCCAATTTTCAACATTTTGGCAATGCTCTTGTCATTAATTTTAGGATTTTGGTTTTTAATTGCATAATAACGTTTCATCAATTCCTTTTGTTCGCTTTGAGAGTATTTACGGTTTGGTGCTGTAAAAGAATTTTAATAATACCAATAAAATTAATAAAATTGGGCTGAAAATGCTCACTGGTTTGGCCAAATTTACTTTTCCACTTGTAAATTGTTCTAAAATTTGGGCCCAACGCTTTTGCGACAGTTTTATCAATTTCGTTTTTATAAAAGTTTTTGAATCCGCCCCGCTTTAACTCGGCTTTCATTTGATCAAATTTCTCTATTAAATTTATTCGCTCCTTTTTCTGGGTGTACTGCCGGTCGATTTGGTTATGGAAAGTTTGTTCAAGCGTTAATTTATGCCATTCTTCGGCTTTGTCATTGTCCCACCAGCCTTCTCCGAATATTTCATCAAATAATTGTACGGATTCGGCTTTGTCGACTGAATTTGTTGCAAAAAATAACACCAAAATTAAATACCAAAACTTTTCCATTTTATTTGGGCAAAATAACCTCTATATTTTAAAATTTTCTTAAAGAGAATAATAAATATTGACGAATTTTATAATTTTAAAATTATTTAGCTTTGAAAAAAGATAATTGAAAGTAATAAATGACAGCTCACAATTGAAAATTGGCATTCATACATATATCATAACTTAATAAATATTATTTAAAAAATGCCTTAACCGAATCAATAGATTTTTACAAAAATTGCGATCGATATATATTTATTTATATATATAAATATAAATATATATATATATATATATATATATATATATATATATATATATATATATATATATATATATTATATTATATTATATTATATTATATTATATATATATATATATATATATATATATATATATATATATATATATATATATATATATATATATATATATATATATATATATATATATATATATATACATACATACATACATACATACATACATACATACATACATACATACATACATACATACATACATACATACATACATACATACATACATACATACATACATACATACATACATACATACATACATACATACATACATACATACATACATACATACATACATACATACATACATACATACATACATACATACATACATACATACATACATACATACATACATACATACATACATACATACATACATACATACATACATACATACATACATACATACATACATACATACATACATACATACATACATACATACATACATACATACATACATACATACATACATACATACATACATACATACATACATACATACATACATACATACATACATACATACATACATACATACATACATACATACATACATACATACATACATACATACATACATACATACATACATACATACATACATACATACATACATACATACATACATACATACATACATACATACATACATACATACATACATACATACATACATACATACATACATACATACATACATACATACATACATACATACATACATACATACATACATACATACATACATACATACATACATACATACATACATACATACATACATACATACATACATACATACATACATACATACATACATACATACATACATACATACATACATACATACATACATACATACATACATACATACATACATACATACATACATACATACATACATACATACATACATACATACATACATACATACATACATACATACATACATACATACATACATACATACATACATACATACATACATACATACATACATACATACATACATACATACATACATACATACATACATACATACATACATACATACATACATACATACATACATACATACATACATACATATAAACTCTAAAAAACCAAAAAAGTTTTGGATATATTGCGAAATAGACCTTTGATCAGATAGTAAACGTGATTAGAATCATCGGCCGATGTTGCTTCAAAGTAGTTCCCGCGGAAAAGGTGAAAAGGAACAGAAGGGAGTGAAGAGAGAAACGAAAGGGTGAAAAAGAACAGAAGTGAGGAAAGGAGAGTGGGGAGGAGGGAAAAGGAAGAGATGGAATGGAAGAAAGGGAGGGAAGGGGAGGAAAATGCCGCGCGAAGCGTGCTGGACTTGGTGTTAAAATCGCCTTGGCGATTTCAGTACCAAAAAAATTTCCAAATCTATAGTGCCCACCGGGCACTAGTTGTACAATATTAATAAATAGTAATTAGCTTGGATTAAAAATTATTAAAAGAAATAAACGACAGCCCACAACTTGGGCATTTATTTATGTAAATCATATTCTTTAATAATTACTATCTTAAATGATATATCATGTGTGCGAGTAGGTCTAACCGTGTTCGAGATCATCGAATAACAAAATGTCAAAAAAGTGCACTTTTTTTGGTTGTTTTGGGAGAAATTCACAAAAACGATGGGGTTTGCTCAGAGCGGGTTTTGGTTGGTTAGAGATAAGTTGTGGTGGTCTTAAGCTACAAATTCTTGGTCGGGTCTGTAAAAGTTCGACTTGATGTCAAAATGGGTTGTCAAAATTAGAAAAAAAATTTTTTTTGCGCCAACTTTTATGGTGAAAATTTTTGGGTTGGGGAACGGGCTTGTGGTAGGAGATGCCCAAAAGTGTGAGCTTCAAAATGGTATCAAGATATGGTATGATCAATTTTGACACCGTCCATACGGCGTCTAGTTAATTGTTTGCTAAATATGCAAATTTTTTGTTTAATGTTTATCCATAGATGGCAAAATATAGAAAAATATGCATTCAATTACTCCCCAATTTCAGTTCCCAATTTCCTGAACATTTGCCGTGGCATTCTCTTCCACAGAATGTTCATCGACAGAATTTGGATGAAATTGTTGTCGTTTAAATTGCTTTTTCCATCTAATCAAAGTTCTTCCTCCAATGCCACAGTTTTATCTATTTCGTGATGATAAGAGCTTTTGAATCCGTCCCGCGTTAACTCGGCTTTTCTCTGATCAAATTTCTCTATCAAATTTTTTCGCTCATTTTTTGGCTTTCTTTGACTTAGGCCAAATTCTTTTTTCCATTCATATATTTTTGTGCGATTAACTTTTAAATGTTTAGCAATTTTCTCCTCAATTTGAGTCCATTCTTTTTTTGAATATTTTCTTTTTAGCTTAAAATCGTCTTTTATTGCGTGGAATTTGTCGACAATTTTACATTTTTGCTCATCTTCTGCAATATTTTCGTTCTCTTCTTTGTCATTCTTGGCATTCTCAGAGTGATCAGACTCTGTGAGAGAAGGATTCTGATCAGTTGAATCAATATGTCCAGAGTGATCAGACTCTGTGAGAGGAGGATTCTGATCAGTTGAATTAGGATCAATTTGTCCAAAGTGATCAGACTCTGTGAGAGGAGGATTCTGATCAGTTGAATCAATATGTCCAGAGTGATCAGACTTTGTGAGAGGAGGATTCTGATCAGTTGAATTGGGTTCAATGTGTCCAATTTGGGTGTTTTGCCGGTCGCTTAGTGATGAAAATTGTGTTCAAACGTTAATTTATGCCATTCTTCGGCTTTGTCATTGTCCCACCAGCCTTCTCCGAATATTTCATCAAATAATTGCACGGATTCGGCTTTGTCGAGCGAATTTGTTGCAAAAAATGACACCAAAATTAATATCCAAAAATCTTCCATTTCTTTTTGACAAAGAAATCCCTAAATTTAGGGAGATTTATTTGAAATCCCAATTATTATAATTAAACGGAAAATTCGATATGTAAAATTTGTAACTATTTTTGTGATAAAGAATCTTACAAAATTTTTCTTTAAATTTAAGGAGTAAAATATTCGAAAATTGTATTAAATGACAGACAGCCCACAAACAATTTGGGCATTTATTTATATAAAATCATATTCTTTAATAATTACTATCTTACCCGAATCAATAATATTCCTGACATTTCATAAATATTTTTTCATTAACATTTTGAACCGGAACCCAATCAATAAATATTCCTGACATTTCGTAAATAGTTTCCTACTAAAAATCATCGTTGTTCACGGCGAAATTTCGCTGAAAGCTTTCCAGCTATTTTAATAATTTTTATATATTTTTACACATTTTTTGCAACAAAAATTTGTGGAAAATTTATTACCAATCATCTGACGATATCAACGAAGCCATCCATCTTAATCTCCTTCTTCGTCCATTCTGTCGTTGTCCAGTTCTTCTGTGCACTGTTCCTCCAGAATCTCTGAAAATTCCTTATTTTATAATTTAAACTTCACATAAAGCATATTCTTTAATAATTATCTGACTCTAGTCAATATTCCTGACATCTCATAAATCATGACCTTTTGAACCGGGCCCCAATCAATAAAATTCCTGACATTTCGTAAATATTTTCCTGCTAATAATCATCTTTTTATGCAAAGGGCGACCGATTGTGATAGCCAAATGAAATATATTATGCACCCAGTGTCCAATTAAAGCTAGGACATAATCATCCATTGCTCATATGGCGCCGGCCATTGTCAATTTGTGCTCACAAATCAGTGCTATTAATTACCCCTGAAAGTGTTAATTATACAGTCTGGATAGCGGTCGGGGACAGTTTGGCGCGGACGGCAACGTTTGGCGCCGCTGGTAATTTGGATATTTTGGCGCCGTTATGCACTTTTTAATTGCAAAAGCCTAAATGAGCTTAGGCTCAGAACTAAACTTTAGCTAGCTTAGGCATAGTCCCACCCCCCCCCCCCCCCCAATCTTAATGGGTCTGAAAGAAGAGACAGTCTGGAATATTTTTTGCGAGGGTGGAAAGAAGCAGGTGTAGGCACAAAACGGAAAAGTACTCTTCTTCTTAACAACTTAAATGCTTTCTGTTCTTGAAAGTGCGTGAACTTGGTCCTGATTTTTCGACTTTTCAAAAAAAAATGTGGGAATGATTTTGGGTAATTGGTCGATTCGCTAAACTGACGAGAGTTTGCTTAACGGACGAGAGTTTGCTAAACGGACGAGAGGCAAACCAATCTTGGCAATCTTTATATCATTTAAAAGCTTTAGCTGATTCGAAGATATAATTCAACAAGAAAGAGTCAATTCGATGCAACACTAAAAAGTTATAAAAGAAACATTGTGTAAAAATCAGGATTTTTCATGTTTTTTTGGAATAGCTTTGTTGACTTTATTCATCATTTTTACTTTATACCTATAATTCTAAAGTCGTAAAGTAAAAACAGTTGTCCGTGATAATCAAAGGACAACTGTTCCTTAAATTTTCCCTGAATATAAAGTCTTAGGATATGGACCTTGCAAAAGCTTACATCTATAACTATTTCTTGCAATTGCTTAACATCAATGCATAAGCAAGCGTTCGGGAATTTCCCTTTACCGATTGACTTGTCTTTGAACTGCACTCGAACTTGGCATGTTCATCAATTGCTCATACGAAAGGTTCTTGTTTAACCATCTATTAAGCTCGCGACTTGGCAAAGTGGATTTCGCTCCACCATTTCTTTTATGCGCTCCTTTCATCTCTAACCTAATTAAAACGACACAAAACGTAAAAGCCGCGTAAAAGGAGCAGAAGAATAGGAACAAATTTCATTTTTCATTTTATGATAAGAAAATGGAAAGAAGTTTATGACAGCTTCTCGTGATTTCCTAGACACTTTTCAATGTAGTCCCGATTCAAAAGGTTTAGGAAAAATATTTATAAAATGTCATGAATATTGATTTGGTTCCGGTTCAAAAGGTTTAGGCAATATATAGGATGGCAGGAATATTGATTCAGGTGAAATAAGTATCAAAGAATTGATTTATATAAATAAATGCCAATTTCATTTGCGGCTGTCATTTATTACTTTTAAATTTTTTTATCAAAGCTAAATATTATATTAATATTGTTATTTTTTAATGTTAGAAAATTTTTAGAGAATCCTTTAACACAAAAATAATTGACAAATTTTACATTTATCGAATTTTTCGTCAAATTATAAAAGCAATTGGAATTTCATATAAAATTTCCCTAACTATAAATTGAATTGCCTAAATAAAAATGGAAGAATTTTGGGTTTTAATTATGGTGGCATTATTCGTAATAAATTCACTGGACAAAGCCGAATCCGTAAAAGTAAAATTGGAAGAAACGCCACTCAAAACATTTGATGAAATATTCGGAGAAGGCTGGTGGGACAAAGATGAAGCCGAAGATTTGAAAAGGCCACCAACAAACTTTGGACAAAATGTCCATCACCAAATTCGACCGGCAGAACAACCAAATTGGACAAATTGAACCCAATTCAACTGAACAGAATCCTCCTCTCACAGAGTCTGATCACTCTGGACAAACTGAATGCAATTCAACTGATCAGATTGCTGAAGATGAGCAAAAACGTAAAATTGTCGACAAATTCCACAAAATAAAAGACGAATTTAAGCAAAAAGGAAAATTTTCTCCAAAAGAATGGGGTACAATTGGGCAAAAAATTGCTAAACATTTAAAAGTCAGTCGCGCAAAAATATATAAATGGAAAAAAGAATTTGGCCTAAGTCAAAAAGTGTCATATGAAAAAGAAGAACGTAAACATTTGATAGAGAAATTTGATCAAATGAAAGCCGAATTAAAGCGCGACGGAATCAAAAACAATCAAAATAAATTAGATAAAACTGTCGCAAAAAAATTGGGCCTCAATTTTAAAACAATTTATAAATGGAAAAGTGAACTTGGCCAAACAAGTGAGTATTTCAAAGCCCAATTTTATTATTAGTTATATTTATTTTAATTCTAAATTCTTTTACAGCACCAAACCATATATACTCCCACAGCGAACAAAAGGATTTGATGAAAAGTTATTATGAAATTAAGGATAAAACCCCTAAAATTAGAGACGAAAACATTGCCAAAATGTTGAAAATTGGAAAAAACACTTTGGTTAGATGGAAAAGGCAATTTAAACCACAGCAATTTCGGCCAAATTCTGTCGCTGGACATTCTGTGGAAGAGAATGCCGCGGCAAATGTTCAGGAAATTGAAAACTCGAATTCAGGAAACGGTTGAATGAATGGTCAACGATTTGGAAAAAGTTAGGCATTTAGATTTTAAACATTTGACATATAAAATTGAAATTGTAAATTCCTTTTAAAATAACTTTTACATTAATTAAAAGTTCACAATATGTCATAATTAATGCCTCATTATTAGGTCTGATACTTTTAGGCTCGAAAAATCTCGAAATTGGCGCCTAAATTAGGCTCCAAAAAATGCCAAAATAGGCTCCAAAAATCTTAAAATACCCGAAATAGGCTTGAGCCTATTTTAGGCTCGAAAAGTCCGAAATAGGCTTTTTTAGGCTCGGATAGGCTCGTTAAAACGAAGAATTTTCGGGTTAAAACATGTTTTTCGTGCATAACTCGGTAAAACAAAGCTGCATTCTAACACAACTTTTTGAGACGCATCTGGGAAAAATAGTCGCAGGGATGTCGATGCCAGATTGCGAGAGGGTTTGGGCGGTGCAGATAAGCGCCGCCGAGGAAAATTTTTAAATTTTTGACTCAATTTGTTAAGAAATTTGCAATCAAAATTTCAAAAACGATAATTTTTTGAAGGCTTTTTAGGAGTGATACGGGAAATTTTTTTTGGAAATTTAACATGATTTATGAAATCAGAATTAAAATAGACAAAAGTCCGTATTTATTGCGTATTTTTTGCAAAATACGGAACACGGCATACAAACAGACTCATCATTTTGCTCTACTAGCAAAACTATGGGCTGTAAAATTGCTAACTGACGCGTGGTCGAAACCCGAACTTTCGATTTTTTGTTTCTAACTTTTTTAGTTTTGGCAAGATTCCAGTTTTTATGGTATACCCCCTTGAAGGGTTTCCGGTTTCTAACCCTAACATTTTTGGGATCGAATTTTAAACAAAATAAAGGCCACTTTCAACACCCAACTTTTTAAGAGCTGCCCCATCTTCTGGCGCTGTTATTACTGATACTGCTCCATCTTCCGTTGCTGTTGTTTCTGATACTGCTCCATTTTCTGTGCTGTTGTCCCCATCTTCTGCTGTTGTTATTTCCGATACTGCTCAATCTTTCGTTGCTGTTGTTTCTGACACGTCCCCATCTTCTGGTGCTGTTATTTCTGTTACTGCTCAATTTTCTGGCGCTGTTATTTCTGATACAGCTCCATCTTCCGTTGCTGTTGTTTCTGATACTGCTCAATTTTCTGGTGCTGTTGTCCCCATCTTTTGGTACTGTTATTTCTGATACTGATCCATCTTCCCTTGTTGTTGTTTCTGATACTGCTCCATCTTCAGTTCCTGTTGTTTCTGATACTCTTCCATTTTCCGTTGCTGTTGTTCTAATACTTCCTCATCTTATGGTGCTGTTGTTTCTGACACTGCTCGATCTTCCGTTGCTGGTGTTTCTGATACTGCTCCATTTTCTGGTGCTTTTGTTTCTGATACTTCCCCATCTTTTGTTGCTGTTGTTTTTGATACAGCTCCATTTTAGGGGGGTGGTCGAGAGATTACCAGAATTTTAACATAAAACCTGAGGAGTTGATGCGCTTAGGGTGGGAGGGTTTAAATTTCAAAAATTAATTTTATAAGTTATTCAATCAATTTATTAATTTCACACATGTAGTTAAGATTTATTAATCATTAACTTTTTGACATTCCCTTAGGGTTAAATTTTTAACCATTCCTTTCCTTGGGGATTGGATGATGGAAAGGGCAGGGCATTTGTTTGAAGACCGTGCATACGGATTGGGCGTTGTGGAGAGGGGGGTCCATTGATTGACTGATTGTGGAGGAGACTATGCCACATTTAAATTTGACCTTCGAGAAGAAGATAAAATAAGGGGGAGGGGCAAAATATGAGTTGTGAGGATGCAACGGAAAAATGTGTGACAGAAAAAAGACGCTCATTGGAATATTCGTTTCTCCATTTATTCTTTAGTTGTCCCAACAACATTCTTAAAACTTCGCTGACTATGTTGGAGTATGTGGTTGGCGCTTTAATTAGCAATACGGCGGTCCCTGAAACATGTAGTCAAAAAGTGCCTTAATTAGCACCCCGCTCTGACACCTGTACAGAAAAACATTTTAAGTGAATTGTTATGTTTGGTGATTTTAAAAAAATTTTAGCAACAAAAAAATGCCTTCCCGCACTAAAAATTCTACCAGAGCCCCTCAACCAAAATGTTTAAAAAAAAACCATGTAAAAAGTGCGATCGTTGTATTGAATTGGCTGAAATGGCTAAAATCGTTTCGGAAAAGGGCACAGCTCAACGTTGTGCCTCGCCCCATCTCCCCAAATTCCTAATTGATGCAAAAAAAATTTCACCAAATTTTTACTCCGATGAAGCTGGAATCATTGAAAAAATTTTAGACGGTTGGTTTTGGAGGGTAGGGGTAGGGGAGGAATTAATTTTGGGTCCACATACGCATTTTTGTGAAAAATGCTCCAACAACTTTGGTTTTTTTAAAGTGAAATGGTTTTCGTGTAGTCGCGACTTGGGCTTAGCCCAGAAATTTCCTGGATAGAAGACAATTGCTTCGTAAGTCCAGCCCCAATTACTTGTGCTTAAAAAATTGTGAAAATATTGCAACAATGAAACGAAAACGTAAAATTGTCAACAAATTCCACGCAATGAAAGACGCATTAAAGCTAAAAGGAAAATTGGCAAAAGAAAGAACTCAAATTGAAGATAAAATTGCTAACCATTTAAAAGTCAAGTCGCTCAAAAAATATATAAATGGAAAAAAGAATTTGGCGTAAGTCAAAAACACTCTGATAATGCCAAAATTGATGAACAGAACAAAATAAGAAAAGAAATTACTTTAAACGAAAAGCATAAAATTATTAACAAATTCCACGCAATTAAAGACGAATTTAAGCAAAAAGGAAAACATTCAATTAAAGAATGGAATCAAAATGAGGAGAAAATTGCTAAACATTTAAAAGTCAGTCGCAAAAAAATATATAAATGGAAAAAAGAATTTGGCCTAAGTCAAAAAATGTTTAACAAACACACCCACAGCGAACAAAAGGAATTGATGAAACGTTATTATGCAATTAAAGGCAAAAATCCTAAAATTAGTGACGAGGACATTGCCAAAATGTTGAATTGGAAGACGCACTTTGTTTAGATGGAAAAACCAATTTAAACGACAGCAATTTCATCCAAATTCTGTCGATTCTGTGGAAGAGAATGGCGCGGCAAATGTTCAGGAAATTGATAATATAAATTCGGAGGGTATCTGAATTCTTATGGCACTTTTGTCTTTTGGCATTTTTCCTCTTGGCATTTTCACGTTTTTTGTCAACAATTTTGTGTTAAAAAATTTCTCGTAAAAAGATTTTAGAATACCAAATATTACAAAATGAAATAAAATTAACTAAAATTTTAAATTTTTTAACAAAAAAATATTGATGTCGAAATCATAGATTAGATGATGTCTTATGATAAATTTGATGTCATATTCGTGATCATCGATCTTAATAACCCCCGGATACCCTTAAAGAATTGCATACAACCTTCAAATTCTGCTCATAAATGTTTTTTTCTTACTAAAAAGCGAATCGTCCCAAAAAAAAGCGAATAGGGTCAAAAGTGAGTTGGCCAAAAGCTAGTTGGGTATTTACTAGGGTGGGTCACGGTCGGTTAACCGAACCGAAACCGAAACCGAAAACCGGCTTTTTTGGCCCAAAAACCGAAACCGAAAACCGGGGGTCGTAAAACCGGCCTAACCGAAAACCGGGGGTACCGGTTTATCGGTTTTCCGGTTTAAAAAATACACCCCTAATGGTGGGATTTTATGGGTCTCTGTTGATGAGAAGGCTGGTTTAGTGGTTAGTAGTGGGGTGAGTTGAACTGTGTGTGGGAGTAGGTTCAGATCCCGGCCGCGTTAATTCTTTTTTTTAAACGTTTTCTGAACTTTACGGCGTGTAAACAATTCCAAAAGTTTTTTAGATTTCCCAATTTTTTTAAATTAAATATAATTCACAAGTTTTTCTTTTTTTTGTTTGATTAGACGAATTCACTGAATATTTAAAAAGAATAACTTTGTTCAAAGTTGAGTGGCCCCACCCCGACTGAGTAATTTATTTTTTATCACTTTCGGTGAGCATCTATGATGGACGAAACAAATAATTAAAAATTGTTTCAATTTTTTCTTTGTAAAATTGGTAATTATTGGACCAATTTCTTAACAAAACCCTCCAAAAATTCAAAAGATTTTCCCGACAGCACCTTTCGGCGCCGACGAGCCTCTCCCATTCATTTTTAAAATTTTAGTAGCAAATCTGTTAATAAATTGAGTCAAAAATTCAAAATTTTCTCGGCGGCGCCTATCGGGACCGCAGACATTAAATGCGAGAATATTTTTACAAATCATTGACCAATCATTCAAATACTTCCCGAATTTGAGTTATCGATACCCCGAACATTTAAGCCGGCATTCTCTTCAACATTGCCCATCGACAGAATTTGGATGCAATTGCTGTCGTTTAAATTGCCTTTTCCATCTAACCAAAGTATCAGTTCCAATTTTCAACATTTTGGCAATGTTCTCGTCACTAATTTGAGGCTTTTTGTCCTTAATTTCATAATAACGTTTCATCAATTCCTTTTGTTCGTTGTAGGCGTATTTATGGTGGTTTGGTGCTGTATATTTTAAATTAAAATAAATAAATTAATAAAATAGGGCTCATAAAACTCACTGGTTTGGCCAAGTTTACGTTCTCCTTCTCCTTCCTGCCATTTCTTTCTTGCTTCCATTTCCACTTCGAAGAAGAATTTGGAGCGCTTTCGGATGTCCATTCGGCGAAAACATGCCACAAGTCCGCCATCGATTTCGCCGCCTTGTCTCCTGAGTTCTTCGATGGATGAAGAGATCAAAGGTCGCATTTTCCCCCAGTCGCTTTTTGCTGTCTGCCGATTTTTCCTTTCCATGCAACCCCTTTCGCTCTTAATCTTCGATTGACGATTGTTGCCAAATTGAGATTCGGCCCGAATTTTCGCTTTTCTCCTCTTCCCCGCTCTCTCACTTACAAATAACTAAGCACCGGCCCGGTGTCTCTAGTTTTTTCCGCAGAGGACAAAAATAGGTTCGTCCCGAACTTCTATTTCTTCCCGACACTCCTTTCTCTTTGCTGTTTGCCGTTCCGACCCGGAATCAACAATTTCCCCTCTGCAATTCGTCTCGAACTTTCCACAAACAGAAATGCCGATGCTATCTCCTGTCCTAGGCTCGATAACTTGTCCTTTTCCTGAAATCCTACCGACCTGGTTAGGCAATTCACTCCGCTCTGTTCTTGCACTATCGTCCGGCCTGGATCGACAAGCAGTTTCTTCGTCTCACACTTTTAAAGCAGCCTCGTTCTGTTCCTCGGGAGCGCCATATAGAATAATAATTGGAGGACTCTTCAATTGGGGGGACGATGCTCGATGCACTCGGGGTCACTCGGGGACGCCTTTCGGTAATGAACTCTCCAATACTTTCAACTCACACACAAATATTTATTAACACCAAAATATCAATAGTCCGCGAAGAGTCGGAAAGGGACGGTTATATCATAAGAAGGAGAAGTACCAGGAGTGAATGAAAAAAGGAATGAAAAGGACATTGAAACAAAAGGGGCGGGGCTTAGAGATTACATAGATCAATAAGGAACAAAATGCCACAATAATTCAAATAAATGAAGTCACATCCCCATAAATCCAACATTTTGATGAGAGTTTTTGAATCCTTCTCGCTTTAACTCGGTTTTTCTTTGATCAAATTTCTCTACCAAATGTTTATTTTCTTCTTTTTCCTTCCCAAAGTTATGCATTTTTTGACTTAGGCATAATTCTTTTTTCAATTCATATATTTTTGTGCGATTGACTTTTAAATGTTTAACAATTTCTCCATAAATTTGAGTCCATTCTTTTTTTGAATATTTTCCTTTTTGCTTAAATTCGTCTTTCATTGCATGGAATTTTGTCGATAGTTTTGCGTTTTCGCTCATCTTCAGCAATATTATCGTTTGAAAAAATTACTTTTATTTTTCCGTTCTGTTCTTTGAAATTTTTGGCATTCTCAGAGTGATCAAACTTTGTGAGAGGAGGATTTTGATCAATTGAATTGGGTTCAATTTGTCCAAAGTGATCAGACTCAGTGAGAGAAGGATTCTGATCAGTTGAATTGGATTCAATTTGTCCAAAGTGATCAGACTCTGTGAGAGGCGGATTCTGATCAGTTGAATTGGGTTCAATTTGTCCAGAGTGATCAGACTTGTGAGAGGCGGATTCTGATCAGTTGAATTGGGTTCAATTTGTCCAAGCTGGGTGTTCTGCTGATCGATTTGACAATAGAATTTGTTCAAGCGTTAATTTATGCCAATCTTCGGCTTTATCTTTGTCCCACCATTCTTCTACGAATATTTCATCAAATGTTTTGAGTGGCGTTTCCTCTAATTTTACATTTACGGTTTGGCTTTTTCGAGTTATTTTTCAACAATTTCAACCAATTCAAACAATTCAAAAACGCTTTAAATTCTCTATTTTATTTTCTATTGACAAATTCGTAATCCAGAGATTTCTAAAATAAAACCTGGGGGGGTCGGCGGTGCCGATAGGCGCCGCCGAGAAAAATTTGAGTTTTTGACTCAATTTGTTAAGGGAATTGCAACCAAAATTTTAAAAATATGGTAACTTTTTCAAGTTTTTAGGAATGGGAAGAGTACCTACCGCGAAAAGATTTAGACTTTAACGATATTTTGTTAAAAAAATTGCTCCAAAAATTCAAATTTGAAAATCAATAGGGTCCCCCCATTGTTTGCCAAAAACCGGTTTCGGTTTTCGGTTAACCGGGTGTCGGCCTAAAACCGAAACCGAAAACCGGGGGTCGCAAAACCGGCCTAACCGAAAACCGGTACCCCCGGTTTAAAACCGACCGTGACCCACCCTAGTATTTACCGAGGAAATGGTGACAATTGCTGTTCGAACCGGATGAAATGTGCTAAAAAACTGAAATATTAACATTAGGGTTGCACAGTACCGGTTAAACGGTTAAGAAATCGGTTACGCAAACCGGATCTTCAAAATCCCGGTTAACTGAAAAACGGGGGTACCTAAACCGGCGGTTTATGCACCACTATGTAGTTATTAAACTTTTTGGTTGCTTTTAAATGATTTTAATTTTTATTCCACCCAATCCAAGTGTGGCTCAGTGGTTAAGCTATGTTCTTTAACCGGTATATATATATTTTTTTCAAATAGGGGCCAGGATTCCTAAATTCAAATCACACGATATAACTTTTTTGCAATTAAGAAAATTGGTCAGAAATACAGGTTTTTTGGAGAGTCTTTTTGTCCGAGGTGACATTTTGTACGATGACATTTTGCCCGATTTGAAGTGCCGCCGGTAAGCTAGAAATAGCGAATTCTTCGAATCTCTTTCTTGCATGCTCGCCGTTGGCGGGCCGCTACATGCTTTTCATTAGGGTTGTTGGCGGTCGGTTTTAAACCGGGGGTACCCTGTTTTCGGTTAGCCGGTTTCCCGAACCCGGTTTTCGGTTTTTGGGCGACACCCGGTTAACCGAAACCGGTTTTTGGTTTTTGGCCGACACCCGGTTAACCGAACCCGGTTTTTGGTTTTTGGCCGACACCCGGTTAACCGAACCCGGTTTTTGGTTTTTGGCCGACACCCGGTTAACCAAACCGGTTTTTGGCAAACTATAGGGGGGGCCTTTTGATTTACAATTCTTAATTTTTGGGTAAATTTTCTTAATAATTATCGTTAAAACTGTATTTTGCGCTTGGCTTCCTTATCCCCACCCCCTCGCCCCCCCTCCTTCGAAAAGTTTTTCTGGCTACGGCTCTGCTAGTAGCCTATTTTAGGCCTATTTTAAGCTTCACCAAATTTTAAAAATGCGACAATTTTGTCTTTTTAGGAATGGAAGGGGCTCGTCGGCGCCGAAAGGCGCTGTCGGAATTTTTTTTTGAATTTTTCGAGGGATTTGTTAAGAAAATTAAATTCTGACATTAATCAAATCTATGTATTTTATTGTTTATAAATATTTCAAATGGTTATGCCATCGAACTGATATTGAGGCACTGATTATCAATAATCTTTTAAATCTAATGAATGTATTTATTTTCAAAAGGAACATTGACCAATCAAATACTTCCCGAATTTGAGTTCCCAATTTCCTGAACATTTGACGCGACATTATTTTCCACAGAATGTCCATCGACAAAATTTTGATGCAATTGCTTTCGTTTAAATTGGCTTTTCCATCTAACCAAAGTGGCACTTCCAATTTTCAATATTTTGGCAATGTCCTCGTCTCTAATTTTAGGAATTTGACCTTTAATTTCATAATAACGTTTCATCAATTCCTTTTGTTTGCTCTGGGAGTATTTATTATTTGGTTCTGTAAAAGAATGTTTAATTAATATAAATAAAAAAATTTGGGCTCAAAATACTCACTGGTTTGGCCAAGTTTACGTTTCCAAGCGTAAATTGTTCTATCAGTTATGCCCAATTCTTTCGCGACAGTTTCATCAATTTGATTTGAATAAGAGTTTTTGAATCCGGCCCGCATTAATTCGGCTTTCTTCTGATCAAATTTCTCTAACAAATTTTTTCTTTCTTCTTTTTCATAGAACACTTTTTGACGTAGGCCAAATTCTTTTTTCCATTTATATATTTTTTTGCGATTGACTTTTAAATGTTTAGCAATTTTGACCTCAATTTTAGTTCTTTCTTTTGCCAAATATTTTCCTTTATGCTTAAATTCGTCTTTTATCGCGTGGAAATTGGCAACAATTTTAACTTTTTCGTTTGCAGTAATTTCTTGCAATATTTCGTTCTGTTCTTCATCAATTTTGGCATTATCAGAGTGATCAGACTCTGTGAGAGGAGGATTCTGATCAGTTGAATTGCTTTCAATTTGTCCAATTTGGGTGTTCTGTCGGTCGATTTGGTGATGGACATTTTGTCCAAAGTTTGTTGGCGCCGGCGTTTTCAAATCTTCGTCTTCATCTTTGTCCCACCAGACTTCTCCGAATATTTCATTAAATGTTTTGAGGGGCGTTTCCTCCAATTTTACTTTTACGGATTCGACTTTGTCGAGTGAATTTGTTGCAAATAATGAGACCAAAATTAAAATCCAAAACTCATTCATCTTAAGGTGTTTTGGGATAATATATAAATATTTTTGTAAATGAAATTAAATAATAAAATGGCGAGATTTTAGCCAAATAAGCGCAAATAATTCTTTGGAGCCACTCAGAAAATCAATAAAGCCCATCATTTCTAAATTTCTGCCAACGCTAAAATTATTGATCACTAGGGAATATAATTATATGCACATAAAATCTTCAAATATGTATGCGCATAAAATATGCACCAAAATTGTAAAATATGCACATAAAATGAAAAAAATGGCCATTAATTTTTCCAAATTGTCAGACCGTTCCCAGTTCAGGGAAAAAAATGCATGTGCAGATAGCATTTTTATTTTTTGTTTTTTTTACTTGAATTCTTCCAATTTTAGTATTCTTACAACTTTTTGAAAAAAATCAGACAAATAAAATAAAATTTTAAGCATTTACATAAAAATTAGTTCTTTTAGAGCTCAATTACCTAAAAATTTAACAATTTTCCTTAGCATAAGTCTTTAAATATTCAATTTTTTTTTCTCGGCGGCGCCTATCGGCACCGCCAACCTCCCCCTCGCCCCACAGCAGTAAAGCAGAATTTTCAAAAAACTTTTTGAAATTTTTTAACAAAAATGTTAACAATTCTAAAAAAATAGCAAAAATCTTTTTTTTTTGGAAAAATGGCTTAACAAACAATTAAAAGTTCAACTTTTCCTTTAAAATTTTCTTGTTAAGCTCAATACATAAATTTTTAATTAGACGATAACGCGATCGGAAAAAATTCGCTTTGAAAAAACATTTTTTTCGAATTTTGAAGAAAACTAGTGAATTTTACATAATGCGGATGCCCGCGGATATCCGCGGACGGATATGGATATGAAATTTTGAGGACGGACGGATACGGATACGAAAATTCGTATCCGTGCCCACGCCTGGTTATGACCAAATTTTGTTTGGGTCCAACTTTCCGGTCTCTACTAATAACTAAGGATCGGATTTATATGTTTTTTTTTGCAAATAGGCCCATGAGAGGGCCCGGATTCCTAATACAATTAAGAAGATTGGTCAGAAATACAGGTTCTTGAGAATTCTTTTGGTGACCTTTTTTCCGATTTACGGTTAGGTTACCTTTTGTCCTGGTGACCCACAGAAAGACAAATAGATCAAAAACCATTTATGGCAATTTTTAAACGGTTCAAAAAAAGTGGTTTTGCTTTTTTGTTAAAGTATCAAAAATTAGGAAAATTGCTCTAAAATTTTAGAATTTGATTAAAATAAGGACGAAAATTTATGTAAAAAGAAATCGTGAACAGAATTCAATTTTTTTTTCGCTTGTAAATCTTTTCTGTGCTAAATTTTATTTATTTTTTAATAAAATAATAATAATATTTTGGGGGGGGGGGGTCTGAGAATTTAGATGGCGGACAGATTGCCCTGAGCACCAGGGATGTGCTCTGGTCGCCTTTTTAAAACCAGAAATCAGAATTCTGGTTGCATAAAAAAAAATCAGAAACCAGAAAACAGAATTCTGGTCCCCATTTTAAAAATCAGAAACCAGAAAACAGAATTCTGGTGCCCAAAACGACCAGAAATTCTGGTAAATCAGAAAATCAGAACAGAATTTTTTTTTAAATTCTACAAATTTTTTTTTTCAAAATCTTAAAGTTTGGAGCAATAATAAATATCTTACCAAAAAAAAAAATTTGGATGGGAGGGTAAGCCAAAAACGTCGATTTTTAGAGAGTGTTTTTTTCTTCCGATTTTTGAATTTTTTTGAAAAACTGTTTCACTTCTGCTGGGGTGAGGGTCGGCGGTGCCGATAGGCGCCGTCGAAAAAATTTTGAACTTTTAGACTCAATTTGTTAAGGGATTTGCAACCAAAATTTACTAAATATGGTACTTTTTTTTTGAAGGTTTTTAGGAATGGGAGGGGCCGGCGGCGGAAATTTTTTTTGAAAATTTAACAAGATTAGTTAAGAAAATTGGTCCAAAATTTCGTAATTTGGCCGGTTTTCCATTGAAAAAGTCTGAAAATATTATAAAAATCAAACAATTCTTCCAAAACTAACCGTTTTCTTAAGAAAATTTGATCAAAAAATGGCGTAATGTTTATGCCAAATTTGATAAAGAAATGTATAAATTTCTGATTTTTTTTCTGGTTTTTTCTCTAAAAAATCAGAAATCAGAAAACAGAATTCTGGTCGGCTTTTTAAAAACCAGAAATCAGAAAACAGAATTCTGGTGCCCAAAATGACCAGAAATTCTGGTAAATCAGAAAATCAGAACAGAACAGAGCACATCCCTGCTGAGCACACAATGGGAGAAATGGCGAAGAGCTGGAAAATGTCGGAGAAGAAAAGGGGGGGGGGGCATTGATGGGGGACGGCAAGAGAAGTTGTTGAATGTTTTTTGCACGAATTTTCGCTGAAATTACAGGATTTTGAAGATGAAGTTTCTCATGGCGCAGTTGAGGAGTTATAAATTTATTTCTATTGTTGTGTTTTTGTTTACTACTTAATTGAAAAGGTACCAAAAAAGTGCATTTTTTTTTATATGTACCTCTAAACTGGGCTTTGCCCACCCCCGGTGTGGGGATCCCCATTCCCCGGTTTGCTCATCACCGAAACCGGGACTATTGGAAAAACCCGGGACCGGGACCAACGTTCTCTGACCGCCCTAGTCGTAAACATCCATTCCAAATTTACAAAAATAAAAAGTTCCCCATCACCTCCAATCTCTTCGTTAATTGGTGTATTAATAGATGGAATTGTCTCCCTCGCGACCTAGTATCTGTAACGCACCCCCAAACTTTCAAACTCAAACTCGCTCTCTTTCTTAAAAGCTGCCCCGATCCAAATCCATCATGTCAGTGATTTGCTTTTGGGGAGTACTTGGTAAAAAAGATTGAAATTCCGTCGATGATGCCATCATTAGGGGTGTACATTTAGTCCCGGATCCCGGGACCGGGACCTTCATTTTTCAAAAAGTCCCGTCCCGACCGGCCACCGGGATCTGAAAGAAACCCCGTCCCGGTCCCGGTGCCGGTCCGTGCAACCCTACATTAAACATTTGAAAAATACATAATGCCAAATTAATTAAAAATCCTTTAAAATGTTTGCCAAACATTAAAAAGAATGGGAACAACGCAAACGCCGTGGTTGAGTTAATTTCATTAAAATATTTTTCCAAATCTTTGGCCATTTATTCAAATACTCTCTGAATTAGAGTTCCCCAATTTCCTGAACATTTGCCGCGGCATTCTCTTCCACAGAATGTCCATCGATAGATGGATGAAATTGCTGGCGTTTAAATTGCCTTTTCCATTTATACAAAGTGGCTCTTCCAATTTTCAACATTTTGACAATTTTCTCGTCATTAATTTTAGGATTTTTGTCTTTAATTTCATAATAACGTTTTATTAATTCTTTTTGTTCGCTGTGGGACTGTTTATTTGGTCCTGCAAAAGAATTTTAATTAATATAAATAAGTAATAAAATTGGGCTCGAATTTACTCACTGGATTGACCAAATTCACTTTTCCATCTGTAAATTGTAGTAAAACTGAAGCCTAATTCTTTTGCGACAGTTTCATCAATTTCTTGCTTATAAGAGTTTTTGATTCCGGCCCGCTTTAAATCGGCTTTCATTTTATCAAATTTCTCTATTAAATTTTTTCGCTCATTTTTTGGATTTGTTCGACATAAGCCAAATTCTTTTTTCCATTTATATATTTTAAAGCGGCTGACTTTTAAATGTTTTGCAATTTTTTTTTCAATTTGATTCCATTCTTTTTTCGAATATTTTCCTTTTTTCTTAAATTCGTCTTTAATTCCGTGGAAATTGTCAACAATTTTACATTTTTGCTCATCTTCTGCACTATTTTTGTTCTCTTCTTTGTCATTCTTGGCATTCTCAGAGTGATCAGACTCTGTGAGAGGAGGATTCTGATCAGTTGAATTGGGTTCAATTTGTCTAAAGTGATCAGACTCTGTGAGAGGAGGATTCTGATCAGTTGAATTGGGTTCAATTTGTCCAAAGTAATCAGATTCTGTGAGAGAAGGATTCTGATCAGTTGAATTGGGTTCAATTTGTCCAAAGTGATCAGATTCTGTGAGAGAAGGATTCTGATCAGTTGAATTGGGTTCAATTTGTCCAAAGTAATCAGATTCTGTGAGAGAAGGATTCTGATCAGTTGAATTGGGTTCAATTTGTCCAAAGTGATCAGATTCTGTGAGAGAAGGATTCTGATCAGTTGAATTGGGTTCAATTTGTCCAAAGTAATCAGATTCTGTGAGAGAAGGATTCTGATCAGTTGAATTGGGTTCAATTTTGTCCAAAGTGATCAGACTCTGTGAGAGGAGGATTCTGATCAGTTGAATTGGGTTCAATTTGTCCAAGCTGAGTGTTCTGCCGGTCGATTTGGTGAAGGGCATTTTGTTCAAGCGTTAATTTATGCCATTCTTCGGCTTTGTCATTGTCCCACCAGCCTTCTCCGAATATTTCATTAATTATTTTGGGTGGCGTTTCCTCCAATTGTACGGGTTCAGCTTTGTCAAATGAATTTGTTGCAAAAATTAAAACCAAAATCAAAATCCAAAAGTCGTCCATTTTGGTGGGCAAAACAACCTATGAATTAGGGGCAAATGAAATTCCAATTAATTTTAAATTTAAACTTAAAATTTGATATGGAATTGACAATTATTTTGTGTTAAAGAATTTCTCTTAAAAATTTTCTTACAAAGGTAAATATTTAAATAATTTCTTTAATATATTTATTAGTTAGCTTTGTAAAAATGATTGAAAGTAATAAATGACAGCCCACAATTTAGGCATTTATTTATATAAGCATACTCTTTAATAATTAACTACCCAAATCAATAATATTCATGACATGCCATAATATTACGCCATTTAATGAAAATGGCGATCAATTTTGAATAGCAAAAATAAAGAAATGTTTTTTAAATAAAATTTATAATTGGCCCTGGAGGAAAACCAACATTTCGGCAAGAAATTTCCGGATTTAATATAATTATAATCCAATTAAAATAACTTTCTCTTGGTAACAATTAGGATCATGTGAATGATTAGCATTTTTAATCCAGCTGAGCTTTAAACGAATGCCATCTCTCTCATGCCACTGTGCGTGGTCTTTCCCCCAATTGTACGGATTCGGCTTTGTCCAGTGAATTTGTTGCAAATAGTGACTCCAAAATTAAAATACAAAACTCTTCCATTATATCTGAAAAAGAATTATTGGGTGCGGGCGGTTACGGAGTGGCGGAGAGGGGCGGGGGGGGGGGGGGTGTTTAAAGAAAATGGTGGGTCTCGACTGGTGACCGATCTGCCTGTGAGAGCCGCCGGTTCCGTAGTTGTAAAGTCTTTCGATTCATACTAATTACAACCAGTTAGGCATAGTATAAACAAAGTTTTGCGCAAATGGGTGGGAGCTCCGGAGAGCAAACCACTTTTCAGCTTACAGCATTTTTAAAGTCTATAGAACACGAAGAACTTAATACATCCGACAGCATTTTTGTTTGGAGAATCTTTTGCAAAAGAAAGCTAAGCGTTTAGAATTGTTTGAAAAAAGTTAAAACGAATAACTCGAATTTTACTGTTCTTAGTGATCAATTTTCGGTGACCAATTTTCCGTACACCATTGGAAATGCATTAAAGCAGGGCTTGGATCGGGTAAAGGTAATTTCCAAGGACAGACAGGTTGATTTTCAAGGACATAATAGAAAAATTTGGCAAAATCCAAGGACGCTCAAAAAATGTTCTCCATAATTTTGCATTTTTACTCAATTTGTTAAGAGATTTGCAATCGAAAAAATAGCCGTATTTTTAAAGCTTTTTTCAAGAATGGGAAGGGATCGGCGGTGCCGATAGGCGCCGCCGGGAAAATTTTTGAAGATTTTAACAAGAAATTTGCTCCAAAATTAACGTAAAAATGAATAAGAGATCCAATGTTTTGAGAGGGCGTTTTGATAAAATGGCCTTTTTAATTGAAAATTTGAATTACACAATGCCAAATCATAATTTCTCCTTTAAAATTACAAATATTTAAACTTCCAGCCAAATCTTCATTTTCCAAGGACATTCTTGAAAATAAGGACATTTTCAATTTTTAAGATCGAGGGTCCATTTTAAAGGACTGTCCTTGCCATTCAAGGACGAATCCGAGCCCTGGAATAATATTAAAATAAAAGATTGTAAAAATTTCTTATATGAGAAAAAAAATTCTGATAGCTAAATTTTTATTTGAGTTTAATTAATAAAGGAATTAGAGGAATTATGATTTATTAAAATAATTTTAGATTTTTTTCAGAACTTTTAATGTTTTCAACCAGAGCTGATCGAAATTTCGTTTCGTTTCGTTTCGTGTTTTTTGTGACTTTTTGGGCGTTTCGTGTTTCGTTTCGTTTCGTAAT